>OZ024863.1:31669705-31679705 GCA_964017155.1 Oasisia sp. SBJ-2009
ACACACCCGTGCACTGAAGTCGGACTGGTGGGAAAGGAAGGCAGTGGAGCTGCAGAGAGCTGCTGACAGTAACAACATGAAGGGCTTCTACAATGGGCTGAAGGAAGTGTGGGTACCCAAAAAGAAGGGACCTGTTCAACTGAAATCAACAGATGGAATGGAGACCTTCTCTGACAGCAAGAGAGTTGTGGCAAGATGGAGTGAACACTTCCAGAAGCTACTCAACGTCCCTGGCGACAGAGATCACGAAGCTCTGGACAACATCCCGCAGCGCATTATCAAGACAAACCTCGATGAGATTCCAACTATGGATGAGATGGCTAGAGCAATCGCCGGCCTGAAAGATGGCAAAGCACCTGGAGGAGATAGAATTCCTGCAGAAGTATGGAAACACGGAGGAGACAATCTGTTCAGCAGACTGCACCAACTAATCACCAATGCCTGGGAGGTGGGTTCTGTACCACAAGCATGGAAGGATGCCAGCATTGTAACCATCTACAAGAAATCTTCCTATCAGCAATGCTCGACGAGCCTTTCCGAGACATGGGGGATGGCATCTACATACAGTCCAGACAGAGCGCTGACCTTTTCAACGTCGCCCACTTCAGAGCAAAGACCAAGACTACTCGGATACTGATGAGAGAGCTGCTATTCGCAGATGACAGTGCACTGGTTGCACACTCTGCTGAAGAGATGCAGAAAATAGTGGATGCTTTCTCCGATGCGTCAAAGAAGTTCGGCCTGAAGATTAACATCAAGAAGACCGAGGTGCTGTACCAATCCAACTCTACAAGAACCCGAGAGGAGGACATCATGGTTGATGGAAACAAGCTGAACTCTGTTCTAGAATTCTCCTACCTCGGAAGCACTATATCAAGTGATGGATGCATTGACGATGATATACAGAGGAGGATGGCCAAGGCTAGTGCATCTTTCGGCCGACTACGCCAGAGACTCTGGAACAACCACCATGTGTCCATGCGGGTTAAAGGCAAGATATACCGTGCAATCGTGCTGTCCACCCTCCTATACGGAGCTGAGGCCTGGACAGTGTACAGACGACAGGTGAAAAAGCTGCATGCCTTCTTGATGCGACATCTGCGTTCGATCATGAGGATAACCTGGATGGACAAAGTGACAAACAAAGAAATACTAGAACGAACAGGGCTGCCATCTATGGAAGATCTTCTGATCAGAAAGAATCTCCGGTGGACTGGACACCTCATGAGGATGTCACCAGACAGGCTACCAAAGCAGGTTCTCTACTCTCAACTGTCTTCTGGTCACAGAAAAAGAGGGCGCCCTCGTCTCCGGTTCAAAGATACCATCAAGAGAAACCTGAAGATGAGAGACATAAAGATCGAGTCATGGACATCACTCTCACAGCAGAGAGACAAATGGAGAGCAACAGTCAAGTGATGGAAGCAGTCTTTGTCGCTTCGCGACCGAAAGCATGATGATTATATATATATATATATATATATATATATATATATATATATATATATATATATATATATATATATATATATATATATATACAGTATATATATATAGTATATATATATATATATATACATATACATACATATATAGCGAATATAATTGTATCTTTCATATATGACACATAATGTGGTTAACAAATGAATACAGTGTGCATTCCCTTTAATGAAATTACGTATTTCCTGAATCATGTTGGCTTGCTTGCTTTCTTTTACACGTGTCTTCCACTTAGCGTGTTGACATGGCGAGTTATTTCGAATCGTTTATGGCTTTGTCGGAGAAACGCAAATGATCGGCTGCGACGTGCGGTGTCGTCCGATCGGTTCTGGTACTCCGCCACCGTATCATCCGACTGTAGCCGCACGCAATTCGCACAGACGTATTTTTTACAAAATAATGATGACGTAACAACCGCTGGCACACTCGCACGTGCAACTGCCCAGTTACTAGTCTCGATTAATCAGACTCCGCGAGGTGGCAGCACTTTCTAGCCCCTCAACTCCGCCTGGTGGTTTTATGGGCTGCCGATGTGACCACCCGGGTAGCCTACCCCAGATTAGGATAGAGACGCTGATTGGCTCTTAGGCCGAATTTGAAATTAATTTTTATCATGTAATATAAATATATCTATATTATAAAAACTATTCAAAATTACTCTTATAGTAACATAAACATAAACAGAAATACAAATTTGCAGTTGTTTATGAAGAAGGAATTATGGCAGGATTAGCCTCGATTACTCAGGCTCCGCGAGGTGGCAGCACTTTACACGGATAACATTCAAAAGCCCGCTTGGTGACCAGACTGCCTTTTCGGCGAAGTCACGCAGCCGAGCGAGAGTCTGGTAAACGTGACTACCCAGCTACTCACCCGAGACATGTCCGTGAACGGCGTCTGTGATGACGTCATCCTCAACAGCGACACCTGGTCGATATCGAGTAGATTGAGCGTGCTCGGGTTGGCGGCGATCTTATCTGCCGTGGTGAGACTGATGGGACATGACGGCAGGGCGTTGCTGCCCTTAACGTCCGTCCCCCCCGCCACTCCCCCTCCCCGGCTGTCGTTGTCCCTGCCGCTGCCGTCGGCGTCGCCGACGACTCGGGCGATGTCGTCGCGCATGTTGACGGAGTGCACCGACACGATGCTGCCGTTCTGCCGGGCCTTGGCGAGCGCCTCCCGCCGCTTGATCGCCTTCTCCCGCCGCATCTGGTCCTTGTAGAACTCGGCGAAGTTGTTGACGATGATCGGGATGGGTAACGCGATGACGAGAACGCCGCAGATGCAGCACACGCTGCCGACGAACTTGCCGAGCGCCGTGACGGGCACGACGTCACCGTAGCCCACCGTCGTCATGGTGATGGCCGCCCACCAGAACGTGTCCGGGATGCTCGGGTACTTCTTCGGGTTGGCGTCCTTCTCGGCGAAGTAGGCGAGGCTCGAGAACATGAGGATGCTGATGGCGAGGAACATGACGAGCAGGCCCAGCTCCTTGTAGCTGCGCTGCAGCGTGTAGCCGAGCGACTGGAGGCCCGTCGAGTGGCGCGCCAGCTTCAGGATGCGCAGGATGCGCATGATCCGGAAGATCTGCACGACGCGACGTACGTTGTGGAAGCGCTGTGTGCTCTTGTTCGACTCGACGAGGCCGAGCGAGATGAAGTAGGGCATGATCGCCAACAGGTCGATGATGTTGAGCGGACCCTGCGAGGCAAGTGGAGGTGTTAGTGGCAACGGAAAGACAACGACAGGGCCAAGTGAACGCAAGACAACTGGCAAAGGCAAAGAAAAACAGCGCACCGACGCATGGGATGGTGCGGTGCGGTGCGGTGCGGTGCGGTGCGGTGCGGTGCGGTGCGGTGCGGTGCGGTGCGGTGCGGTGCGGTGCGGTGCGGTGCGGTGCGGTGCGGTGCGGTGCGGTGCGGTGCGGTGCGGTGCGGTGCGGTGCGGTGCGGTGCGGTGCGGTGCGGTGCGGTGCGGTGCGGTGCGGTGCGGTGCGGTGCGGTGCGGTGCGGTGCGGTGCGGTGCGGTGCGGTGCGGTGCGGTGCGGTGCGGTGCGGTGCGGTGCGGTGCGGTGCGGTGCGGTGCGGTGCGGTGCGGTGCGGTGCGGTGCGGTGCGGTGCGGTGCGGTGCGGTGCGGTGCGGTGCGGTGCGGTGCGGTGCGGTGCGGTGCGGTGCGGTGCGGTGCGGTGCGGTGCGGTGCGGTGCGGTGCGGTGCGGTGCGGTGCGGTGCGGTGCGGTGCGGTGCGGTGCGGTGCGGTGCGGTGCGGTGCGGTGCGGTGCGGTGCGGTGCGGTGCGGTGCGGTGCGGTGCGGTGCGGTGCGGTGCGGTGCGGTGCGGTGTATAGTGTGATGTAATGTCATGTCATGTCATGTGATATAATTATTTATAAATAGAATTAATTAGAATATAACATTTATTTTAATTAGTTAATATAAATTATCAATCTATACAAATCAACAGAACATAGCACACAACACTGCAATTACTCTAAACACTTCAGCAAATGGTTGTCCAACGTTCATCATCAAAGTGCGTTATGTGTAAGCGATTATGACCGCCATATAATGTTCAGCAAATCTCGAAATTCGTATTTCCAAAAAGGACATGGAGCAAAACATTAATATCCGGTGTTACCGTAAGGACAACATCCGGTGTTGGTAAGGACAACAGACTTTCGAGTGTCCATTACCGTCGTGGGAGCGAACAGAGCGGGTAAGAGAAGAATCGACGAACTGTGAGTGGAGGTTGGACAATTTTAGTAAGAAATTAGTGAGGAGTAGATTGAAATGGGCCGGTCATATGGACAGAATGGGAGATGAAATACTGGCAACGAGATCAGATACCCAAAAAGTGGATGGAAAGAGGAGGCTAGAGACTGCGATGGGAGAACTGCGCAGATTGGAAAACAACAGCAAAAGATTTGAGTTGGAGACTTGATAGAGAACCTAGTGAGAGAAATGTAAGGAAACAAAAGACGAAGAAAACGACGACGGTAACCATGGCCAGCCTCACCCCTGACGACAGGGATCTCAAGAGGAGAAGAACACCACCGAGTCCACCAAGTTGACGGTCCTGCAGACCACCAACTGACGGTTGACCGTGACTGACCTTGATGAATTTCCACTTGTTGGGCGACGCCCAGAACCGGAGCACGTACTCGAGAGTGAACCAGGCGATGCACACGGCCTCGACCAGCTGCAGCTCGTCGTCCTTCTCCTTCAGCGACGGCATCGTCGCCAGCGTCAGACCCACCGTCGACAGGATGATGAAGAGGATCGACACGATCGCCAGCACCTGTCAATCAGAGCAGAACGTAATGTCACCGTCGACAGGATGACGAAGAGGATCGACACGATCGCCAGCACCTGTCAATCAGAGCAGAACGTAATGTCACCGTCGACAGGATGATGAAGAGAATCGACACGATCGCCAGCACCTGTCAATCAACACAGAACGTAATGTCACCGTCGACAGGATGATGAAGAGGTTCGACACGATCGCCAGCACCTGTCAAACAGACAGAACGTAATGTCACCGTCGACAGGATGATGAAGAGGATCGACACGATCGCCAGCACCTGTCAAACAGACAGAACGTAATGTCACCGTCGACAGGATGATGAAGAGGATCGACACGATCGCCAGCACCTGAAAATCAATCCAGTACGGGAGGGAATCAGCAAAATCGCCAGAACATTACAATCAAAGACAACGTCATGGAAATTTGTATATAAAAGGATCCGCACTTATCATCTTGTTAATATGTGATCTCAATTTACTTGCCACATAGATTTGTTCATGTCGCAATAATAGTTTCTCATACATTTAATGTTGAAAGAATTGTTGTTTTTAAAATAACAAACAATGTGCTATGTTACATAACGTGGCATAGAATCATGAGACTTCCAGAGGGAGCTCAATCGAACACCACCTGAATTTGTATACAAAAGCTGTCTTTGTAGTCAGGTATACAGTTGAGTAAACTGAAGCAACGTCGAGTGGACGAAACTACCCTCCAGTGTTTGAAACAGCAATAAGAGATTCGAGCGCAGAATATCTCGGTGAGAGCGGTAGCACGTGCACCGCGCCCGGCGACTACTAAACTTCTACTTATCAGTGCCAACTTGGAACACCAGTAACTGCATCTACTCCTTGGAGCCAATCTCCACTCTCTGCGTCCAATGTTCATTCGTCGCTGATCTAACAATGGAGATGTTTAACAAACCAATAACAGCTAGTAAGAGTTATTGGCTTCTGTGTGTTTTATATGCATGCACGACCTTTCTTGAACGTGTTTCAAACACTCTAGTTCGTCCAGTATTTCCATTTTCTCAGAATGATAAACCAACATATCGGATATATGTTAGAGTATAGCGAATTTTTTATTTAAAGTACGTTTTCTGTTGGCAGATCAAAGAGAGATTAAGAGATTGAACGCGGAAAGGCGCGAAAAGGCTGCCACCAAAAGTAAGTGAATTAATAAACTCTATTTCACACCAACACATAGAGCAGCTAACAATTGCTTAGGGCGGGGACATCGGATGATATAGTATCACTCAATTCTTTGAGGCAGTCTGGAAAACACAGTATACAAAGAACGCGCAGTAAATAACTTTAAATAACTATCGCCGTTTTTTCTTAAATGTATCGCCAACTGGTAGATCAGAAGCCAGTGGTCCAATGTAGCAAATAATGAAATACAAAAGAAGCGAATTGACGTCTGGGCTGACATACACCTACACTATTCGGCACAAGTTAACAAAATTACTATATATGGCGGATGTGAATGTTGGAGAAGGTCAAAAGTAATATATTTGAAATGGTGGTCCCCGAAAACCTATTTTAGTTACCAAAACGACTGATTTACTTGAAGCAGTTGTTAAGATATGAGAAACATTTTTACGGCGGCCATCTTAGAAAATGGCCGCCAAAGCTTCAAAAATCTGAAATGGCCCTATATCCAAATATTTGTGTAATGGTGAAATCTAAGTGTGTGCCAAATTTCATGCTTGTATCATAAAACGCACCATTTGGCCATATTTTGTCACATGTCGGCTGGGCTAATACATATAATAGATGGAAACCCCCAATTACAGTGGTAAGTCTAGCCCTAGACTCTGTTTGCGAATTTGTTGGCATCAATTGTGCAGTCGTCATCGGACTGATATGTATGCGGGAGTTTGGAGCGGTCATATTGGACTTATGCCTATTGTAAACATTTTCCCATCTGGGATTTTTTCAGACATTTTGTTTGGCGTTCTGGAGGTAGCGTATAGAAAACCACAGCGATATAAAAGTATTTTGCGAATTGTTGCAAGCTGAATAGAAATGGGGCTAGATTTTCTGGGTCAGTACTCAACTTGAAACGAGACTGGATTTGTATTGAAGTATCTCTTTCTTAGAATATGACGTCATTGTTTGATAGTCTATTATAGACAGAACAGTCATAAAAAAACACAGACTAACATTGCTATCCAACTGTTCTTTTAATAAAGACATTGATGGGCAGTTACGTGGAAAGAATAGGAGATGAAAATTGGCAAAGAGATCAGATGCCTATAAAATGGAGGAGAAAATGAGGCGAGGAAGACCGAGAATGTGAAGGGAGGATTGCGTTAAGGGAGATCTAGAAAAAGTGGGAGGAAAGCAATTAGAATATAGTGAGAGAAAAGTGAGGAGAGAAAATATGAAGAAAAAGACAACGCTAACTATAGTCAACCCCACCCCTGACGACAGGGATGCCAAGAGGAGTATAACTTTCTTAAAATTTTGCTATGACGCGATGTGAACAACTGTTATGTCAGAAACATTGAGTACCAGTCATTAACCGTTAGATGACAAATGACGCCGAACTACATTTCTAGGAAACGCGCGGACTTGGGATACTCAACGGCTCGTTCCCATACAGGACGGAGAACGGCAGCCTACGACAAGAGCATCACCTTGCGCAAAGAAGCGCCACATAATGAAGACGAATGACAATGTTATCGCGGCGTTCACAGCCAGTTGCGGTCGACGGCTGCAATTACGCTCAATGACGAAGCGACGGCATCTTCAGTTCACGTCGCTGACCCCGTCTCTGTGTGCGTCACTAGGGTGCACCCGAAGTCATTAATCTACCCGAAAAGAATGTTTATCTTGAAAGAACATCGATAAGAGTTATACGTAACGTGTACAGCGAGTTAACGTGAAGACTATTGAGATCGTTTGGACATTGCAGACTGCCTATGTAAATTGGTGACATAGGACACATTCAACGTATAGTGGCTAAGACTAATATGAAATACTTAGGCCCTATTGTATGCATTAGTGAAATATAACACGATCCTGTCCAATGACGTCTGCAGGAGTTTGTTAACAGACGTAGTATGTGCGTCACTTGGCCAAAGCAAGTGCATTTGCGTCATGTAGGAGAATAGTTCATAAAAATATTTCTGGAATTATGAGACGCTGAAAGTGGTGTTTTACGTAGGAGTAAACTGGCATAATAATTCGTAGAAACTTAGTTCGGTGTATATTGTAACTTAATTCAGCATTTATTGTCACATTTATACCATGACTCTGGTCTTAATAATTATTGTATTAAACGATTGCCGTATCTTAGTTCTACATGATTAGCAAAGGCAAGTTGGAGTATTTACATTACTTAAAACTGTATTCAGTAGGCCTTCTATTGAAACAAAAATAAATCCATATTAGCTAGTCAAGTGTACTTCTTCATGGGCAGCAAAACATATCCGCATGTCTTGGTTATTCCGTGTCTAGCTGGACTACACAATTAACTAGCTACAAATCGAGCGATCCAGACGGAATTTTGCAAGATGACAGCCGCCCCAGTGTGCGTCTTTGTGTTGCAGTTTCAATCAAGGATGCAATCGACAACTTTGTCTGACGCTCACCGGCGAAAACAACGACTCATTAGCAAGTAATGACTGCATGTTGACTCGACAACCGAGCGACTTAATCGGTCCTGAATGGCTAGATAATAACACGTCACGTGACGTGTCACTGCAGGACTGTAACGACGCCTGCGCATGCGCGGCGGGCCTTTCGGTAAACGCTGCGATTGATTTTTCGGAAAACATCGCTCGCTGCATAACGCATAGCGATTTTCTGGAGAATATTTTAACAATTTTTCGCGTCTCTCTCGGCCCGGCCGTCTTTTGTTGCGCGGTAATGTACGGTTTCTGAGAACAATTTCGCCACTCTAGAAGACCCTGACATACGGCCCAGAACTGCGTATCAACCGCGCGAACGAACGAGCGAGCGAGCGAGCGAACGAACGAACGAACGCGAACTTCGCCACTCGCGTCGACTCGCAGACATAAATTGCCTACGAGACGCAGTAAATGTATCGATGTCGTTCTGCAAGATGACGGACAGACAACTGATTGAAAATAAATTGTTCGCGTGATATTTAACTGATGGGCAGCCGCGGAGGTGCAAAAAACACACATCGGTGTGATTGGACCGACCTGGTGACAAAATTAATTATTAAAACTAAAGTCTGATATTTAACTGTAGGTAATACGCGCGTCTACCGAAGCACTCGCCAAACGTGTCTTTGCGGGGATCAATTAGAAGTGGACACTGCACAAAATAAAATCGATGCTAGAAATAGTAGTTATTTTGTAATGCATGTGAGCTTTTGTAAATACAGTAGATGTTCGCATTGAGAGAATAGCTGATCAAATAAAGGGCCACTTGCTCCTTTGGTTCAACGATGGCTAATTAACCGACTCCGCCGTTTCCGCTGACACGTCATCAATCTCCGGTGTGTCACGTGATTATGCAAATGTTCCACATAATGAACTGTCAGCCATGGCAACGGACACAACTTCAACGCGCAGGAAGGGGAAACGTTTTGGGATGAAGCGATGTCACCAAAAGGAACACAGAAACGACAGTTTGGACAAAACGGGAAACTTGCCCGCTGCAGTCTTGTTGGTAATTATAATAACTGTTATCTAGACGAGTGCTATACATTTATAATGCCGTATGTAGTTACTAAGTAAACACTTGAATCCGGATTCGGAATTATGCATGAAAACACCAAAGATGTTGAAAGAAATCAGCCGGAGGTTAGCGTGATAACTTGAAAATGAGTAAGTCACGTGCGCTGACAAGCTATTTACTTGCCGACCAGAACATGCTGACAGATGCGAAAGATGACAAAGGTCAGGAAACCGCGTCTGATCTATCCAAAAATTACACACATCTAAATGCTGTGTAGTGGGAGCCCGTTGCACTAATAGGTGCATATGAGGTCATAACATCGAGTTTGTTAATAAAAAACCGACATCGTTAATCGGTTCCTTTACAATGACTTTATGTAGTGCAAACTGTCAATGTAAGCGCCGCCATGACACTTTCGTCGGTGTGTCACAGAAATAGTGTCCTCTGGAACACAACACGTCTTGTGCATTTTTAGAGAACTTTTAACAATGGATTATGTTTAATCCTTATGAGTGCATCATCACAGTGATTTCAATTTCCGAACT
>OZ024863.1:31684705-31689705 GCA_964017155.1 Oasisia sp. SBJ-2009
AAAGACAGAGAAAGACAGAGAAAGACAGAGAAAGACAGACAGAGTCGGACCGAGGCCGACCGAGCCAGACAGATATAGAGAGGCAGGTGGGAGTTATGTAATAGATATGATGTTATGCTCGCGCGGGTGGCCATGCATAAACATCACCCCGGAAGTAAACTGCGCATTGATCCGCCGTCGCTAACACCTACATGCATACAAGTCCGCAAAGCCTGATGGACTACCGCGACATCGAGGCTGGGGCTTAACCTTAGTTTTACCTCTAGACGCTCCATGTACCTCCTCCCGACACTCCCACTGTGTCGCAGTCCCTTCCTCACCTTGGCAATACCATCCCTACTCTGACCTGCCGACATTTCATCGTCTCCGTTGGCGCTGATAAAAACAGACACTCGATGATGAAGTGCCGACGTAGATCGACAGAGGTTGGGGCCGTGGCCCGCATTAATGCCGGCTAGACAGCGCGTCCGTTCTGCCATACCGTGTCTCGACTCCGAGCATTTGTCATCCCAATTCGTGGAACATATGTTTAAGCTAACTGATGCGAACAGCGCGGGCATTCTCCCGGTTTCGTTTCGACCATATTAACGTTGACAATGTTAACAGAGATTGACGCAACACTGTGATCCATCAGGGTATGGCGTCCACGCATCAACAGCGACCGAATTATGGTTCGACAGTATCGCATACGATTCTTGACCGCCAGTATCGCTCAGAATTCTGGTTTGCCTGTATCGCAAACGATTCTGGTTCGACATTATCGCTCACGATCGATTCTGGTTCGATAGTGTCGTTTAGTATTCTGGTTGGTTCGACAGTATCATTCACGATTCTGGTCCAACAGTACCGCTCGAAATTATGATTCGCTATTATCACTCACAATTTATTTCGATAATATCGTCACGATTCTAATCTAGTAGCATCACTCACGAATTTAATTGGAGAGTATAACTCACGAATTATCGCCTATGATTCTGGTTCGATACAGGATAACCTACGTAAATGCGAAAAAGCGCCCCGTATAGTACATTATTAAGATGATATGACAGGGGACTACATGAACTACATCCCTATATTGAAACGAATAAAGAATTCTGCATCAACAAATCGCTTTTATTAGCTTTTAAGATAACATTACGAAAGTAATGAACAGCGCATTAGCCAGGCCGTACACAATATGCTTCATCTACGTCTGTGTACTGTAATTCATCCACACATCCAACAAACCATACAAGGAGTTGCTTATTCAGACGCATTATTCTTATTCTTAGTTTTTCAATGGGACCCGGATGCGTGCCGCTTTTTTAGTAACCACAATGCTTGAGGAAAACGTCGTCCGGCACGGAAGCAGATGCAAAACGTAATAGGAGGCAGGTCGTCGGGAACATCAATCCCGCATTCGTAAAACGTCTCGTACACGAATCGCTTTAATTTATGGCGGATTGTGTTTCATTCCGATCGCGTTGTATTGTTTTGGCTGGCGGACGTTGTGGCTGTGTTTGCGCAAGAATGGCGCAAAATCACGCAATCGCCTTTTATGTCGTGCGCTCGGTACACCGACGGCGACGTAGCAGGAAGTCTAGCCTTTCCTCGCTGTAGCAACCATTTAGCCCAGAGACATGGATAAGCCACTATGGTAATGGCCTTTTATTGTGCGATCTATGCGTCAATATATATGGGCCGTTCGACGTTTTGCATTAACATGCTCGATGTCTGTCTGAGCAAATCTTAGACGACTTAGTTAAACCACGCGCAGAGACGACCAGTCAACGACGCGATGATTACGCGATATCAGCCAGCATAGAGGCAATATAAACACCCTAATTCACTGTTTATAACGTTATCGGGGGAACACTTTTTGTTTGATTCGTTAGGGGCGATAATAACTACAACATATATGTTCGTGTTGATCCAAAACACGCAGGGTGTTTTTTTTATTAAACGCGTGTTTGCGATACTGAACACTCTGCCGTTAATAGACCGCCCGCGGCAAGAGTAGTTTGTATGCACAATCCCCGTGAAGAAGCAATACAAGCGGAACAATGCCTAAGAGGGATCAATAGCGATTTCGACACCGATCTGTGTGAATGTGTTCCCCATAGGCCCGGGTACCCGGCCTCTCGCTAGAACGCGAGGGACACGATGGAGCAATTATCGGCGGTCGTTGGCGGTCGCTGGCGCGGCCAGTGAGAGCGACTACACGCGCCAACACGTAACAGCAGCGCACGGGTTTACGACAGTCGGGACGCTTGATTTAACGCTGGCCGTCCGTGCCTCGTTGGAGAAGGTTACTGGTGGCAAGATCGGAGAAGTCCTTCTACATTCGTCGTCCAGTTTTCGTTACGGTCATGCGAACAAGAGCTAGCATGCACGGTCAAAGAAAATGTAGACCCATTAGAGATATACTTACTTACTTATCCTCTTCGTCCCCAGTGGGACATAAGTCTACAACAACGTTCCTCCACAGGGTCCTGTCTTTAGCAGCGGCCTGAGCCTCGCCCCACGAGAGCCCCATATCTTGTAGCCCATTATATATATATATATATATATATATATATATATATATATATATATATATATATAAATTCCTTAAAACTATTGACACAGACAAGCACGGATATACATACAAATATACATAGATAAATACATACATATATACATACATACATACATACATACATACATACATACATACATACATACATACATACATACATACATACATACATACATACATACATACATACATACATACATACATACATACATACACACACATACATAAATACATACATATGTACGTACGTACGTACGTACGTACGTACGTACATGCATGCATGCATGCATACATACATACATACATACATACATACATACATACATACATACATACATACATACATACATACATACATACATACATACATACATACATACATACATACATACATACATACATACATACATACATACACACATACATACAACTGATATATTACCGTGGTTAGTATTCCCGCTGAACGGTATCAAACGTGAATATTTACAAAATGTATGATTCTATATTTTCGTCAGTAAGGCAACGTAGCGTAAAACAAAATGTAGAGTCAGTTGTACATCTAACATGGCTTCTGGTCTATCAGCACTCATACTCATACTGAATATGTTGATCCAGAATACGCGGCGATGATGCAACTCCGATTCCATTACCAGTCAACGATCGGTAACGAATTACTTCTCGGAAGTCTTCCGATCATGCGGCCTGGCAGGGGAAGACTAGCAACCGTTTTGGGACCTGCCAACCGACCAACCGACCGAACCAGAGCCAAGTGCCAGGCTGGTGTGGGCGAGAGGCCGGCTGAGTGAGCCTCGTGGATCCAAGCTCGCTGGGCGGAACGAGTGCTCGGTGACAGGGAGTAACGCACTCGGTGATGTACGGCGGGGAGGAGGATGCACCAGCGACCGAGTGGGTCACGGCGGTCAACGAGTGCGTCTTACCAGAGGAAAGATGTGTGAGGTGGCTGAGAGAGAGAGAGAGAGAGAGAGGAGGGAGGGAGGGAGGGAGGGAGGGAGGGAGGGAGGGAGGGAGGGAGGGAGGGAGGGAGGGAGGGAGGGAGGGAGGGAGGGAGGGAGGGAGGGAGGGAGGGAGGGAGGGAGGGAGGGAGGGAGGGAGGGAGGGAGGGATGGAGGGAGGGCGGGAGGGGGAGGGAAGGACGGAGGGTGGCAGAGAATAAGGGAGGGTGGGTTGGAGGGACGAACGGACGGATGGACGGACGGTCGGAAGTAGGGAGGGAGGAAAGAGACAAAGAGAGAGGAGGTGTAATGGGGAAATAGAGATTGAAATTGATAGAAGAGACAGGTGGAACGAATGAGGGAGAGAGAGGGATGGACGGTCGGACGGTCGAACTCACGGAGAGAGAGAGGGAGGGAGGGAGGCAGGGTGGGAGAGAGGGGTGGGAAACGAAAAACAGAGGGGAAAATACAAGAAATAGAAACAGTGTAGAGAGGGGGGAAGGGGAGGAGATGCGAAAGAGGGGTATGGAGACAACGCAGAGATGGGGTAAATAAACGTGCAGATGAGGACGGACGGAAGGAGAGCTACTTAGCTGCTACGAATGACCGCCCATCTTCCAAAAACAACACCGTCTTTATGCGATATACTGCGCCACGGCGAAGCACATCGTATGATACACTGCTCCACGACGAAGTAGATGGTAACGTTTGTTGACATGAGCTTGTATGATGCATCTCGTCCGGCGTGCCTGTGGCCAGGTATACCGACGGTTGAAGCCAGGAAAACATCACACAACGTGAAAACCCTGGGACTCGACGGTAAACATTTTTGTAAGTACCAGTCTGCGCCAAAGGTGAATTAGTTGGCACGTCTTCACTCGTGTCGTCTGCCAATAGGATGACAACTGCGAACAACGCTTGACTCCCAGCCGCCTTACCGTCCATGGTACGGCATCCAGGCACTTGGCAACGATAACGTAGCCAATAGGAACATATTCTTTTTGTTTCACGCTCAACCGCATCGCGTCAATGTGGTAATTAAAACTCCGATTTGTGAATACTAAAGTTTCTTTTTATCATGGGAATCAGGTAAACCACAACACGAACAAATATCAGTAATTAGTAGAATGTTTTAAATTAGTTGAATTTAGGTATCTTAATCGAATAGATATTTCAACATAACATATCTTCATAATATGAACATAGGGCCCAATCTTCGCTGGTGTTTTGCTATATACTAAACGTGTTCCACGTACAAATAGGCCACATAGAAAACCTCCAAGTGAACCTAGCGAGACCTCCGCCCGCGCATCAGATACTTCCAACTACAACCTTTTCAATTTCCCAGGCAAACACAAACTACAGCCCACGAGCCTTCCTCAGCTGTCTCCCCCGTGGGGCTCGCAAAAACTCCCTACTGCTCCCCGCATTGAGACCTGGCCCAGAACTTTGTTCCTCGAACTAAACCCTTCTGCTTCAGCGAGTAGGTG
>OZ024863.1:31699705-31704705 GCA_964017155.1 Oasisia sp. SBJ-2009
ATTTAACGTATGTATTTTTTTAAGTTATTTGTTTTATTTTATTTATTTGTACGTTCAATTGTTATTGTGTTTATTTGTCCTTTAAACACAAAATAAATACAAATCAATGTTACTACTGTTAATTATTCCTCATGATGTAATTTATGATAGCCATCTTTCATCGAATTTTTATAAACACGCCCAATACAGCCCGACCTTTATGTGTCGGATGATAATGTCGAAATCCCAGTAACAGATGAAGTTGGTTAGATCCCTGACGTAGCCCAATAATGACTGGTTAAACTGACCCTAATGAACCGACCACGAACCGTCTGTGGCCGCGTCGCGAGGCTGCAGAAGACGACGTTGCATTAACTCGTTGACTGACGCCGTGACAACAGCGAGAAACCTGGGCCAGCCGCCGCATGGGTTCTGTGGGCAGTGTAGAAAGTGTCAACGTCGTTGTATTAGGGTATAATATCACTTTTCATCACTACGACGGGATAACAGCGTCCGTGGACGTTTTCGCTAAGACGCCGTCAGCTGGACCCATTGGAAAAAAATAAAGGCAAGTTCTTATATAGCGCAGTATCCAGGCGTCAGGACCGTTCAATGCGCTTTACACTTTAGTTCTTCACTTAGACACCATCTCGGCTTCTCTGGGAAGCATCCAGCCATATGCTACAATTAATGAGCGAAGGCTTCTCGTACACAAATCAACCACTGTCTATAGCCAGGTACTCATACAGCTGAGTGAACTGGAGCAATGTAGAGTGAAAAAACTTGCCTCTGAGCCATTGCGCTCTCCATTGGTGAGTTTCAGTGTTCGTTCTACGTATCGACAAATTACGTAACTTATAGCAGAGCTACCGGAACAAAGCTGTGCATTCTGGGATTTAACATGGAGAGCCGTATTACCAACTGACGACCTGCGGAACTGCATCCGCTCGGTCGATTGAGAGCCATTTGTCTAAGGAAAACTATGGGATAACATTTTACACGTGTCACATTAACGTATATTAGCGCTGATACATCGAATTGGGACCTTGTCCAAATATACTCAAAGTCATGAACACAACGTATGTACAATAATGACTGACAAGTTCCACCCAGTAGAGGGCGCTCGCGTTAATTAAAAAGATGGCGAGGGTCCGAGTGACGTGGCACACTACATTTAATACCTACTAGCTGTGCGTACAGGTAGACGTACTGACGTCAGGGGAGTCTACAGGTCACGTGTTCTCGATAAATGTTGGGCCGATATTAGCACATGTAAATCTGGATAGAACAGCAAGCATTTGTCAAAAAAGAACTTACTGTAGCATTTGCGTGCGATGAAATTCAGCCAGGAACATGGATGATGATGAAGATGGTCATCTTCGTATTGAATGACACACACACACAATTTAGTTATATAAGAACAGGTGTACCATAACAAGACTAGGACAATAATTGTGCAGCCTGTGCCGGGGAAACGCACCCAGGCAAGACGTTGTCGACGGTACAGAACTGTGTCATGCCTATGCCTAATGGGCCCATTCTTGCAACTTCAAAGGAATTACTGAAATTGCGTCGCGACTGCATACGAGATATGTTAACCTTATAAGGTATACGTTGCGTGTTTGCTGTACGTGCGTTGCTTCCAACTTACGCTGAGATCGTTGTCGCGTGGGATTATGGGACATTCGAGTGTGATGAGTAGTTTTGCCTGTACGCATGCGAAAGGCGTATTAGTCGATTTCCTCGAATATAGTTAATTATAAGTTGTTCCGTCACCGTGCGTACTGCGTGGGTTTTGGTAGTACGTGCGCTACGTTTGGGGTAAATATTTACGTAATAAGTACCATTTATTGGTGTGATCCATCCGTGCACCAGATGCCATACACACTGGAATCGGTCCTTTGGTGCATTCGATTATTTTAGAGAAGGCGAAGTGATTTAGTCCGTGGTTTCAGGGAGTGATTTATTCTGCCCTGGTAGAGCTCCCCAACCTGAACGGCGGCCGACGGCACTGAGGGCGAACGCACAGTCTGCTGTCAGGGCGGAGTGAGCGGGGGAGAGATGGGACACGGTGTAGGGTCTGAAAGAAGGTGTAGGGTAAAAACAAGGTGTAGGGTATAAAACAAGGTGTAGGGTGTAAAACAGGGTGTAGAGTCTGAAACAAGGTGTAGGGACTGAAACAAGGGGTAGTGTCTGAAGCAAGGTGTAGGGTCTGAAACAAGGTATAGGGTATAAAACAAGGTTTAGGGTCTGAAACAAGGTGAAGGATCTGAAACAAGGTGTAGGGTCTGAAAGAAGGTGTAGGGTAAAAACAAGATGTAGGGTCTGAAACAAGGTGTAGGGTCTGGAACAAGGTGTAGGGTCTGGAACAAGGTGTAGGGTCTGAAAGAAGGTGTAGGGTAAAAACAAGATGTAGGGTCTGAAACAAGGTGTAGGGTCTGGAACAAGGTGTAGGGTCTGAAACAAGGTGTAGGGTCTGCAACAAGGTGTAGGGTCTGAAACAAGGTGTAGGATCTGCAACAAGGTGTAGGGTCTGAAACAAGGCGTAGGATCTGAAACAAGGCGTAGTATCTTAAACAAGACATAGGGTCTGAAACAAGGCGTAGGATCTGAAACAAGGCGTAGGGTCTGAAACAAGGTGTAGGATCGAAAACAAGGGGTAGGGTCTGAAACAAGGTGTAGGGACTGAAACAATGGGTAGGATCTGAAATAAGGTGTAGGGTCTGAAACAAGGTGTAGGGTCTGAAATAAGATATATGGTAAGAAACAAGGTGTAGGGTTTAAAATACGGTGTAGGGTCTGAAACAAGGTGTAGTATATGAAACAAGGGTTTGGGGTCTAAAACAATGTGTAGGGTCTGAAACAAAGGTTTTGGGTCTAAAACAAGGTGTAGGGTCTGAAACAAGGCGTAGTGTCTCTAACAGCACGGTGTCCAGTTGTCGTGAACACACATGAGTTTATACTTCATTTCCTGACAGACCTGTTCAATCGCGACGTCACCATCTCGACCTTTCTAGGAACGGTTCAGCCAAGCTGAAATTGATTCGCGAACACTATTCGTCAGGTGTTTAGTTATCTAGTTCAGTGAACTGGTGCAATGCAGAATGAAGGAACTTGGCCATGGTCCGAGACGACCGCAAATATTCGTCCCGGAATCTCTTGATAGTTAGTCCAAAGCTCTACAAACCGTCCACTGCCGTGAATCCAGAATACACGGTGGACGTGACCGAGAAATTGCCCCACAGTGCCGCAGTTTAGATCAAGTCTGTTAAACCAGCTGCATTAATAGCATTACTCGAATTATGAAGTTTCTATGAATCCCATACCCAAGGTGAGCGCATTAGGTACATTTAAAACGCATATTGCAAACGGTGCAAACGAATTGCAAATATTCCATAGTGTTTAACTGTTTCAAATCCTTGCAGTAC
This sequence comes from Oasisia sp. SBJ-2009, assembly GCA_964017155.1. Lineage (NCBI taxonomy): Eukaryota > Metazoa > Annelida > Polychaeta > Sabellida > Siboglinidae > Oasisia > Oasisia sp. SBJ-2009. The sequence goes on from OZ024863.1 coordinate 31,703,113, forward strand.
CGTACTGCAAATCACTACACTATAAATCGAGGGTTGGTATCTATTTCAAAGCGCTCCCACCACGTATAGATTCTATTTAGAAAGTGGCCAATGTCTGCGATGTTGGCAGAAAGTCGCTCGGTAGCTGGAATCCGAGCTACCTCGGTGTAGTTGGCAGTGCGGACGGAGTAGGCCGCAGTTCTGCCTCGACTTCCAGGCCGTGGCTGAGTCTCGGGTTACGTTCCGTTCAGTTCGTTTTGACAGGAGACGTAAAAAGTCGCCATCAGTAACGCTAGTAAGACGTCACGGGCAGGTAGGTTCCCAGCGCGCACTGGCGCAAGGTCGTCGTCGGCCAGTTGTGGATGAACGCGGCACACGCACTGCACTCTGTTGCGGCACACTTCCTGCGAATTTGGAAGAACATTTCGGGGTAACTAAATTTGGGATTTGATTTATATACAGGGCCAGGGTTGTTTAAGCGGCTCTTTCAACGGATGCAAAAGTGACGTTTTTGTAATAGACGAGCACACTTACTTACAGGGGATTGCTCCATTTCCCAAAATACAGCAGTTAGTCCATCCGAAATACAGGAAGTGACGCCATTTAGTTTATATTTCCTTTGTTTACCACCACAATATCAGCAATTTATCTGTTATATGGAGTAATAATATCTACTCTCTCTCTCTCTCTCTCTCTCTCTCTCTCTATATATATATATATATATATATATATATATATATATATATATATATATATATATATATAGATATATATATATATATATATATATATATATATATACACACTAATTTAATCTGACGAATGAACACGCGCTCTTTAAGTTTGGCATCTGCCTTCAGAGAGTTCTAACCCTTAAATATATTACACGGCGAATGTTCGTCTGGATCTGAGCACTAGAACTCCGGGGCGAAGATCGGTTGTGTTGAAGATGACGTGTGGAGACCTTGGTGTGCCGTCTACAGGAATGCGCTTTGACCCGATAGGCACGTACGGGTCTCGTGACAGGAGCCGGCGCAAACGTGTGAGACATTGGTCAGAGTATCGTACGGTAACCGACAGCACATGGCCGGACGGACAGGTATATGGCCCACCTGACATGTGCTGGTAGTTACATGCGACTCGTGTGTGTGTGTGTGTGTGTGTGTGTGTGTTTGTGTGTGTGCGCGCGTGCGTGCGTGCGTGCGCGCGTGAGTGCGTGCGTGCGTGCGTGCACGTCCGTCCGTCCGTCCGTCCGTCCGTCCGTCCGTCCGTCCGTCCGTCCGTCCGTCCGTCCGTCCGTCCGTCCGTCCGTCCGTCCGTCCGTCCGTCCGTCCGTCCGTCCGTCCGTCCGTCCGTCCGTCCGTCCGTCCGTCCGTCCGTCCGTCCGTCCGTCCGTCCGTCCGTCCGTCCGTCCGTCCGTCCGTCCGTCCGTCCGTCCGTCCGTCCGTCCGTCCGTCCGTCCGTCCGACCGACCGACCGACCGACCGTATTTCTTCCTCTTTCATTGCGTCCTCTCCCATCCGCTGTTCCTTCGTCCCTCATTTCTTGCCGGCTTACAGAGTTTTGTGTACGTCGATCCTTGTTTCCTTCCACACACACCCCTCTCTCTCAGGG
>OZ024863.1:31709705-31714705 GCA_964017155.1 Oasisia sp. SBJ-2009
GCTAGCACAATATCAAACGCGAAGCACTGGCGACGATATTCGACGAACGTCTAACGATGACATCGATCACTCGCAACAGTCGAGTGCTCTAACCGGCTATCGTGACTGGCGCGGCGATGTTTCGTCGCCCGACCGGCAGCCACATGATCTACGGTGGCGAGTGTGTGTGGGTGTGTGTCTGCTCGTGCATGCATGCGTGCGTGCGTGCGTGCGTACGTGTGTGTGTGTGTGCGTGCGTGCTTGCTTGTTTGTTTGTTTGTTTGTTTGTTTGTTTGTTTGTTTGTTTGTTTGTTTGTTTGTTTGTTTGTTTGTTTGTTTGTTTGTTTGTTTGTTTGTTTGTGTTATATGTGTTTGCGTGCGTGTGTGTGTTTGTTTGTTTATTTGTTTATTTGTTTTTTTGTTTTTTTGTTTGTTTGTTTGTCTGTGTTATGTGTGTTTGCGTGCGTATGTGTGTACGTGTATGTATGTGTGTGTTTGTTTATCTGTGTTATGTATGTATGCGTGTATGTACGCGGTACAGTTCAACGACACGAGCAACTAACGATCACCCGCTGCATGCCGGGTGTTCCGGTATCTAGCCTCGCGAAGAACCTCCCCGGACACGACCGAGGCCGATACAGACACACATAGCGAGAGACGAAGCAAGCGACACCGACTTAAGGCGTTAGGATAGCAGCGCCACCAGGCGGGAGACACCGATGTGACGGACGACGACACCTAGTGGGAAGCGGGGCGGGCGACTATCTGCATCGGCGGCAGTCGTCGAGTGGCGCTGTCGGCAGGCACCGGTCTGAAAGAAGCACGACATCGTAAGCATGGGGTGGCACGCGTGACGCCTGTCACGTATCGACGTGACGCCTGTCACGTTATCGACATGACGCCTGTCACGTATGGACGTGACGCTTGTCACGTACAGGGGCGACTCGCCGATGCCACCTTGCCAACAGAAGCACACAACATTCCGGCGGTTCATTTAGCGACAGCGACTAACCCGCTAACACAACATCGGCTCGACCGCTTACTCGGCCGGCAATACGATATTGTACTAATAAAAACATGTTTTATGTCGATTTATCATCTTTGAGTTGCATGCAACTAATTTGTCTAATTATGATAACTGGAATGTTACGAACTTCAGTGACGTCAAATGGAAATGATATACATTATCCCCCCACAATGAGCGGAAACATACACAGTATACACTTAGGAATTGATCGGTGTTGTACATGCCTAGTTACTTTACGTCTATAGGAGACAACACAGTACAGGCCGGTAAGTGTAGACAAGTTACTCTTGGAAACAGACTTGGTGTATGTTCTAGGTAACACGAGTGGCATGGAATCCCGGAAATGTTTCATAATTTCCTGATAAGAAATTGTAATATGGGATGCGTTACATAGATGCATTATATATTATCACATATAAACAAATGAGATTGTTAGGTAAACGACTACGTACCGTCTTCTGAGAGCAGAATACAGGTCACGTTTAACTATAAACCGGTCTAAAAGACCGGCATCTCACAAACCAAGCAAGGTAGTTATTTCATACTTCACCACTACGGACATGTAGGAGTAATATTGATCCATGTAAGTAGTGAATTATAATGTGTTTGTCTTTAAATTACGTAAAAAATCATGTTCGTATTATACCGTATAAGGTAATATTAGGTGTTTGGGAAACTTTCATCTCGTTCTCGTTGTAAAAATAAATACTCTACGTGTACAAGAAATATCTAACAATTGAGTTCAAGAACAGCAATGAAAAACTGCGAAGTGGTTCATATTACCAAATCTTCCACTAACATAAATTGCAAAGCATTTGTGCAATGGGTTTCGATATCTGCTAGCTAGCACCAGCCCATGCGAATTATTAACAGTTTCGAGTGTCCGGACCTCAACAGTCCAGTATGCAAACAAAAACAGTTACTTCTAATACTCAGATGAAATAACAGGTGGAACAATTTTGATATTTGACAACAAACTACCATTGAAACGTTTTGATAAATTAATCAATCAATCTTAATAACATAATATGTATGTATGTATGTATGTATGTATGTATGTATGTATGTATGTATGTATGTGTGTGTGTATGTATGTATGTATGTATATATATATATATATATATATATATATATATATATATATAAGTGACTGAGTGGAGTGAGTGAGTGGGTGAGCGAGTGAGTGAGTGAGTGAGTGAGTGAGTGAGTGAGTGAGAGAGAGAGAAGGAAGAGAAGAGAGGAAAAAAGAAAGATGACGAAGATGTATTGAATATCGACTTGCCGAAGTAACTAACTAACAAACGCATGTGCGTATGTTATAAAATAGTTATATTTCTTCGTATAACATATAGTTAAATGTGAACTTCGTTTTGGCTAGGAGTCAAGTTGAAGTTTGACTAAGTTTGCTAAACTGTGTGACTGGCGGTGTGAAAGATAAGACACACTAACAACTTGTGTCGGTGTGCTAAGCAACATTATCAATAAGCTTATTGCTACGTAACAAACAGCAAACGTCAAATGCTTGTTATTTATTAAAACGGTAAATCATTGTGTAGCGCATCATCTAGTCTTGTTATTACAGGACTGCACTTAGCTCAGGAATTCCTACCTGACAAACCTGTTCCCTTGAACGTCACCCCAGTAGCGCACGTTCTGACTGAGTGAATGAGTGACATGTGAAAAGGATCTACCATAAGAATGTCATTGATTGTGTATGTGAAATGATAACACAAAAATAACACGATAACAACAACAGCAACAACAATCAGCAACAACTACAACAACAATCAACAACGACGCACAACAATCACCATCAAAAGCAGTCACATTGACTTCAGCAACACAGAAAGCATTCGTAGGGTTATTGCAATCAGATTAAACAAATCGTGATGTCATGTTTGGACACTGGCAAAGCTGATATTCTCGAAGTCGGCTTGATGTCACAATCACGTAAATAAACAATTCAAAATTCAGTGCACTTTAATTCTTTATTTCCAATTGCAAAAGGGGTCGTTCATAATGTTGAAATTTTCAGAAGCGTACAGTGAGTACGGGTTTTCCTCCTGAAAGAGTATTTTAAAATGTTGATAGCTGTAACTAATAGCTATAGGCTACAATAAATATACAGGACTTCCGATACCCCCTCTTAAGGTACGGTTTGTACAGTTCGGAAAATGTTGACAATTACGAACGACCCCAAAACTATAATACATACAACATATATAAACCAAACAACGGAAAGCATTTTGACCTTTCTACTTTGCTGACTGGTGTATTTGCTGAACTGACCAAGTACGCATGTCTTAAACCTATACAAATTCGGAATTGACGTCTTTAAGCGGAAGGACTATATAAGTTGTACCCCCGATATCGTTCGGGAATTAAATGTGCAATAATAACAAAATCGACTCGACTGTAGATCCATTTATAGGCTGTTTTATTAATGGTTATCGGGAAACCATGCGTATGCCCAATTAAGGAACATTTAAACGTTCAAACTCGCCGGGTTGGGATGAGCCTTCAGAATGCTACCGATCGTTCACATTTAGTGGACATTCCTGGAACGTGTTCTTTCTAGTCAAAAACACCATATTTAATTGCAATTCACACATCCCGAGCACGTTTTGATCGTCTATTTCCCAACAACTTCTTGTTCCTAAAACTAAGTTCAGTATTAAAAAATCTGCTTTTCCCGTATAGCAGCACCCAAAATCTGAATCAATTCAATATCATTAGACATAAAATAACTGTTTCAAGTTATTTTCGCAAAAATCGCAAATCTTATTTGTTTGAAATCGCACTCCTACCGTAAACTCTCGGCGGTGGCGTGCTGGTGTATCCACTCTTTGTTGTCTGTTCTCACTCACGGTTAAGATTTCCGTACGTTGCGCGAAATAATACACCCAAGGCACAGCGCCGACATACGTCGATTTCCGCGTTTTCCGGGGTTGATTTTTCGTGTAGGGTGCTCAGGTCGTTAGCAGCTCTGCGCATGTTTTCAAAAAGGAATACTTTATTATAAACTAATAAAGCTCTACTTCCATTCTGCAGTAGTCACATTACGCTTACATTTCCTACATGTCTTTAAAGGGATACTCCAGTCAGTGAGAGGTTCACAGTATTAACTTACATATGTATACTACATTGGTTGTGCCTAGTAACTGTGCACAAAGATCGTTAATAAACAATTAGTTGTAGCTTAATGGTATCAAAAACATGCTCTCTTAGATTCTTATGCGCCAGTGACGTAAGCCAAGTCGTTTACGTCACTGGCGCATTGTTGAAAAAGGCAAGGATTGGCGGAATCTTTGCTAATAATTGTGATTGTGACGTAAGCAACCCGCGACGTACTGGGTACATCAAATACCATTGAACAGACAGGATGTTCGAACGTGCATGCGCCAGTGACGCAAGCGGTTTACGTCACTGGCGCATAAGTCTCAAGATGGCAGCGCCCTGAATCCAACATGGAGTGTTTCTGATACAATTATACTATAATTAATTGTTTATTATCGATCTTTGTGCACAATTACTATGCACAAACAGTATATTATACAGATGTACGTAAATGGCGTGAATCTCTCACTGATTGGAGTATCTCTTTAACGAGACGCCGCAGCGCTGACTATGAAATGTCGCCTCGTTCGCAGACACCGATCAATCTTGTGTGAGTACATCATCGTTTTCAGAAAGGCGTCGAGATTACCAAAACGCAATAATCATGCAATCAACAACTACAGTGCAGTTGCCGTTTAGCACGTTTAGCATTAACGTGCGCAGAGTGCGTTCAACCGGGCACGACAACATTCAATGGAGCGCGCTAGATTTCTGTTAGTACTTCGCTTACAAGTTTCATGACCGTTGTTCTCTCGTGTTAACAGTTGCACTGCCCGGGTTATTGGCAGAGTTTGGCAGTCAACTCCCGTAAGCACAATAAGCTGCCCCATCTAATGGGATCGATATCATTTAGTTCAGTTTTGTATGGCAGCATTCC
>OZ024863.1:31719705-31722205 GCA_964017155.1 Oasisia sp. SBJ-2009
GTCCTGGGTAGTTCCTGAAGACCCGGAAACAGTGTTTGGATTATTCACTTTGGAAAAAGAAAGACAGCAAAAAAGGAAACCCAATGAGGCAATGAAGCGTTTTTGAGTTGCGCTTCAATTTTGCACATTCGAATGGAATTCTCGGAACGATACGACAGGACCTAGATGCATTTACAGACATCCAAAGTTAGCGTATTCCTATAGATGTTAATTCGCTGTTGGATTGAGTCGACTTATTAAAGTCGACTCAATCCAACAGCGAATTAACATCAGCATGAATACGCTAACTTTGGATGTCTGTAAATGCATCTCCACCTAGGTCCTGTGACTCCTGTCGTATCGTTCCGTGCCTTATCGCAGCCTCGGATCGACCAATTGGCGACATAATTGATAAAACACAAAGATGTTTACCTAGAGTGAGTTAACTAACGTGTTTTGATCTACTACTTATCTTTGATTATCAAGCTAACGTGTCTCCTATCTGAAATAACTGACTGATGATCAGTTAACCAGAGATTTGTTGTCACGTTATTATTATTAATATTATTATGTCTATATATTTATATTACGTATGGTCGACAAATATTGATATGTTGTAGAACAGTAGTTATATGTCCTAGTCCCAGTTACATAGTACAAGTTACCATACAGAACACCCTTTCTATTACTTTACTAGCACAACCGTGTGTCACCTAATTAACTAAAATTGCACCTGACATAATGTTCCAGCTGTAAATGGTGCAACATTTACACTTCTAATGAGCTTAACAAATCTAAAGTTGTGACAACTCTTGTGAATCCTCGCGGTCGGTTATCATTCGGTTTTTATACAACTGACTTATCCATCACGTGACCAGCTGCCTAGCAAAACGCCGTCAACCAATAACACAACAAAACATTTCGTCGTATGTTTTGTTGAAATGTTGTTTTCATGAGGTGTTCTTTATGACAATAATATCAGGAACAGTTATAATTATAAAAAATTATTTGTATGCACTAATGCATGTTTGGTCTATGAGACGTCACGTCAATAGTGGTGTAATTAACACGTTTAACCGTTATCGATACTGTTGGCAAATGCAATGTTTGACGTAAACAAACCGCGCCGGACTGGAAACATCAATTAACATGTTCTGTGTCCGTCGTGTGCATGCACGGTAGTTTTATCGTCACCGTCTGCGTCATTTTGGACGCGTTGAACGCATCTAGACGTAAATAAATATTACGGCCCATAGTTTAGGTGATCATGAAATCGTCCGAATACACGTGTTTTAGTGTATTGTTGACGTGTGTAATTAAATCGTAATATCGATAAAACTATGCGTCGTTTCCTCTTGGATCGAATGACACGTCGAAAAAGATCCGATGCGTAACAAAATTGAACAACAACAGTTCCGTTTTTTATATGCACCCCGTGATGCATGCTGTATGTAATAGAATAAAATAATGAAAATTGATGCCCATGGATATATCGGTCAATAACATACTCGGCGTTGTACATCCGGAGCACTGTGGATGGACATTGGCGCGTGTCCGGCTGTGTTTGTTTCTGCGCGAGAGAAACAGACAACGCGACTCATTATGTCGGACCTACAGGCACCGCGCTATGTTAACAAACGAAATGGCCAATACAACGCCCCGATTACTTATGCCGATCACGCTTATGCGCTTCTCAGACAATAACTCTGGGCGTATTTCCCGGCGGGCCGGCGAAACATGTACAGCCACGGAACACGCGAGCGAGCGAGCACAGGTTCGCTCGGTCCAGTTCAGTCGTTCGTTCGTTTGTTCACCCAACCGCACGTCCATCCGCTCCAATATCACATCGGGTCTTCGTCAGGCCGGCCGCGGCAAACCGGCTCCCGACGCGACAACGGAATGGTTCCGCCGTTATGCACGCGAGTCACGCTACGGTTACCGTCGTTCGATCGGTTATTTGTTCGTTCGGCTGTTGTGGTCGATCGTATATTCATCAGCTAATTCGTCCACTCGCCAAACCGAATTAGTCCGTTGTGCGGCCGCCGAATTCGCATTCGTCAACGTGGTCGATACATTAGTTGTGTTTTAGTTTTGCGTACTCTGCCTTAGGGAGCTGTTTCTGCGCTCTAATATGATTGCCTGTCTTCCTGTAGTCGCGGTGGGTTGTTTAATGTATGCACTGCACTGTGTGTTACATGCACGGATCCTGACTGAATATTTCGCACAGAATCGCGCTTTTTCATCTCTAGACATTCGCCTCTATATCTTAATTGGCATCTCTCCACAAAACTGCTTCTCGCTCGCTGCGACGCACGCGATACCCGGCCGACGGCGCAGGCGAGCGTTGGTGAACGCTGCTATCGATCCGTCATTTCTCACAAGCTATGTATGTAGAAAAGACGAGCTAAACGAGAACTAGAGGACACCATCCGGCAGGGAATAGCACAAGACACAGGAAACAGCACGTCGAGGCCTTTGCCCAGTCACGGGACACTACCGCTGTGTAATAATGATGGTGATG
>OZ024863.1:31727205-31729705 GCA_964017155.1 Oasisia sp. SBJ-2009
TTCCTCGTCGCATTGTCGCCAGGCGCTGCGGCTTGAGTGAGTATCCGAGCACACAACGCCGGTTGCGCAACGTGTCAACTGTTATCGCCCGGCGCCTGTCAGTGTTGTGTTGGTCATGCGCCGCGCTGGACACCGACGACGCGAGCACGGCCGTCAACTGGTCGGGTCAGCCCTGACGACGGGGACACGGTACGACGCAATGGCGACTGTGCGTCTTCTCGGTAGCGCTCGCGACGACGATGACGCCGGTGACTGACAGACGGAGACCGGGGCGTCGAGGAATAAATCAACGGCGATGTCGGTCGGACGATGCGACGACAGCGGCTTCTGGTCTGCGACGACGGGACTCAGAGCTCGGCATCACTCGGGCCGCTACAGACGCAGTTCCCGGCACGGCAGGCGTCGATGCCGGTCACCTGTGGATATTTCGGTATACGGGGACTGCGCGGCGGGCAGCGAGCGGCGAATCGACGTCACTCAGAAATTATGACAATAGCGGGCGGGCAGGTTTATTAAGAGGACGCGCGCACACACGTGATCGCGCGTCGACGCGATCAGGTGTCCTTGCTCCCCGCTCGCTCGCTCGCTCGCTCGCTCGCTCGCTCGCGCGCGCTCGTGGCAACGGCGACGGCGACGGTGACGGCGACAGCGGTGGACGGGCTTTTATCATAATTAGGTTGACAGAGCCGAGGGCAGCTATTATGTTCTTTACCGCACCCTCCCTAGGCACCCGCGTCACGTGTCGTTACGTCACGTCACGTCATGTCATGTCATCTCTCTTTGTCTCTGTCCGTCTCGCTGGCTGTCTGTTTGCATCTCTGGCAGTCTCGCCGAGTTCTTTCCTTTGAATCAGTTACAATTTTCATCATTATCATCCGGCCGTCGAGTGTCGTTCGTTTGCATATGTGTGTATTATTGTGTGTGTGTGTGAGTGTGTGTGTGTATGTGTGTGTGTGTGTGTGTGTGTGTGTGTGTGTGTGTGTGTGTGTGTGTGTGTGCGTGCGTGCGTGCGTGCGTGCGTGTGTGCGTGTGTGGTCTGTCTGTCTGTCTGTCTGTGTGTCTGTCTGTCTGTCTGTCTGTGTGTCTGTCTGTCTGTCTGTCTGTCTGTCTGTCTGTCTGTCTGTCTGTCTGTCTGTCTGTCTGTCTGTATTTCTTCCCCTTTCATTACATCTTCTCCCATCCCCTGTTCCCTCATTTCGTGCAGGCTTACATACTTTTCTCTACATCAATCCTTCTTTCCTTCCACACACGCCCCTCTCCCCAGGACATCTCCCCCTCGTCCTCTGCCCTCCTCGCGTTCACTCCCCTCCTCGCCATTCCCCTGTCTTCCTTTCCCAACCCATGTAGCACTACCCCCTTCCCCTGTTTATATATCCTGTCCCCGTCTTTCCTCCAGGGAGACAACAACGACATCCCAACTGCAGCCACTAACCAGCCCCGACTCCCTCAATCCCTTAACAGATACTCACTCCTCCCTCCTGTCCCCTGTCGGGATCAACCCACTACCCCTGTTCTCATCCGAGGCCGTTCGCCTCAGTTAGGTCAGCATTATCTCAAATAGCGCGAATCTTCCAGTCTGATTAAACAGCCGCTGAATGGCGTTAGAATATGCACGTCTATTTGTATATGCATTTTATGGGGCAATTGATCGCGGCGACTGGACGCGGCGGAGAGGTGATATCGAGCCGCCGATTGTTTATGCGGGAGTCGCTACCAGCCGCCGGGCCCATGGATTTGTTGGCCGTATTGAACAAGTGTACTTATTATGATCATTAATTATGTATACAGCAACGGAACTAATTGGAGCGTGGCAGGCAGTAAATAAACATCTCGTTTAAAGTAATGTTCTTAATTAAACTATGTCATTTAACTGCTTTTAAGATATTTGCCGAGAAATGTGTCCAGTGCAAGATATACGCGTACTTCGATACTATTAGAGCAGGAATTTACAATAATAGGTTACAGATAAAAACACACATTATCACCGTGGGCCGAGCGATTACCCTCCTGGCTACGTTATACGTATAAACACACACACACACACACACACACACACACACACACACACACACACACACACACACACACACACACACACACACACACACACACACACACACACACACACACACACATATATATATAATATATAATATGTATATGATATATATATATATATATATATATATATATATATATATATATATCCCGTCCAGTTAGATCAAAAGGTATGTCAACTATAACATAAAAAATCGATATCGTAGGTCCTAATAGTTTCACTAAATTTGATTGACATTGGTGAAAATACCATACGTGTAACTGACTTTTTTTGTTATGTGCTGCAGAAAAGTAATTATGACATCCGTTTAATGCAATATTCATGATGTAATGGCGCAGTTGTAATGTGACCGGTAGAGTTATGTTGTTCCGTGGTAGCCTGTGTTTTGTTCAACAACACGGACTTAATTCGCACATGCTACTATCGAATAAATATCAAATA
>OZ024863.1:31734705-31762205 GCA_964017155.1 Oasisia sp. SBJ-2009
ATAGCCAAGGGTATCTGAATGTTTGTTAATGATATTTTGGGTTCTTTGTACCGTTCAGTGACATTGAGTGGTATTTTAAATTACCGTTGAGAGTACCACTGAGTCTTGCTGAAATATCATTGAAAGGTCCAATGGTACTGAATGATACTGAATGATATTCAATGGTTATCAGTGGTATACCATTGGCTCTTTTTTTGTAAAGGTATGAAATCAGACATGCACGGTTGTAGTACACAGCGCACACGTGGACAGTTCACACACACACACACGCTTCCGGCGATACAACTGCCACTTATCTACCGTGCTATTATAGGAGTACTGCTTTACTTACACTATTTCTGGGTGCCCACGTCGTTCGTGTTCCAACTTCCTTGGAATGGAATCTCTTGCGTCACAGTCGAGTTTCGGTCGAAGTAGCATTCTCACAAACAACCCCCTGTGACTGTGAGAGACCGAGCGCAGTGAGACGGCATGGCGTGTACGACTGTTTCCTCTCGCTGGACCGAGGCTCCAGTGCAAGCCAACGTCGTATCAGGACTATTAATAACCCTACTATGCCGCGCCGGGTTCAGGAAGATAACGAAGAGACGTTATATAATTCAGTGGCAGAATAAAATAGCAATTTACTTCTGCATTCGTCTAACCGGATTGTTGCTGTTTTACATGTCTAGGCGAATTACCGCATTCAAAGGTTTGGTTCGGAGATAGAGCATTATGTACTTGCTGTCCTCATCTAGGGACAGCGCTACTGTATACGTGTGTGTGTGTGTGTGTGTGTGTGTGTGTGTGTGTGTGTGCGTGTGTGCGTGTGTGCGTGTGTGTGTGTGCGTGTCTGTGTGTGCATATGCGCGTGTGCGCGTGCGCGTGCGCGTGAGTGAGTGTGTGTGCGTGTGTGTGTGTGTGCGTGTGCATGAGTGTGCGTGTGTGTGAATGTGTTTGTGTGTGCGTGTGTGCGTGCGTGCGCGTGCGTGTGTGTGCGTGTGTGCGTGTGTGCGTGTGTGCGTGTGTGCGTGTGTTCGTGTGTGTATGTGGGCATGTGTGTATGTGTGCGTGCCCGCGTGTGTGTGCGCGTGTGTGCGCGCGTGTGTGTGCATGTATGCGCGTATGTATATATGTGTGTTCGCGCGTGTATGTGTGTGTGCGTGCATGTGTGTGCGTGTGTGCGTGCCTGTGCAAGTGCACGCGAGAGCGCACGTGCATGTGCGCACGTGTGTGTGTTTACACTCGTTTATCTCGGCTTCGTGTCAGGTGGCGGCCGTGATTAAAATAGTTAAGGAGCTAGATGGTCTCATAAATCGAAACCGTCCAAAAAGTCATGCATTTACCTTACATTCAAATAACCACCACCGCCACTGCCATTCCTCTCAGCAGCAGCACCACCACCATCTAGACGCTGGACGCAATAGCACTGGTTCTGTAGTCCGAAGTTGTGTCCACTACGCCACTACTAATGCACCGTACGCCATGTCAGCATATCCATTAAAGGTCAGTTTCTTATCAATAATACAAGTGTTTAAAACAGTCCATCGTCTCGACCTCTCTGAAATCTAACGGTACTTACCTTACCGAATTAGGAATGGCAGGATATGTCATGTTTAGGAAAGATAGAATAGTGAGAAGGGGGGTGGCGTTATTTTATGTATTAAAGAATCCATTCAGGCTTACGAAATAAAATTAGAAAAAGAAGCAGAATAACACACTGGAGAATAAGACAGCAACAGAATGTTGGAATATCTTAAAGAGGGAAATTGACTGCATTGTCGAACAATTTGTCCCCTTGAAAAAACAGGGGAAACGGTCAAAAAAGAAACATTTATCAAAAGAAGCCATTAGAAAAATCAAATACAAGCAAACGATGTGGAAGACATATAGACATAATGGAAGTGAAGAAGACTATGCCATTTATAAAGAAGCACTTAACCAAGCTACAGCTGAAATTAGAAATTCAAAGAGAAGCTATGAACAAAAATTAGCTTTTAATATAAAACATGACAGCAAGAGTTTTTATGCGTATGTTCGAAGTAAACAGAAAGCTCAGGATAAGGTAGGACCTCTAGAAGGTAGTGATGGAAACATAATAACAGAGGGATTCTTAATGGCAGAAAACCTAAACGAATACTTTAGTTCGGTGTTCACCAGGGAAGATACTAGTGCATTACCAGTACCAGAGACTAAATTTGAAGGGAGAGAGTCAGACTAATTAGGACAACTAATTATAACACAAAAAATGGTAACTAAGAAAATAAGGGATATGAAGGAAAATAAGTCACCTGGAGTGGATGGGATTCCTCCCAAATTACTACTGGAAATTGTAGAACAAATCAGCATACCACTTGCAACAGTGTTCAATTTGTCAATAGAGGAAGGAGTAGTTCCATTAGAATGGAAAGAAGCAAACATCATACCATTATTTAAAAAAGGATCAAGAAGCAAGTCAGAGAACTATAGACCAGTTAGTTTAACATCGGTGTTTTGCAAACTATTAGAAAGACTAATTAAAGATCACTTGGTTGATTTTCTTGTTAAAAATAACTTGATTAACCCATCTCAACATGGGTTTCTAAAAGCGAGGTCATGCTTAACAAATATCTTATGTTTTTTGGAAGATGTCACAAAGTGGGTAGACGATGGATCACCTGTAGATATAATATACTTAGATTTAAAAAAAGCCTTTGACAAAGTGCCACATCAAAGATTACTACTTAAACTAAAGGCCCATGGCATAGGCAATGGTATGATTAACTGGATAGAAAAATGCCTCATTGATAGAAGACAAAGAGTGGTAGTTGATGGGGAGGTTTCAAACTGGAAATCGGTTTTGAGTGGAGTACCGCAGGGATCAGTATTGGGACCTATTTTGTTCTTAATATATATCAATGATTTGGATGATGATATAACAAGCAAGGTGTTGAAGTTTGCGGACGATACAAAAGTGTTTAGAAAAATTGAAAGTGATGCAGATAGACAGCAATTACAAGATGATCTAAATAAGTTGAACGAATGGTCTGAGAAGTGGCAAATGCTGGTTAATTATGGGAAGTGTAAGTGCCTCCACACAGGACATGGAAATGATGATGCACAATATACAATGGGTGATACTGTACTAAATACTACCGTAAAGGAAAAGGACTTAGGGTTAACTATTAGTGCTGATATGAAGGTATCAGAACAGTGTGCAATTGCAGCAGCAAAGGGAAACCAAATTCTTGGATTAATTAGGCGAAATATAGTGTACAAGGAAAAAGAACTAATAATACCGCTGTACAAAACAATAGTTAGGCCTCATTTAGAATATTGCATACAGGCATGGAGGCCATATCGCAAGAAGGATATTGATATACTAGAAAGAGTACAAAGAAGAGCAACCAAAATGATACAAAAACTCAGGAATATTAGTTACGAAATGCGTCTAAAAGAATGTGGATTAACAACACTAGAAACCAGGAGATTGAGAGGAGATCAGATAGAAGTTTTTAAAATATTGAATGGGTGTGAAAATATTGACAGAAATATATTTTTCTCTGTTAAGGAAGAGAGAAGGACTAGAGGATATGGAATTACATTACCAAAGAAGCAGTGTAGACTAGATATTAGAAAATTTTCATTTTCACAAAGAACAGTAAATGAATGGAACAGATTATCGGCTGATTGTGTAGGTGCTAGTAGTGTTAATATGTTTAAAAATAAAATTGACATGCACCTAAGAAGGGCTGGGTACATTTAGATAGATAGGTTGGACTCTCGATAAGCCAAAGGGCTTCCTTGTCCACCTGCCATCTAGAGTTGATTCTCTAGGTGGCAATCTTGTTAAATCTTGTTACATCTTGTTAAATCTTTCTGTCTGTCTTCTTCAGCTGTTTCTAAGACCAATTTCCTTGGATTTCCCTACATTTAGTTCAACAACACTATGTTTTACCATTGTATTAAGACGTCAATCTGAAGGAAATATTGATAATTGGAATATTCATCTCTGAGACGAACCACAAAGACCACAACTTATGCATATTTCAGAAGGGTACGAAATGGTCATGACATCTCAGTAATTTTGTATAAAGTACGGGAGGTAGAATACCCTTGTGAGGTATCCCAGTATTCACAGTAATCTCATCAGACAACACAGGTTTTTCCAAACATGTGAACGTTCCGGTTGACTCGCTATGGCCGACCGCGCAGAAAATGATTTACCCACAAAACGAAACCTGAGTTTACGTGTAAGTCAAAATGTCTCTGAATTTAATTATAACGCAGAATAATTTGAACAGCCGCTGACATATATGAAAAACACTGCATATACAAAATGCATATGTTAATGCAACATGTATAAAATGGTTTATGAAAAATAGCCACCTCACAACATAGAATACAGACATATCACGAATCTGTAAATATTTCATGTCACATCGACATCTGTACGAGGAAGAATATATTATTGTCTGTCTAAACACGGCTACCCTCTTTTGTAGGTGTATATATAATATTATAATGATATTAAGCTAAATGTCAATCATAGTACATGACAACCCTGTCAGCTCGCTCCATCTCAATTAAGTCCTTTGTAATGGAAATGATGTCAATATGCCATTCCCCGTCGCGCGCGCGTGTTAGCATTTGACACCCCTGCCGTGTCTCAGATCTCAGGTGGTTTCCTCCAAACAGCCCAAACTTGGGCTAACGCAGGAGTTGTCCTTCTCTAGCATTACTGAGCCCACAACAAGTTACACATTTACCCCCTGTGTGCTATCTTACACTTCCCCTGGCATAGATACCAGCTAGAAGGGACCACCGGCTTTTAGTGTCTCTTCCGAAAGACACAAGTAAATGTGGGGTGAACTAAATGGCCTACGTTTCGAAACCGCGATAGGTGGGATTGAACCACCGTCTCCTCGATTGACAGCCCGGCGCTCTACCGCGCGACCACCGCTCCCCACCACCCGGGACTTGGTTGAAGCGCCTTAGAGGTTTTTTCCACAACAAAGTTACCGTTTAAATGAATAGGGGAAGTAGGGGCATATCCGCACACTGACGCATGTCCGCACACCCTATTATTTGCGTATTCCGTAACATCTGGTTAGTGGAATCATGCTAAGCGGCATCGTCTAATCCCCAAATCAACCACTTGCACATACCTTTTGATAGAAGTGAATAAGTACAAAGTTATGACATAAAATGTTATTTTCATAAACACTGATGTAATTTTACTCATATGCTGTTATGTGTATTACTTTAACTGTAAGACGTGCATATACATTTTCTTTCATAATTCCAAATTGCATGTGAATGTTTTATGATGTGTGAAGTAATGGATACTTTCATAAGTAGCATTTTCGCGCAATTCAGAATTATTCATGTGTTGGATGCTTGGGGCATGTTCGCACAGGCCTTTGCGGTCATGCCCCACCCGCTGTGAAGACGTATTTCGTGCATCGGTGCTTATAATATTTTATAGTCTACTTAGATACATATTTAGATATTTCAGTTGTTGACCACAAATACTATAGGAAACTTTGATGTGAGATAGTATATGATGATTATTATATAATTATTTAATATTATCAAACTTATATCATTCATCGCTTCGTCAATGTGTAATAGGCTATATCGCGTTGACGTCACATTTTCCATGTTGTGTATCATTAGGTCCGTTAAAGAAATAAAGCTTAATTGATCATTGCTCATAGACTAAAATAACCAAGATGATAAATGATGTATAATCTATAATATAGAACTTTGCCCGTATACGTTAGTCCATACAAAGTCTTGCTCGCACAGCCGACAAACTGAGTTTTTAGTTTCACTTTGCGCTTTACGAAACTATGCTGTCTTAGCTAGAAGTCTTCAGACAAGATGGGTTGCAAACTTTGATTTTTCCCGTTACAAAGTCATGCTGTTGTTTGCTTTGACTCTCAAGGAGGAATAAACGTGGACGATGATTCAAGGCCACTGTATTTTCTAAACTTTACGTAAATATGAAAACTTGAAACTTATTTGTGTTCTCTGGTGTTTTTTTAGTAATGCACGTGTCAGTAGTGTACACATACCAATACATATTATTATTATTATTGCAGTTAATGGTCAGCTTTGTGAGGACAGCTGTTGCATCGCCGCACACAGTGTGCGGCTATGCCCCGTACCTTGGGGCATGTCCGCACAAAGATATGCCTCTACATTTGACCAAATATCTAAATATCTGATGGGATATGCGATTTCTTAACCAACTAACAACAAAGTAATATGATTGCTGATTCTGAATGCTAAATATCACCCTCTTAGCACACACAGTGCATTATCTATAGCTTGTTTCACCTTAAGTGTGCGAACATGCCCCTACTTCCCCTACAACATGAGCCTCTGGTGCTGCCTTCTCTGGGTGTTTCACGTGATATACCATCACAATAGTTGGTGTGTATATGTAATTACAGCCAAATGTTTTATATGTAGATAGGCTTAGGGTTAGGGTTGGGGTTCTCTGATCTAACTTCTGTATATATAGCATGTTCGCCAAGATTATCAAGCATGCCAACTGCATCCTGAAGAGAATTTTTAATTAATCGCCATGGTGAATTGTCTATTTCCTCAGAACATCTATCAGTTGACCCACTGTCCTAATGTATGTGTGTGAAAGTTGTTTTTCTATTTAATTACATAAGGGCCTTCACTATACGTTTGCTTATTATATATAGGCAAACCGCGAAATACGGAAATTCAACAATGAATGAAATATACAGTTGAGGAGCTATAACGATATATTAACAATCATGTGACAATATTTAGATCATGTGACAAATACGAGTCCAGGGAAACTTCGTGTTGAAAATGTAACAGGGACTAGAATTTGCAGTTCTCATAGGATAACAAACTTGTAATGATTTGATTCGTCAATTATATAATTGCATCAACAAATACGGCTGATATCAAATAGGTAACTGTTGTTGGGCGATAATGTGGTTATTTCCATTCGGCGGAAATTATTTTTGTTGTACAAGACGATTAAAATACGTAAACATCAAGGCGATTAATTTAACTAGTTGTTCGCATCCTCTAGCAAATGATTCCCTGTTATTCTAAATCGGCGAAAATCGTCTGCTGTCGGTATTAATGACCCTGAACTGTACTTCTGACACTTCCAGACAGGGCTCGGTCACGCCCCCGGATCCGTGTTGATGTAAGACCACAATAAGGTGTTCGACCGAAGAGTACCCTATAGAAATAGCATTATGCAGGTTGCCTGAATTTCTGTGAGCACATGCGTAGTGTGGAGTGAGTAGAAATGAAGTTTTTGTACAGCGTGGCGTCAGAGGTAGAGCTGTCAGATTATGACAGCTGTCACTGTCAGTCGGTGCATTTCTGTATTTTGTATTAATACAGTTGTCATTTTGCTTGGTGATGTAATCAGGGGCAATATGTGGGTGGTTCAAGCAGAAATCAAGGGGTGTAAGGTTGGAAAGAAGTTTGAGGTGTGAGAATTCTGCGAATTGTTAACAGAACTTCTGTCTTCACAGACATTGTCAATAACATATCTCATCAAGATTAGTAGGAAATGAAGGAAATGTTATAATGGTCGCCTATAGATGGAAAATGCAAATGTGGTCTGACTCCTGTTACTATTAACTCATGAACAGTCTTACACTTTAGCAACACATGTTTGAAAACCATCATTAAATTTACTCAGACAGCAAAGGCATTTTTAATATGAATAGTTTCTCGGACAGCATGTCTCTGCAGTAAATGAAAATAGTACCATGTGACATTGTGAGTGCACACAGATTTAGCACAGTCAATAGTCTGTGGTGCTGCACACATTTCACATGGAACAGTTTGTTCAGTATCTTTAAGCCTACTATATGCATGAGTATGGCCCATGCATCATAACCCAGACCCAATGATGAACACAAATGCAGATGAATAGTACTTGCTTCAGTGATTACCCAGCAAACAAGGAACCATTTCTGAGCCAGTTGGCACGTGTCATACTGGTTCATAATTGGTACCGCTCCACCATGCAGTACATGTTTTCACGTGTATTCATGAGAATACACATGTTCTGCCTGTTGTCACGAGTTTTGAATGAGTTTGACACGAGTTGTACTGGGTCAGAACTAGTACGGTTTCACTGGTACGTGAAAAACTCGTGATTTCACGGTAAACACGTGTCGATACACCAAATTTGTTCACAGAATCCGGTGAATTCATGTATGGAAACACGTGAATTGAGCCAGTTGTACTCGTGAATTCACTTACAGAACATGTGAAATCACGGGTTGTTGTTTGTTGGGGCACAGTACTTGCTGCAGTGATTATACAGCTCTGTTTTATTCGCAGTTGAACCAGACGCAGTGATGGTGGACTTCCTGGCAGAGAACAACGCCTGTGGCCAGACACTGCTGCGACTCGTCTCCCGTGGCAACGCAATCCTCGCTGAGCTGTTACGTCTGTCGGACTTCATCCCACCTGTATTCAAACTTGAGCAACAGAATAAATACTCGGAACTCTTGTTTGATTTCCGTTACTTCCGCAATGCGGAGGCATATGAAAACAACATTCTCAGCAAACCTGTAAGTATGTGTTTGTGATCATCCACCATAAGAATGAATATTGGATAACAAAAAATACAATGCAAACAATTTCGCAATTATTTTGTTATAACTTCACATCATCACATGAACATAGTTTTTGCAGTAAATAGGACTTTTAGGAGAGAGGAGTGTCCTGCATATTAAGCATTCTCCCAATTTTTTTCTCCAAAATACCATATCCTAGAATTTGTGCCATTTACTTACACTGTTACATGTGTCTTGTATGCAGTTTGTTATTTCAAACGTTTTACTTAATTGTATTACTATTAAATTACTTGCTGAAGTAGCAAGTAATTTAGGTAAGCTATGCAAATGAGCTGTTGGCACAGGTAAGCGCATTACATTTTTTTAATAACTATTTTATAATTGTACAACAAGACTACAAACTCTGATTACGTTGTGACTGAATTGAAATACATGCTGTCTGTTTGATTCTCTCCCAGGGCCTGGAAGACTTGGATGAAGAACTCAAAGAAAACAACTTAGAGATTCTGACACGCTTCTACTTAGCATTTGAGAGTGTGCACAAGTACATCACTGATCTCAACAGGTCAGTATAACTATTTTTCTTGTTTTATTTGTCAATAATTTTAAACCTCACCATTGAGGAAGACGTTGCCTTACTTTGTTGATATTCTTGCCTACCCCAAGCTATGACTGTATTTTCATTTGATTTATCATTGACAAAATTGTTATTTGGAGTGTTAGTTAATTTATATTTCTAACATACTGTCTTCATGCTGACCATCATTTGAGAATCAGCTTTTCCTTCCTCTAATCCAGAAGAGTGAGACTTAAGTGAATAATTGCTACAGGTTCCTGGATGACCTAGAAGAGGGAGTCTACATTCAACAGACCATAGAGAGTGTCCTATTCAACGAGGATGGCAAGCAACTCTTGGTAGATATTGTCTGATTTGATTGTTTTAAATATTACATTACAATCAGTTAAAGCTCTCTTCTGTATGCACTAGAATGCACCATTTTCCTTGAGCCCCTATTTCAGGGACCACAATGGAAATAAGTGCTTCCACTTTTTTGTGTTATCCTTATATTAAATGTACTTTGTATTTATATTTTATGTATATATGTACAATGTTTTACATTATATATTAAGTAAAATCAATCAATCAGTTCTTGTTTATGCAGGTCATCCTAAAATTCCGCAACAAATAACTTCCGTACTGTATATTTGATTTCGGACAGCAATTACATATTGGAATACATGCAGTAAATAATGGTCAACTATGTCTGGACTGTCACAGATAGAGGCCCTGTTTCTCTATGGGGTGATGTTGAATATCATTGATGCAAGGATCGAGGGGATGATTCGCGAGAAGATGCTGGTCTCCTACTACAGATACAGGTCGGCTTTTGCAAGTTTTTGTCGTCACATATCACCTATCAGAGTAACAACACAACATGGATATTATGTCTCTGACCAGGGTTGTAAAATAAATATTGTCATCGCTTAAACTCACAGTGCTTGTGGTGTTTTTAAAACCTTATTTTAGGAAGTAACAGTGCATTAACATTTGATGCGAGGTAATTTTCCTGTGGTGATTATTAAAAAACCTGGCTTCAATAATAATAAATGATGACAATCTTACCAATTCATAACTTTAGGATTTTATGCAGCTAAACAGTGGTCCCTCTGTTATAAGGCCAACCCTTCAGGAAACCCAAAATGGCCATACAAGGCAGGTGACCTATGGCGAGAGGGAATCATCAGTGAAAATAAAAAATAAAGTTTTTTAATGCCTGTTTCATGGCAAACTGGCCGCTCTGTTACAAGTACACATGTACATTGTCAACATTCAAGATATCTAATATTGCAACAATACCAACTATGTGGTGTATAGTAGGCCTCCCTACTTAATTTGTTATTGACTTGTGATTAAAAATTGCAGTTTAACCGTTGGCCGCGTTACCCAAGTGACCACATTACCCAGGTGGCCACATTACCCAGGTGACCATATTACCCAGGTGGCCTCTGGTGAGGGATACTTTGTATTAGAAAACGGTAATGCAATGAAAATGTGGCCGCATAATCCAGGTGGCCATTGGTAAGGGGGCCATATAAAAGCGAGACTACTGTACAAACATTGTTTTCAGCAATTAGTGTCCACATTTCAATACAATTTGATTTAGTCTGATTTAGTTTCAAGTTCAAAATAGTCTCATGGTGACAAATGTGGCCCTTGATGGTTCCAGCTTGAGTTGGTGTAGCTAGGTTGACGTAAACATGGACCTCAGTGGAGTAGGTGATTTGTATGCTGACATTGACCCATTGCAGTGCAGCAAAACATTCTGTTGACTCGAATGTGGATGATGTCTGTAAACTACTGAGAAGTACAGGATTCTCTTCAGCGCCTGGCTCCAAGAGACCCCAAAACTACCCGGAGTCATATTTTAAGTAAGTGGTTTGTTGATTAAAGTGTGCGTAAATACTTCATATACTGTTGCTTCACTTGAAATGAAGAACAGATTTTGTAGTCTGGGTTTAGTGATTTCTTTATAAAAGAGATGTTAGCTTTTATTTTACATTTGTTGCAGTAAGGTTTTCACTTTAAGTGAATCCAGTCCTAAGTGGGTAAACAGTGGATTTTATTGATACATTGTATTCTGATTAGATCAACTGGGTATTTGTAACAGGACATGTATAAAACAAGAGGCCGTGTTTCCTAAGCCAACAATTTGGCTCAAGTGAAAATGAGCAGGTCAATTGTGTTCTATATCATATTAGTAATAATAATAATAAAACTGTTTTTCCATAGCGCTAATTCCCGCGTGGTGGATCGATGCGCTGTATCAGCTTAGTCTATGACAACCCTGCCATCTACATCGCAAAAAACTCTACCTTTGTATATGCTTCCAGAACTGGGCAAGTCCAGTTATAAGATATCTTACAATGAATATTACCTGTTCACTCTCTACTGTTTATTCTGTGCCAGTCGCATCCCGATACGGAAAGCCTTTGTAAGCATGGTGATAGGACGTCTGCGCTCCGATGACATTTACAACCAGGTGTCTGCATACCCACTGCCAGAACACCGGAGCACAGCACTCGCGACACAGGCCAGCATGCTCTACGTCATCCTCTACTTTGCTCCGGACATACTCCACGTGCAACACGCAAAAATGCGCGAGATTGTAGACAAACACTTTCCTGACAATTGGGTATGCAGTTTTGTTTATTCGGTCTTTTAACTGCGTGCAAAATAAACCATCGTTACTGCTAGGCATGTCCGTGTTTAGTATTAGTTCAATGTTAGTTGGTTTTGGTCAATGATGCATTGTATTATAGCAAAAATAAAATAAGATTCTTAATTGGTAATTGGAAGAGTCCTGATTTTAACTATTTTCCTGTCATTTCAAAGTTTGGATGTGTTCGCGTACAGACCGTATCGTTCAGTTCATCTATCCCATTCATCTGTACCAGGCTATTATGATACCAATGCCAGGCTATAGTGGTACCAACAACCACCAGAGCTTTGTTATCAAAATTCAAGCTACAGCTATTCCTGGTGTCATATCAACTCCATTCTCACTGTATAAAGGTATGGGTGTTTTAACATAACACAAATGCCATCAGTTTCACTTTCTACACAGGTGATAAGTGTGTACATGGGTATGACGGTGAACCTGCTAGAAGCATGGGGTCCCTACAAGGCTGCCAACACAGCACTCAGCAACACGCTGCAGACAAGTAATGTTGGTGAACAGGTAAGTAACTCATCGGTCATATTTTCACATCTGATAAATCTAGTAAATTGACAAAAAGTCGTTGACTTCAAGTTTACCCCTTTCAAACATTGTATATTGTAGTTAAATTTGCCTGTTTGTATTGTATTTATTGTTGTTAACAATGTTCTGAGTTTTTATTACAATGTTCTGAATAAACTTTCATATCATTGGTATCAAAAACCTTTAAAAATGAAATGCATTAAAATGTTTTGCTTGACTAATTTAAGGACTTAATTTTCTTCTGAGTGGTTGCAGATAAACCTCTGAAAATTTGGCACAGTGGGTGCACATATTGGTTAAGTCAGAGGTGGGGAGCGGTGGTCGCGCGGTAGAGCGCTGGACTGTCAATCGAGGGGACAGTGATTCAATCCCACCTACTGCCGTTTCGAAACTTGGCAATTTCGTTCACCCCACATTTGCCTGTGTCTTTCGGAAGAGACTAAAAGCCGGTGGTCCCTTCTATCTGGTGTCTATGCCAGGGGAAGTAAAACATCCCACAATGGGGGTAAATGTGTAACCTGTAGTGGACTCCCAAATTATCGGTGGACTTTAAACGCCTTGCAAAGGGAGGGAGAAGATATAAATGAAAATGAGCACTGTTGTTTGACGCAGGCGAGACGATACGCGAAGCACGTGAACGAGCTGATTGTGAGTCTACAGAAGCACCTGAAGGAGGGCGTACTGAGGGAAGACTACGTCCTCGACAACATCCCCAGACTCATGAATGTCATGAGGGAGAGTAACGTCACACTCCGCTGGATGATGCTGCACAATGCCCAGACCACAGGTCAGTCAATGTCCAGAGTCAGTCACAATTGCCCAGACCACAGGTCAGTCTATGTCCAGATGGGCAGTCACAACGCTCAGACCACAGGTCAGTCTATGTCCAGATGGCCAGTCACAATGCCCAGACCACAGGTCAGTCTATGTCCAGATGGTCAGTCACAATACCCAGACCACAGGTCAGTCTATGTCCAGATGGTCAGTCACAATGCCCAGACCACAGGTCAGTCTATGTTCAGATGGTCAGTCACAGTGCCGAGAACACAGGTCAGTCTATGTCCAGACAGTCAGTCACAGTGCCAAGACCACAGGTCAGTCTATGTCCAGACGGTCAGTCACAGTGACCAGACCACAGGTCAGTCTATGTCCAGACGGTCAGTCACAGTGCCTAGACCACAGGTCAGTCTATGTCCAGATGGTCAGTCACAGTGCCCAGACCACAGGTCAGTCTATGTCCAGACAGTCAGTCACAGTGCCAAGACCACAGGTCAGTCTATGTCCAGACG
The DNA here is from genome assembly GCA_964017155.1 of Oasisia sp. SBJ-2009. NCBI lineage: Eukaryota > Metazoa > Annelida > Polychaeta > Sabellida > Siboglinidae > Oasisia > Oasisia sp. SBJ-2009. The sequence continues at coordinate 31,748,314 of OZ024863.1, forward strand.
GTCAGTCACAGTGACCAGACCACAGGTCAGTCTATGTCCAGACGGTCAGTCACAGTGCCTAGACCACAGGTCAGTCTATGTCCAGATGGTCAGTCACAGTGCCCAGTCCACAGGTCAGTCTATGTCCAGATGGTCAGTCACAGTGCCCAGACCACAATCAGTCTATGTCCAGATGGTCAGTCACAATGCCCAGACCACAGGTCAGTCTATGTCCAGATGGTCAGTCACAGTGCCTAGACCACAGGTCAGTCTATGTCCAGATGGTCAGTCACAAAGCTCAGACCACAGGTCAGTCTATGCCCAGATGGTCAGTCACAATGCCCAGACCACAGGTCAGTCTATGCCCAGATGGTCAGTCACAACGCTCAGACCACAGGTCAGTCTATGCCCAGATGGTCAGTCACAACGCTCAGACCACAGGTGAGTCTATGCCCAGATGGTCAGTCACAACGCTCAGACCACAGGTCAGTCTATGCCCAGATGGTCAATCACAACGCTCAGACCACAGGTCAGTCTATGCCCAGATGGTCAGGCAGAACGCTCAGACCACAGGTCAGTCTATGTCCACACAGCTTCAGTAAAAAAAAAAGTAAAGGCAGTTCTTATATAGCACAGTATCCAGTCCTCAGGACCGCTCAAAGCGCTTTACACTTTAATTCCCTGACAGACCTGTTCACTCATATACCATCTCGGCTTCTCTGGGAAGCATCCAGCCATATGCTACAATTAATGCGCGAAGGCTGCTCGTACACATATCCACCACTGTCTATAGTCAGGTACTCATTTAAACAGCTGAGTGAACTGGAGCAATGTAGAGTGAAAAAACTTGCCCACGGTTTTAACACCGCAGCCAGGATTCGAACCCGGGTTCTCGTAGTCGAGAGTCCGAAGCTCTACCCCTGAGCCACTGCGCTCTACAATGACAACACTGTCAAATTTTGTGTTACCACTAGAGAGATGTGTGCCATATACTGGTATGCCGCTGAATCAGTATTTTTGTACATTTCTAATTCACTTACCTTCAATGGCTCTTTTGAGGATTTGAATCTGTTTTTAATAAATTACCAATCCCAGTATTCTATACAATATTTTAAAGCACCAACTGACAATACTTTCGTATCTTCCATAACAGTGTAATAAAGCTGATCAAAACTGAACAGAAAGATGAGGCATTCACCTCATCGTCAGGCATGGTGAATGCCTCATCTTTTTGTTCGTAGTTTGACATATCAAACTACGATCTGTGAGCTGATAAAACCTTGGTGAATAACGTCACCCCAATGATGTGTTGGCGAGTCCTACAGCAGATTCTCTGTGCTCCAGGCCCAGACAGCAGCAAGCAGTGTCGCCAGCTGCAGTCTCAGGTCACCCTGGAGAGTCGATACAACCCAGAACTCATCTTCAAACTCCTCCTCCACACAGCACAGTTTGAACTCAAGCTCAAGGAGGTGTGTGTCTGACTGTCTGTACCATGTAACCGTTTCAGTTCCACAGTGCCGATTCCATCAATCCTGTTTTTCAGCTTCTACTCAGCTACTGGCATTGGCTGTTGTCCAAGACACCAATTTGAATTTACCAGTATGATTAATCATTACAAAAAGGGAAGTATTCAGCTGCTAGCTTTACAGTTATGCTTTGATTTGGATTAGTTTGACGGCAAAAACGGGAAATGAATAAACAGAAATCGTAACCGAAACAGAATTTTTATAAGTCAATCTATTTTCTGTGCTGTTCAGTACAGTCATATCTTCTGTGTTGTGACCATTGGCTGTAGGGCTATATTGTATTGGGTGTGCTGCTTTTGTGTATAAATGTCTAAGTTGTAGAGTGCTCAGGGGTAGAACTTTGGACTCTCGACTACGAGAACCCGGGTTCAATTCCTGTGCTGCATGTTTAAAACCTTGGGCAAGTGTTTTCACTCTACATTGCTCCAATTCACTCAGCTGTATAAATGAGTACCTGGCTATAGACAGTGGTGGATATGTGTACAAGCAGTCTTCACGCTTTACGCATGGCTGGATGCTTCCAAGAGAAGCCGAGATGGTGTCTGAGTGAACAGGTCTGTCGGGGAAGTAAAGTGTAAAGCGCTTTGAATGGTCCTGAGGACTGGATACTGCGCTATATAAAAACTTGCCTTTACTTTTTTAACACGTTATTGAGTGTTGAAAACATGCAATAGAAGGCGCTGGCTGTTGGTGGGTTCCAGATGTTTCGGAAGATGCTGGACGAGAAGAAAGAGAACTGGGAGAAACACAAGACGGAGGGCTCAGAACGCATGCAGGAGTTGGCAGACGTGTTCTCGGGGACAAAGCCGCTCACCCGCGTCGAGAAAAACGGTTTGTGGGAGTGTTCTCTGTCGGCAAGATGGAAAATCTTACTTAGCTTTTTTGCATCATTTTGTAGGAGTTTGCAAGGCATATATTGTTAGTGTTTTTGATGGCCGCTATGGTCTTACTTGGTACTGTTTTTTATCACTTTATTTGTAAATTGCTTTATTTATACAATCAATAATATGTATATATACATTTGTTATTTTGCATTAGTTTTTATTTATTCTCCCATCTTTTTTAGCAACACGGAATCAACAATTTTGAACTAGCATTGTTTCACCTTTTTATCATTAGGCTTGTTTCTTCTTAAAACACATTTGTATGTAAAATATTACATGTTTCTTCATGTTGTGTTTCAGAAAAACTGCAGGCCTGGTTTGCTGAGATTGGGAAACAAATAGCATCGCTGGATCACGATGACTCAACATCAGCCGGCAGAAAGATTGTTCAACTAATACAGGCCCTTGAGGAGGTAATGTCAGGATGTGTCTTGTCCATCACACTGTCACATGGTTACAAAAATATAGTAGAAACAAATATGCAGTGTCACCTGTGATTATAGTTTCATTAGATTTAACACATAACAAAAAATTATACACTTGAAACAAATGCATTTTCTATGTTAAAACTTTATATTCAGTTGATTTAGCTCACCAGGTTTATTATCGCATAAATAAAATGTACAGCATGAAAAGTCAAAGTTAGTCACGCAGGCGATTTCATAAAACAGTTTTGTTGGTCATAGCAAATTGACTGATTTTTAAAATTGAAATTTTAAAGTAAAAGTTGGTGCTCAAAGTACAAAAGGCAATTGTACATCGTTGTGCAAGCTGACATGCTTTATGTTTATGTCCACCTTTTTTATTCGCTGTGTAAACAGGTGTGAAATTACATTAGAAGGTCACTTAGGATACCGTCACACACATGTGATTTCTTCCTCCCAGGTGCAAGAGTTCCACCAGCTGGAGAGTAACCTGCAGGTGAAACAGTTCCTGGCAGACACACGTCTCTACCTGCACCAGATGATCCGCGTGATCAACATCAACGAGGAGGTTCTCATCCAGATCCAGATCGTTGCAGATCTCTCGTATGCCTGGCAGATCATTGACAGGTGAGAGTGTGTCATGTGTCATGCTGATTTATAAATGTTGCCAGCTTGTAAAAGAGAGAGAGGAGTGAGAGAGAGGGAGGGAGAGGGAGGGAGAGAGAGACTGAGGGAGAGAGAAACTGAGGGAGAGAGAAACTGAGGGAGAGAGAGACTGAGGGAGAGAGAGACTGAGGGAGAGAGAGACTGAGGGAGAGAGAGACTGAGGGAGAGAGAGAGAGACTAAGGGAGAGGGAAGGAGAGAGAGACAGAGGGAGAGAGAGAGAGGGAGAGAGAGAGAGGGAGAGAGAGACTGAGGGAGAGAGAGACTGAGGGAGAGAGAGAGAGACTAAGGGAGAGGGAAGGAGAGAGAGACAGAGGGAGAGAGAGAGAGGGAGAGAGAGAGAGGGAGAGAGCCTGAGGGAGAGGGAGGGAGGGAGGGAGAGAGAGACTGAGGGAGAGAGAGAGACTAAGGGAGAGGGAAGGAGAGAGAGACAGAGGGAGATAGCCTGAGGGAGAGGGGGTGAGAGAGAGACTAAGGGAGAGGGAGGGAGAGAGAGACAGAGGGAGAAGGACGGAGAGAGAGACTAATGGAGAGGGAGGGAGGGAGAGAGACCGAGGGAGAAGGAGGGAGGGAAAGAGACTGAGGGAGAGAGAGGCAGAGACTAAGGGAGAGGGAGCGAGGGAGAGAGGGAGACAGAAATGGTGAGGGGGGAGAGAGGTGGGAATGAGGGCAGGGGAAAGAGACAGAGAAAGAAGAGAGAGAAGAGGGATATTATACGTACTTCAGCAATGGTGCAATCATGACTAACTATTCACTTGCAGTTACACCGTCTTCATGCAACAAGGCATCAAAACTGACCCATCTTTGGTCACCAAGCTGAGAGCAACCTTTCTTAAGGTAACATACACTTGAATTCAACTCGTTCGTTCAGGAAATCCTGTACCAGTTTATGAACCATGATCATGAATCATCTTTGTTAGCTGTTGCCAACTTTCCATACATTAGACCTTCAACAAGATGCTATCAGAGATACTGGAACAGGACTCGTGCAATGTGGGATTTTACATGGAGCAGACATTTCAAAGAGACGATCAGCGACCTTACATGGATGGAGCCGAGTTCCTCTCACATGACTGAGTGCCATTTCTGTTAAACTACGAGACCAACAATCTTACAAATGGTACAGGAACTTTCATTAGCACTGATCTGATGCATAATGTTTTGATGATCGCAGAGTCACTGTGTTTCCAAACCGAATTTCCACTGTCTGTTTGACTAAAAACATGACATATAAAATGTTCATATAAAAACAGTTTTTGTAAGTGTTTTCAAAACTATCCACTAGATGACGCTACTGCACTCACCAACATTAGACGAGTGTGGTTTGATTGACAGGAAGTGTAAATATGTCCCGTAGATCACTGTGATCTGTGTCTGTTGCTGTGTAGCTTGCCTCGGCCCTGGATCTGCCCCTGCTGAGGATCAACCAGGCCGGCAGTCCAGACCTGGTCAGTGTGTCTCAGTACTACTCCACAGAACTTGTCGCTTACGTCCGCAAAGTGCTCCAGGTATGTTACCCCACAGGTGATAGACTTGACCCGTCACTAACCCTCCTAATGGGAGAATCGCATGAGTTGGCACACGAACAAAACATGATGGGTTTAGCATAGGTTTATACCACTCAACCAGTGCATACATTTTTACAGTCCAAAATATCTATTAACATCCACTTGCATTAACATCTGTTTAACTCACTGTATGACCCCACTGTAGGAAATTATATTTACCCAGTCCAGAAAACAGCAGAGAGCAATTCAATGTGCTTCCCATTTTTGCTTCGAAATGTAACTTTTAAGCAGTAAAGTTAAGTTAACACTTTATTGAATCACAGTTAATATTTGTATAATATTATGTCATGTAGAATTCTAGTAAGTTAACAATTTATATATATAATTTTATATCTAGTCCATATACATTTGTTATGCTATTAAAACAGTTTTATGTGAATGCCGTCAGGTAATTTATTTATTTATATTACCAAGTACAGACCATATTTAATTTACATCAACCATTGTAGATCATTCCAGAGACAATGTTCAGTCTGTTGGCAAAGATCATCCAACTTCAGACTACACAGATCAAGGAAGTTCCCACGCGCCTAGAGAAGGACAAGATGAGGGAGTATGCTCAACTGGAGGAACGCTACCAGGTCAGTGGTGGGCTGTTCCAGCAGCTACACATACCCCCTGCTAATCCAGCGTAAATTATATGAATACGAATACATTTATTTCAGGTAAAAATTATACATTTGATACATACACATAAAAAGCCTATAAAAGGTAAATATGTTAAAGTGAAAAAAAGGCGACAGTTTAGTGTTATGCACCTAAAAGAGTTTACACTAGCTAATCATTTGCATCTACAATCCAATTTTTCACCTTAGTGGTTACCTCAGAAAGTGGTCTTAAAGTGGGAAAATCTAGCTAAATCACCGGCACCATGAACCGGCCCATCTTGGACCTTGCAACCAATCACAACCCAGCAGTTTGGAAAAGTAATACGTCAGAGAGTCGTCTGCTGGTTCAGCTGTCATAACAGAGAGCCAAGCGGTACGCTAAAAGTTGCCTTACGTCGGTTTACAACGAAATCGCGACATCAATATGCCACACTGTTCCTCAAACGCTTATAGTAATAGTACAGTGAAAGACAGTATCATTAAGATGTCTTCTTGTTAACCTATGAATCGAGCAGAACTGAAACAGTGGTTCGGTGGATTCGTTTGGACAGTCACAGACACAGCGCGGATCCTAGACGACCCGATTTGATTGACTTAACCATCAAAACGACCACCAACAGCCGCCAAACTTCTTACATACATATGCATACACTATGTTATGTAATAAAATATCTTGCATTCCTCTAACGAAGAAAATTCACACACAAAAACGCGCAGACCTCGAGTACAACTTGTTCGGCCGCCCAGCGGTACCGTAAAATCGCTTTTAAAAGCTTTACACAAAATACCGCTAGACGCCACGTTTCTGACTGCGAATATTTAATTGTTTTACTTCACACGCGCGAAATAGTTTAATTACTTATAAATAATATAATAATTAATTATTATCATCACTATGATTTGCAGGAAATTATAAGTTTTATTATTTTTATATTGATATTTTATTTTTATAATTGTTCATATATGTTTCTAGTATATTTATGTTTTTTTTCTTCTGGTGAGTATTTGTTGTTTAGCATTTTAATGTATGTAAAACGCCATGAACAAGTTTAAATTGGATGTGGCGCTATATTAAATAAACAAACAATTTTTTTAATTATAATATAATATTTTATTTATGTAGCGCCACATCCATAATTGTTTGTGGCGCTTCACAAAATAATGCTATTAAAAATACAACAAAGAGAAAACTACCCACAGATAATATTATTTAAAAATAAATAATGAAAATACATGTTTCTATATCATTAACTAAGCTGACTTATCAGTCATAAATAAACATACAAATTACATAACAACAATTGTAATAAATGAATATAAAAGTATGGTTAATAGTAATAAATAATTAAAGTAGTAAAATAAGTACGACGTAATAATAATTTTCATTCAGCACATACACAACCATTATGCATAAGAACATATTACTGAAGCTATTTGTTCTACTCATGAATGACATTTCCACCATCAGATATGTAATAATTATTATTTTTGAACAAGACACTTTATTAATTATCGGAACAATAAATCACTAAAATGTAAAAAGGAATATGAATATATGGGAAATATTATGGTGGTAGAAAAAGAAGGATTTAAAAACAGTAATATTAACATGTTATTGTTTTAGTTATTATTGTTAAGACATCGCTTATGTAATATAAGCTTGCATGCTCGCAGTACACGCGGGATGTTTTTAGAAATATTGATAAAATAAACAATGTGACTTCATTGAAAAACACGTAATTTCCGTTTTCTTTTATAACTAATAGGCAATTTTGGATAATTATGCAGACACATGTAGTTTTAATATTTATTTTTAAATATTACCTGTGGGTAGCATTCTTATTATTGCATATACTTTAATAACAGTATGTTGAATAGAAGAGAAGAGAATTGTGGATTTGGCGCTATATAAAATAAACTAATACAATTATATATTTGTATATTAAAATGTAATTTTTTATCAACTCTATTAGACCCATATCACCAAAGCGTTGCCTTACTTTGCCGTTTAACATTTTCTGCAGATCATAGTGATGCAGCTAATTATTATTTATAATTAATTAAACTAATTCGCGCGTGCGAATGCAGTAAGGTTAATAAATATTCGCGCGCCATCTAGCAGTATTTTGTGTAAAGCTAACTTATAATAGCGAGTTTACGGTAGTCGAAGTTGTCGAGTTGCCGTTCGCCAAGATTTGCGTTTCTGTTGTGAATTTTCTTCGTTAGACGAATACAAGTGATTTTTTTTGTAATGTAGTGTATGTATATGTATGTAAGAAATGTGGGGAGAAGTTTGGCGGCTGTTGGCGGTCGTTTTCGTGGTTAGGTTAGAAAGTAACAGATAATAATATGCATGCACAGTTCACGCCGACCAAGAAGACTCTCTGACGTCATTTTGTTTCTAAAATGGCGTAGTCTGTAGACTTTCTATGTCTATGTGTTTTACATTTTTTTCCTGGTAAACCACTGACGTTAAAAATATGATTGTTGTTGGAAGTTGTTACTTTTTATTAACTCTGTTAATCCCATATGATCCAAACATTGACTTTGTTTTCCCTTTAAACAATGAGTAGATAACAATTAAATAAGGTTTTAAGTTAGACAAGTGTAAAAGATGCCAACTGCATTGATATAGTTAAATGGTCCAATGTTGAGTATCTGGGCCAAATCACAGTATACTGTAAACCAGTAAGATTGATATCATGTCTTGCATATATGTTTATATTATTTTTTAAAGTTATTAATTTGTTTATGTAACTTATCAATTTATTTATTTTATCCTTTCAATTTTTTACTTTTTTATTTCTCAAATGGTGTGAATAAATTACATATTTATTATACAATAATATATATATATATATATATATATATATATATATATATATATATATATATATATATATATGTTTGTTTGCCTCCAGGTGGCCAGACTCACCCACGCCATCTCTGTGTTCACTGAGGGCATACTGATGATGAAGACAACGCTGGTGGGGATTGTCAAAGTAAGTTGTCTGACTGTTAGTCTGGTTGATTTTACTATTGTCATTTGTCTCTAGATTTCTCAAATTTTCCTTCTTACTATTCTTCTTTCTTCCTTCATTCATGGCTGTATCATTTTGAGTGTCAATGATTGTCACCAGGTAACAAATGGCTGACATCGAGCATAAGATGAAGGCATGTAATGTTTGGTAACTAACCTGTGACTTGAGTGTTACCAGGGCAAAGAAGTGAAGACAAGTTTCCATGACTAATAGAAAATTATGATATAAATTTATATATTTTTAAATTTATATTTTACATTCAGGTTGTATAATTGTTTTATGAAATCACTGGAAGTGCTGGCAGACTTTGCATCATTTAGGCATATTGTTTTTTACCTGTTAGGTCGACCCAAAGCAGCTGCTTGAAGACGGAATCCGCAAGGAATTGGTCAGACAAGTTGCCACCACTCTACATGTTGGTCTCATTTTTAATCCAAAGGTAATGTTTGTGCACTGGTTCAATAGTTTAAAGTGGTTTCTTACATTTTGCTGCCTGAACTGTTGCCTCTCTGTAGCTTGATTCTTGTGGTTGCAGTTAATCATAATTGTAATTGTTGTGTGTTCTTCCTTGTAATTCCGTTGTATGGGATGAGTTCCTATATTGTAGCACCCTGATTGTAGCACCCTGCCATTACGCATGTTTTATCCATTCTTAAAGTTTGCAGCACTGTGTAGCTATTCAATTATTATGAATAAATATATTCTAATATTCATTGATGCCATTTCTTTCTGTTGTTATTTTGGTTTTATAAATTAATAAGTACATTGCTATATATTGTAATCAATTCAAATGTATGTAGAAAACACATACACCCACACAAACCAGGAGAGCTTCCCAAAGTTGAATGGACATTAAATTGATAGACATACTGGTGTAAATACATTACTTTATGTGGTGAATTGTAAGATAAGGTAACAGAATGTAAACATGATGATTATACATAAATAACAATTACAATAAAGCTTGTTCGGATAGAATGATTTTCAGACTCATCCTAAAATATCCAGAATCTCATCACATTAAAATTGCTTGTAGTGTGCAGTGGCACAGTGGCAGAGAGTTGGGCTCTCAATATTGAGACACTCGGTTCTAATAATTTTGCTCCTGTTTGAAATAAATCTGTCAAATACTCAAATTCATCCATTCCACATTGCCCTAGTTCACTCAGCTGTATGAATGAGTACCTGGATGCAGACAGTGGTGGATATGTGTGTATGAATATGAATGATTCATATAAAACTCAATATGGCATTTGATTGAATATTTCTGCCCTGGAGCATTGTGAAGCATTTGGATCATTTCTGAATATTGGACAATACTGTGCTGTTTAACAATTGTTATTTATCTGTTGTTATTTATGGCAGGTTGTGTAGGCAAAATCTATTTATTGTTTTGTTTTCAAAATGACATACCCTTCACAATGATGTTACATGATGCAAGTTTATTGTAGTATAATTAACTTACTTTGGAGCTTAATGTCGACGACGAAATCTGAGGCAACACATGTGACACCAGTACGTGAACAAGGTCCGTAGCTGACGGACCGAAATGTCGTACTCTTCAACATTAAGCTCCAAAGTAAGTTAATTATACTACAATAAACAATTCTTGGAGCCATGAACAATATTTTCACTATGCAAGCTGTTTTTGTCGTCTAGGCTAATGAGCTGGTGCCTAAGCTGCAGACAGTCGGGGCTCAGATGGACGGCTTCCGGCGGTCGTTTGAGTACATCCAGGACTACGTGAACATCTACGGCCTGAAGATCTGGCAGGAGGAGTTGTCTCGCATCGTCAACTACAACGTGGAGCAGGAATGCAACAGCTTCCTCCGCACAAAGGTAGGAGGCAAACTGTGTCAAACTCCTCCCTGGGGATGAGTGAACACACTCGTCAGAGTGAACTGGTAGTTCAAATTGTTGTTCTCTTAACTCTACTGCACAGACCGTTCAAAACTGCCCAACCCCTCGTACCCGCAGACCGTCCAAAACCGCCCAGCAAACTCACAGTTCGTGGGCCTTTCGTTTACCGCGATCAGATCCTTCTTTTACATTAACCAGCTGGCTCAAACTGCTGACCTAAGCTCTATGTAGGTCACGGAAAGATTGTGTCCAACTCCTTCGAGGGGGTGGTTCAACTCCACCTACCGCCATTTCGAAACTTAGGAAATTTCATTCACCTCACATTTGCTTGTGTCTTTTGGAAGAGACACTAAAAGCCGGTGGTCCCTTCTGTCTGGTGTCTATGCCGGGGAAGTAAAAGATCCCACAAAGGGGTAAATGTGTAACCTGTAGTGGACTCACTACAAGTTTGGAGGAAACCACCTAACAACTAAGGGGATGAATGAACACACTCGTCAGATTGAACACCACTGGTAGTTCAAATTGGTGTTCTCTTAATTAAGTAATTTTTGCTTATTTTGTAGTCAGTTTTTTCCCAGTGACATTTCGATTACACTGTCTGAAATTCACCAACATATTGTTAGAATAAACAGCCTGGAAGCAGCAGTCTTGTTTGCATCACTGTAGTGCCTCTGGTGGCAGATACGGAAATACGTCATCGCACCTCGTTTGTGGTGTGAATCGATTTCCTGGACACCGACTAATGCATTATAACTCGCCATGACTCCACATAAAATATGTCACAAAAGGAACAAGACATTTTTGTGCAACAATAAATTTTATTCCGTTAGAGCAATAATGAAACAATTTTTCATGACAACTTCTGCCCACAGATCCTGGACTGGCAGAGCATCTATCAGTCGGTGGCTATACCCATCCCAAGATTCGCCCCTGTTGATGTTTCCGTCAACTTCATTGGTCGACTAGTGCGGGAAATCCTTCGAATCACAGACCCCAGGTGAGTGGGGAAGACCTTCATCAACGTTTATCTCCCAAAAATATATATATATATACCTCTGTATATATTTTATCAAATCAATATTTTATGTATGCACTTATCATTTAAACAATTTTGCAATTTTCTGGCAAAGACCAAGACATTTTGCGTCAAACGTTTGAATAGAATTCATAATAGAATGTCTCAGATTGGCCTGAGTTTGACATCTGTTTTAAGATTGATCGGCCATGGTTTGGATGGATAAAGCAATTGTTTTTGTGGCATTGAAGGCAAGCGAAATAAGGTTTGGATGAGAAAGAAAACCTCGAAAGGTCATTGAGATGGAGAGGTCAATTGTTTCTTAGTTTGCACTGATGCACTGAATACATTTATCAAATACATATTTTGATAATTTTTAAGTAAGCAAGCAAGGAAATCATTTATTCCTATCAGACACAGACACATGTACCATTAGGTTATCAAATCATAGGGGAGAACACATTTTGGAATGCACCAGTTGACTGAGAATATTTACAGATAAAATAGTTCCCTGTATGTTGTTGTTCTGTATTTTTAAGTTGTCTAAATATAGTGTACTGTTGTTTCAGGAGCACCTCGTATGTGGAACAGACTAACGCTTGGTACGATGTGAAGACAAAGCAGGAGGTGTTTAACCGAACTGTCTTTGAGAAGATTGAGGTGTGTGTCACCACATATCATCTTAGACAATGGCGATATGTTGAATTAAAGCACAATTATGCGCCTACAAATATATGTATATATTAGTTAGAGTAACCACTAACTAACCTTACCACGTTTACAAATTATAATTGAATGAATAAAACTGAATGTCGACGCAACTTATATGCCGATATCTATTTGTGTTGATAGGGCTGCTGTGTTTTAGGGTTAGTGTGAGTTCTAGGGCCACTGGTGGCTGGATTTCATGTTGTGTTTTTTTGATAATGTGGAAGCCTATGGGCCTAGGCTGTGTGTTCATCTTCAGCTGTGAGAACCCGAGTTCAAATCCTGTGCTGCGGTGTTAAAACCTTGGGCAAGTTTTTTCACTCTACATTACTCCAGTTCACTAAGCTGTATAAATGAGTACCTGACTGTAGACAGTGGTGGATATATGTATGAGCGGCCTTTGCGCATTAATTGTAGCATATGGCTGGATGCTTCCCAGAGAAGCCGAAATGGTGTCTGAGTGAACAGGTCGGCCAGGGAAGTAAATTATAAACCAGTTTGAATGTTCCTAAGGACTGGATACTGCGCTATATAAGAACTTGCCTTTTTTCATCTTCTCCCTGTTGTGTTTCTAGGGTAGTGTGGGCTCGTGGGGTCTGACTGGTCTAGACCGGCTGCTGTGTATGAGTTCTAGGGCCTGCACTGATGGCTGTATTTCATGTTGTGCTTGTTGGATAACGTGGAAGCCTTTTTTCATCTTCTCCCTCTTGTGTTTCTAGGGTAGTGTGGGCACGTGGGGTCTGACGGGTCTAGACCGGCTGCTGTGTTTAGGGTTAGTATGAGTTCTAGGGCCTGCACTGATGGCTGTATTTCATGTTGTGCTTGTTGGATAACGTGGAAGCCTTTTTTCATCTTCTCCCTGTTGTGTTTCTAGGGTAGTGTGGGCACGTGGGGTCTGACGGGTCTAGACCGGCTGCTGTGTTTAGGGTTAGTGTGAGTTCTAGGGCCTGCACTGATGGCTGTATTTCATGTTGTGCTTGTTGGATAATGTGGAAGCCTTTTTTCATCTTCTCCCTCTTGTGTTTCTAGGGTAGTGTGGGCACGTGGGGTCTGACGGGTCTAGACCGGCTGCTATGTTTAGGGTTAGTGTGAGTTCTAGGGCCTGCACTGATGGCTGTATTTCATGTTGTGCTTGTTGGATAATGTGGAAGCCTTTTTTCATCTTCTCCCTGTTGTGTTTCTAGGGTAGTGTGGGCACGTGGGGTCTGACGGGTCTAGACCGGCTGCTGTGCTTCATGATCGTGCAGGAACTCCAGAACTACCTGCGAGTGCTGCAGGCGAGTATGCTGAAGGAGAAGGGATCAGCTGCATTCTTCACAGACTTCAGCAAACAGCTCGGTCCAGTAGAAGACACTGTAGGTGGGTGCACCAGCACGACAACATGGTTCTTGTTACAGTAGAGCCTGCCAGAGCTAAGCATTTCCTTTGTTCCTTGAACAGATTGCAGATTGGCACATGACAGTACTACAATGTAGTCGCCGTATTTCTTTACCAGTACTGATCAATTTTCTTTTGAACATCTTGTTGAACTCATGCTTTTGTAAGCTAGTCGAACGACGGTCTTTTGGTATTCAATACGTTTATTGAGAAAGAATACGCTCCCAGAGGGCGGCA
>OZ024863.1:31767205-31859705 GCA_964017155.1 Oasisia sp. SBJ-2009
CCCAGACTAGGATAAGTAATTTGTTTAAGCACATGTTGAGCAAGGATGCTATCTAATTCACTCAAAAAAGATAAATCCCATTAAACAACATGCACAAAAGAATGTTTAAAAATACAATAAATACCATCCTTTTTATCTAAATGCAGTATACCCATTGCCAGCCAGCGAGTGCTGTGTCTACAGCTTCATGGAACAATGACACTGCTCTGTGGTTACACCCTGTTTTGATAACAATTTACTATTATCGCGTTTTCTGTAACGAACCGACAATAAATATTTCAGACTTTGTTACTATTCTGGATTCTTAATATATTCCTTTTTTTTTACAAGTCTTCATTTAAAATTTGAAGATGACACACAAAAGTGACAATTTTTGTCAAAATGATGAAAATATACCCGGGGTATATATTTATATTTCATATAAAGGCTTTTTGTAAAATAGGGTTATAACATCCATTTTTATGTAACAGTAGTTTCTCATTATTATATATTATTATTTGTTTTATATTTGCATGTTCGTATCTATATTAGTTGCACCTTAAATAAAAACATTATTTAATTCAATAGTTATTCACTATTCAAATGTTACACAAATTGTCACTGACTCTTTCCCCCAGCTCAAAGGTGCCCGAACTGCCACCAGAAGTCATAAACATGTTGGTGTTTACTGAGGATTTCATCTACTACAGTGGCTTTTCTAGAAAGGTATGTATATAAATATCAGTTTTAATAAATACATATGAAGCAATATCATTCTGGCAAAGTACTATAGTACTTTGTCAGAATGATATTGCTGTTATTATTGTATTACATTTCTGTGGTTTATGCTTGGAATAATTGTTTAAATGTTCTGAAAGTTGAACTTACACACATTTCAATCACAGGTTTATATTCTTATTCTTCTTCATGTTTATGCCCTTAATCATTATTGAGAGAAAACAAAAGACGAATGTGAATATTGGCTGATGTAACAGAGAATTTGTCAGTCATCCTAGACAGCTGCATTACATGGTAGAGGATGGTTGCATTATGCATTATATATTCTAATCTAACATGGGTTTCAATGGAAACTAATACAGACTGATAAAGTGGTTAAGACCAAAAGGTGGCTATTTTATGAGAGTGGTATCTTCGATCTTTATACTTTATAACTACAAAGATTTCATATTTTGCAATGTAAACTGTTCCCATTTTGAGTGTGGCATGTGGCAGATGTTTCTTGTGCACATACAAAAGTAATACTTTCAACCTAACTGTTTTCTTTCGCCAGGTCGCTGAGGCCCATATTCCAACATACATCTTTGATCAGTTCCGAGGGCAAGCAACACAGTGACATCATCAGTTCCGAGGGCAAGCAACACAGTGACATCATCAGTTCCGAGGGCAAGCGACACAGTGACATCATCAGTTCCGAGGGCAAGCGACGCAGTGACATCATCAGTTCAGAGGGCAAGCGACACAGTGACATCATCAGTTCCGAGGGCAAGCGACGCAGTGACATCATCAGTTCAGAGGGCAAGCGATGCAGTGACATCATAAGTTCAGAGGGCAAGCGACGCAGTGACATCATCAGTTCAGAGGACAAGCGACGCAGTGACATCATCAGTTCAGAGGGCAAGCGACGCAGTGACATCATCAGTTCAGAGGACAAGCGACCCAGTGACATCATCAGACTCGTGGATGATGCATCTCCTTTTATTGGACGGATGATCCAAGAATACGATGATCCCAGATCACTGTGTTACTGTGACACTGGTACATGAATATCATGGGATATTACGATACTGGCGCAGTATAATACTGTAGGGTAATGATTGTGAACATTATGATTTGGGAGCGGTAAACCCTGAGGTATTTTATTCTACCCTGGGATATTTAATTCTGGAACATGAAGATTTTGCAACATAATATAACAATCGTGGAGCATCGTGAGTCTAGAGCATAAGAATCCAGGAACACTGAAGTGCATTGAGGGTACCACAGCAGTGATGATCCTGTGGTACGTGTGGAACTCGTGTTCAACTCAGAGGCATTCTGGACTCTCCGGATGTTTCTTAGACAACAGCTACTTGTTTAGGTGCTGAATCAATGTGTGAAATAAACCACACAATTTGATAAAAAAGATGTGATAGAATTTAAATTGTGTCTTCGATGGGTTGTCATCAAGTAAATTTTACATGATACAACCCGATTTGTATACGTAATTTTAATTAGAAGCATTACATGTCTTATATAGTTGCCAAACTTGTGTTTTATTTGTATGTACATCGTGGTTCCTGACATCTGATAATCTAAAGGATGTATGAATATATACATTATATATATTATGTATATATATATATATATTATGTATTATATATATATATATATATATATATATATATATATATGTACATATAATATATATATTATATACTACTCAAATTTGTTAGGATCACTATTTAGGGCGAGATTATATTTTTCGGCATGGGTATCACACAAAAACTGAAAATAACATGTATTCAAGGACATGTTTATTTCCTGAATTTCATTGGTGTATACCAAATTTGAACAATAGGTAACACGCATTCAGGTTCTCATTCTCAGTTGTCTTCTTATTTCTTCTTCTTTTTCCTCTTCTTCCTCTTCCTGGTTCCTCTTCTCATTCCTCTTCTGGTTCCTCTTCTGGGACATCCATCCTCTTCCCTACTATAAAACAGAAACAAATTCACCAAAACATTGTTTAGTAGAATATAATATCAATATTACATACCTTTTTCTCTCTGATGCGGCCTGATGCTGGACTTTTTGACCTTTGTCGAACTTCCCCTCCTTGGTCCTCTTCTTCCCCATCTGAAAAAAGAAAAAGGTTCAACTGAATATGATTTTGAAACATGACAAGCAGGAAATACAATAGAAACAACAATAATTGCAATTATATAATCATATCTGACAGTAGGTGAAATTAATTGTTTACTCTTGTTTCATACTTATCTTTTTCCACAGAAAGGTTCCTCTTCAGGTTCTCATTCTCAGATATCATCATCTGCATCTTCCTTCCTGCATCCTTCATCCATCTGTAAACAGTAAATGAATAATCAATAAAATGTGAGAGACTTGTCGGCAATAATGCAACTAGAGACATACCTTTTTTGATAGTCCTCTTCTTATTTCTTCTTCTTCTTCCTCTTCTTCCTCTTCATAGTATCTCTTCTCAATCCTCTTCTTCTTCTACTCATTCCTCTTCTGGTTCCTCTTTTGGTACATCCATCCTCCTCCCTACTATAAAACATAAATACATTCACCGAAACATTATTTAGTAGCATATAATATAAATATTACATACCTTTTTCTCTCTGATGTGGTCTGATGCTGGACTTTTTGACCTTTGTCGAACTTCCCCTCCTTGTTTCTCTTCTTCCCAAACTGAAAAAAGAAAAAGGTTCAACTGAATATGATTTTGAAACATGACATGCAGGAAATACAATAGAAACAACAATAATTGCAATTATATAATCATATCTGACAGTAGGTGAAATTAATTGTTTACTCTTGTTTCATACTTATCTTTTTCCACAGAAAGGTTCCTCTTCAGGTTCTCATTCTCAGATATCATCATCTGCATCTTCCTTCCTGCATCCTTCATCCATCTGTAAACAGTAAATGAATAATCAATAAAATGTGAGAGACTTGTCGGCAATAATGCAACTAGAGACATACCTTTTTTGATAGTCCTCTTCTTATTTCTTCTTCTTCTTCCTCTTCTTCCTCTTCATAGTATCTCTTCTCAATCCTCTTCTTCTTCTACTCATTCCTCTTCTGGTTCCTCTTTTGGTACATCCATCCTCCTCCCTACTATAAAACATAAATACATTCACCGAAACATTATTTAGTAGCATATAATATAAATATTACATACCTTTTTCTCTCTGATGTGGTCTGATGCTGGACTTTTTGACCTTTGTCGAACTTCCCCTCCTTGTTTCTCTTCTTCCCAAACTGAAAAAAGAAAAAGGTTCAACTGAATATGATTTTGAAACATGACATGCAGGAAATACAAGAGAAACAACAATAATTGCAATTATAGAATCATATCTGACACTAGGTGAAATTAATTGTTTACTCTTGTTTCATAGTTATCTTTTTTCACACAAAGGTTCCTGTTCAGGTTCTCATTCTCAGTTGTCATCATCTGCATCTTCCTTCCTGCATCCTTCATCCATCTGTAAACAGTAAATGAATAATCAATAAAATGTGAGAGACTTGTCGGCAATAATGCAACTAGAGACATACCTTTTTTGATAGTCCTCTTCTTATTTCTTCCTCTTCTTCCTCTTCTGTCCTCTTCTCTTTCTTCTTCCTGGTTCCTCTTCTTCCTCTTCTCATTCCTCTTCTGGTTCCTCTTCTGGTACATCCACCCTCTTCCCTACTATAAAACAGAAACAAATTCACCTAAACATTATTTAGTAGAATATAATATCAATATTACATACCTTTTTCTCTCTGACGCGGCCTAATGCTGGACTTTTTGCCTTTATCGAACTTCCCCTCCTTGTTTCTCTTCTTCCCAACCTGAAAAAAAGATTCAACTGAATATGATTTTGAAACATGACATGCAGGAAAAACAATAGAAACAACAATAATTGCAATTATAGAATCATATCTCACAGTAAGTGAAATTAATTGTTTACTCTTGTTTCATACTTATCTTTTTTCACACAACGGTTCCTGTTCAGGTTCTCATTCTCAGTTGTCATCATCTGCATCTTCCTTCCTGCATCCTTCATCCATCTGTAAACAGTAAATGAATAATAAGTAAAAAGTGAGAGACGTGTTTTCAATAATGCAACAACAGACATACCTTTTTTGATAGTCCTCTTCTTATTTCTTCTTCTTCCTCTTAGTCCTCTTCTTCCTCTTTCTGGTTCCTCTTCTCAATCCTCTTCTTCCTCTTCTCATTCTTCTTCTGGTACACCCATCGTCTTCCCTACTATAAAACAGAAAAACATTCACCTAAACATTATTTACTAGAATATAATATAAATATTACATACCTTTTTCTCTCTGATGCGGCCTGATGCTGGACTTTTTGACCTTTGTTGAACTTCCCCTCCTTGGTCCTCTTCTATCCAACATGAAAAAAGAAATATATTAGAAGCAACAGTAATTGCAACTCTAGAATCAGATCTGACAGTAAGTGAAATTAATTGTTTACTCTTGTTTCATACTTATCTTATTTCACACAACGGTTCCTGTTCAGGTTCTCATTCTCAGTTGTCATCATCTGCATCTTCCTTTCTGCATCCTTCATCCATCTGTAAACAGTAAATGAATAATAAGTAAAAAGTGAGAGATGTGTTTTCAATAATGCAACAACAGACATACCTTTTTTGATAGTCCTCTTCTTATTTCTTCTTCTTCCTCTTAGTCTTCTTCTTCCACTTTCTGGTTCCTCTTCTTCCTCTTCTCATTCCTCTTCTGGTTCCTCTTCTGGGACATCCATCCTCTTCCCTACTATAAACCAGAAAAACATTCACTACAACATTATTTAGTAGAGTATAGTATAAATATTACATACCTTTTTCTCTCTGACGCGGCCTGATGCTTGACTTTTGACCTTTGTCGAACTTCCTTTCCTTCTTTCTCTTCTTCCCCAACTGAAAAAAGAAAAAGATTCAACTGAATATGATTTTGAAACATGACATGCAGGAAAAACAATAGAAACAACAATAATTGCAATTATAGAATCATATCTGACAGTTTATGAAATTAATTGTTTACTCTTGTTTCATACTTATCTTTTTTCACACAAAGGTTCCTGTTCAGGTTCTCATTCTCAGTTGTCATCATCTGCATCTTCGTTCCTGCATCCTTCATCCATCTGTAAACAGTAAATGAATAATCAATAAAATGTGAGAGGCATGTTGTCAATAATGCAACTATAGACATACCTTTTTTATAGTCATCTTCATATTTCTTCTTTTTCCTCTTCTTCCTCTTCTGTCCTCTTCTTCCTCTTCCTGGTTCCTCTTCTTCCTCGTCTTATTCCTCTTCTCGTTCCTCTTCTGGGACACCCATCCTCTTCCCTACTATACACCAGAAAAACATTCACTACAACTTTATTTAGTAGAATATAATATAAATATTACATACCTTTTTCTCTCTGATGTGGTCTGATGCTGGACTTTTTAACCTTTGTCGAACTTCCCCTTCTTGTTTCTCTTCTTCCCCATCTGAAAAAAAGATTCAACTGAATATGATTTTGAAACATGACATTCAGGAAAAACAATAGAAACAACAATAATTGCAATTATAGAATCATATCTGACCGTAGGTGAAATTAATTGTTTACTCTTGTTTCATACTTATCTTTTTTCACACAACGGTTCCTGTTCAGGTTCTCATTCTCAGTTGTCATCATCTGCATCTTCCTTCCTGCATCCTTCATCCATATGTAAACAGTAAATTCATAATAAGTAAAAAGTGAGAGACGTGTTTTCAATAATGCAACAACAGACATACCTTTTTTGATAGTCCTCTTCTTATTTCTTCTTCTTCCTCTTAGTCCTCTTCTTCCTCTTCCTGGTTCCTCTTCTTCCTCTTCTCATTCCTCTTCTGGTTCCTCTTCTGGGACATCCATCCTCTTCCCTACTATAAAACATAAACACATTCACCGAAACATTGTTTAGTAGAATATAATATCAATATTACATACCTTTTTCTCTCTGACGCGGCCTGATGCAGGACTTTTTGACCTTTGTTGAACGTTCCCTCCTTGTTTCTCTTCTTCCCCAACTGAAAAAAGAACAAGGATCAACTGAATGTGATCTTGAAACATGACATGCAGGAAATACAATAGAAACAACAATAATTGCAATTATAGAATCATATCTGACAGTAGGTGAAATTAATTGTTTACTCTTGTTTCATACTTATCTTTTTTCACACATAGGTTCCTGTTCAGGTTCTAATTCTCAGATGTCATCATCTGCATCTTCCTTCCTGCATCCTTGATCCATCTGTAAACAGTAAATGAATAATCAATAAAATGTGACAGACATGTTGTCCATAATGCAACTAGAGACATACCTTTTGTTTGATAGTCCTCTTCTTATTTCTTCTTATTTTTCCTCTTCTTCCTCTTCATGGTATCTCTTCTCAATCCTCTTCTTCTTCTACTCATTCCTCTTCTGGTTCCTCTTTTGGTACATCCATCCTCCTCCCTACTATAAAACATAAATACATTCACCGAAACATTATTTAGTAGCATATAATATAAATATTACATACCTTTTTCTCTCTGATGTGGTCTGATGCTGGACTTTTTGACCTTTGTCGAACTTCCCCTCCTTGTTTCTCTTCTTCCCCACCTGAAAAAATAAAAAGGTTCAACTGAATATGATTTTGAAACATGACATGCAGGAAATATAATAGAAACAACAATAATTGCAATTATAGAATCATATCTGACACTAGGTGAAATTAATTGTTTACTCTTGTTTCATAGTTATCTTTTTTCACACAAAGGTTCCTGTTCAGGTTCTCATTCTCAGTTGTCATCATCTGCATCTTCCTTCCTGCATCCTTCATCCATCTGTAAACAGTAAATGAATAATCAATAAAATGTGAGAGACTTGTCGGCAATAATGCAACTAGAGACATACCTTTTTTGATAGTCCTCTTCTTATTTCTTCTTCTTTTTCCTCTTCTTCCTCTTCTTCCTCTTCTGTCCTCTTCTCTTTCTTCTTCCTGGTTCCTCTTCTTCCTCTTCTCATTCCTCTTCTGGTTCCTCTTCTGGTACATCCATCCTCTTCCCTACTATAAAACAGAAACAAATTCACCTAAACATTATTTAGTAGAATATAATATCAATATTACATACCTTTTTCTTTCTGACGCGGCCTAATGCTGGACTTTTTGCCTTTATCGAACTTCCCCTCCTTGTTTCTCTTCTTCCCAACCTGAAAAAAGAAGAAGGATCAACTGAATGTGATTTTGAAACATGACATGGAGGAAAAACAATAGAAACAACAATAATTGCAATTATAGAATCATATCTGACAGTAGGTGAAATTAATTGTTTACTCTTGTTTCATAGTTATCTTTTTTCACACAAAGGTTCCTGTTCAGGTTCTCATTCTCAGTTGTCATCATCTGCATCTTCCTTCCTGCATCCTTCATCCATCTGTAAACAGTAAATGAATAATCAATAAAATGTGAGAGACTTGTCGGCAATAATGCAACTAGAGACATACCTTTTTTGATAGTCCTCTTCTTATTTCTTTTTCCTCTTCTTCCTCTTATGTCCTCTTCTCTTTCCTCTTCTTCCTCTTTGTGGTTCCTCTTCTTCCTCTCTTCATTCCTCTTCTGGTTCCTCTTCTGGGATATCCATCCTCTTCCCTACTATAAAACAGAAAAACATTCACTGAAACATTATTTAGTAGAATATAATATAAATATTACATACCTTTTTCTCTCTGACGAGGCCTGATGCTCGACTTTTTGACCTTTGTCGAACTTCCCCTACTTGTTTCTCTTCTTCCCCATCTGAAAAAAGTTCAACTGAATATGATTTTGAAACATATTGCAATTATAGAATCATATCTGACAGTAAGTTAGATCTCAGCGCAGCGTTTGACACGCTGGACCACAGCACTCTCCTGCATCGTCTTCGTGCTATCGGACTAAACCAGACAGTGCTGGCTTGGTTTAGTTCATACTTAGTAGACCGCACGAACGCAGTAAAGATACGCGAAGTTACATCTGCTCCGGTGATTACTCATCATGGTGTTCCACAGGGCTCGGTCCTTGGTCCACTACTATTTAACATTTACCTTTTACCTATTACGGACATTTTCGATCGCCACCAGATCCGCTATCACATATACGCAGACGACACTCAATTGTACGCTGAGTGCCCGCCATCGAGTCACGCTGATGCACAACGAAAAATCGAGGAATGCGTGAGTGATATTAGACAGTGGCTGGATTACAGCCACCTTCTTCTAAACGAGACGAAGACCGAAGCAATCGTTTTTCGTTCCTCCGCTGTCCACTCACCTTCCTCGTTGTCCACCATCTGTGTATGCGGGTCATCTATATCACTGTCGCTAACTGTTCGTGATATAGGCGTTTTACTTGACAGCCGACTTGACATGTCAGCGCAAGTATCGAACGTCTGCCGTGCTGCATACTCAAATTTATTTCGTATTGCCAAAATACGAACGAGTCTGACAACTGCAGCATGCAAGACTCTCGTCCACGCCCTCGTCACATCACGGCTAGACTACGGAAACGCAGTCCTGTATGGCATCTCCGACCGCCTCTTGCACCGCCTTGAGATGGTGCAGCGCTCGGCGGTCAGAGTAGTGCTGCAGCTCAGGCGCGGTGACCGGCGAAGCATGACGGCCGCATTGAAACAATTGCACTGGTTGCCCGTGAAGTATCGCATCGAGTACAAGATACTCGTCATTGTGTTTCGCGCCCTACACGAGCGGACGCCGGCGTACATTGCCTCGCTGATCACACCGTACGTGCCGCGTCGCGCCCTGCGATCTGCAGACCGCGCGTTGCTAGTGGTTCCTCGGCACAACCTCGAACGTTATGGACGCCGCTCATTCTCTCGTGCAGGACCAACTCTTTGGAACGCATTACCTGAGGACTTGCGTTCTACAGTGTGCATGAACAAGTTTAAAACACACCTTAAGACTTATTATTTCAAGATTGCTTTTTAATGTCTAGTTTTTCTACACCTTTCATCCTTTTATATTTTTATTTATTAACTTATTTACTCTTAATTAGCTCAACCAGCATGTCATTTTAATTATTTATTAATTAATAGTTTACAAATTAACATATATTTGAGTTATTAATAATTACAATTGACACAACTATTACATTGCTGTAGTCATTTGTTAAAAATTAAGTACTATGTATATTATTATATATTTATTTATTCTGCTACTTTATACACACATATATATGTATGCATATTTTTCTTGACTACATTGACATATGATATAGACTACAACAATGCCATCTCTGTTTAATTTTAGTTTCTCTTGTAGTTCTCTACAACACTGATTTAGACAAACGTTCTCATATGTTTTACTTGTACTTTTATTTTATTTATTTCTTAGGATGTTTTAATGTTGTAAACACTATCGAACAGAGTTTGTACTTTGGATTTTAGTGTCTAAATAAAGTGTATTATTATTATTATTATTAAGTGAAATTAATTGTTTACTCTTGTTTCATACTTATCTTTTTTCACACAAAGGTTCCTGTTCAGGTTCTCATTCTCAGTTGTCATCATCTGCATCTTCCTTCCTGCATCCTTCATCCATCTGTAAACAGTAATTGAATAATCAGTAAAACGTGAAAGACGAGTCTTTAATAATGCAAATAGAGACATACCTTTTGTTTGATAGTCCTCTTCTTATTTTTCCTCTTCTTCTTCTTCATGGTATCTCTTCTCAATCCTCTTCTTCTTCTACTCATTCCTCTTCTGGTTCCTCTTTTGGTACATCCATCCTCCTCCCTACTATAAAACATAAATACATTCACCGAAACATTATTTAGTAGCATATAATATAAATATTACATACCTTTTTCTCTCTGATGTGGTCTGATGCTGGACTTTTTGACCTTTGTCGAACTTCCCCTCCTTGTTTCTCTTCTTCCCAATCTGAAAAAAGAAAAAGGTTCAACTGAATATGATTTTGAAACATGACATGCAGGAAATACAAGAGAAACAACAATAATTGCAATTATAGAATCATATCTGACACTAGGTGAAATTAATTGTTTACTCTTGTTTCATACTTATCTTTTTTCACACAAAGGTTCCTGTTCAGGTTCTCATTCTCAGTTGTCATCATCTGCATCTTCCTTCCTGCATCCTTCATCCATCTGTAAACAGTAAATGAATAATCAATAAAATGTGAGAGGCATGTTGTCAATAATGCAACTAGAGACATACCTTTTTTATAGTCATCTTCATATTTCTTCTTTTTCCTCTTCTTCCTCTTCTGTCCTCTTCTTCCTCTTCCTGGTTCCTCTTCTTCCTCGTCTTATTCCTCTTCTCGTTCCTCTTCTGGGACACCCATCCTCTTCCCTACTATAAACCAGAAAAACATTCACTACAACTTTATTTAGTAGAATATAATATAAATATTACATACCTTTTTCTCTCTGATGTGGTCTGATGCTGGACTTTTTAACCTTTGTCGAACTTCCCCTCCTTGTTTCTCTTCTTCCCCATCTGAAAAAAAGATTCAACTGAATATGATTTTGAAACATGACATTCAGGAAAAACAATAGAAACAACAATAATTGCAATTATAGAATCATATCTGACCGTAGGTGAAATTAATTGTTTACTCTTGTTTCATACTTATCTTTTTTCACACAAAGGTTCCTGTTCAGGTTCTCATTCTCAGTTGTCATCATCTGCCTCTTCCTTCCTGCATCCTTCATCCATATGTAAACAGTAAATTCATAATAAGTAAAAAGTGAGAGACGTGTTTTCAATAATGCAACAACAGACATACCTTTTTTGATAGTCCTCTTCTTATTTCTTCTTCTTCCTCTTAGTCCTCTTCTTCCTCTTCCTGGTTCCTCTTCTTCCTCTTCTCATTCCTCTTCTGGTTCCTCTTCTGGGACATCCATCCTCTTCCCTACTATAAAACATAAACACATTCACCGAAACATTGTTTAGTAGAATATAATATCAATATTACATACCTTTTTCTCTCTGACGCGGCCTGATGCAGGACTTTTTGACCTTTGTTGAACGTTCCCTCCTTGTTTCTCTTCTTCCCCAACTGAAAAAAGAACAAGGATCAACTGAATGTGATCTTGAAACATGACATGCAGGAAATACAATAGAAACAACAATAATTGCAATTATAGAATCATATCTGACAGTAGGTGAAATTAATTGTTTACTCTTGTTTCATACTTATCTTTTTTCACACATAGGTTCCTGTTCAGGTTCTAATTCTCAGATGTCATCATCTGCATCTTCCTTCCTGCATCCTTGATCCATCTGTAAACAGTAAATGAATAATCAATAAAATGTGACAGACATGTTGTCCATAATGCAACTAGAGACATACCTTTTGTTTGATAGTCCTCTTCTTATTTCTTCTTATTTTTCCTCTTCTTCCTCTTCATGGTATCTCTTCTTAATCCTCTTCTTCTACTCATTCCTCTTCTGGTTCCTCTTTTGGTACATCCATCCTCCTCCCTACTATAAAACATAAATACATTCACCGAAACATTATTTAGTAGCATATAATATAAATATTACATACCTTTTTCTCTCTGATGTGGTCTGATGCTGGACTTTTTGACCTTTGTCGAACTTCCCCTCCTTGTTTCTCTTCTTCCCCACCTGAAAAAATAAAAAGGTTCAACTGAATATGATTTTGAAACATGACATGCAGGAAATATAATAGAAACAACAATAATTGCAATTATAGAATCATATCTGACACTAGGTGAAATTAATTGTTTACTCTTGTTTCATAGTTATCTTTTTTCACACAAAGGTTCCTGTTCAGGTTCTCATTCTCAGTTGTCATCATCTGCATCTTCCTTCCTGCATCCTTCATCCATCTGTAAACAGTAAATGAATAATCAATAAAATGTGAGAGACTTGTCGGCAATAATGCAACTAGAGACATACCTTTTTTGATAGTCCTCTTCTTATTTCTTCTTCTTTTTCCTCTTCTTCCTCTTCTTCCTCTTCTGTCCTCTTCTCTTTCTTCTTCCTGGTTCCTCTTCTTCCTCTTCTCATTCCTCTTCTGGTTCCTCTTCTGGTACATCCATCCTCTTCCCTACTATAAAACAGAAACAAATTCACCTAAACATTATTTAGTAGAATATAATATCAATATTACATACCTTTTTCTTTCTGACGTGGCCTAATGCTGGACTTTTTGCCTTTATCGAACTTCCCCTCCTTGTTTCTCTTCTTCCCAACCTGAAAAAAGAAGAAGGATCAACTGAATGTGATTTTGAAACATGACATGCAGGAAATACAATAGAAACAACAATAATTGCAATTATAGAATCATATCTGACACTAGGTGAAATTAATTGTTTACTCTTGTTTCATACTTATCTTTTTTCACACAAAGGTTCCTGTTCAGGTTCTCATTCTGAGTTGTCATCATCTGCATCTTCCTTCCTGCATCCTTCATCCATCTGTAAACAGTAAATAAATAATCAATAAAATGTGAGAGACTTGTTGGCAATAATGCAACTAGAGACATACCTTTTTTGATAGTCCTCTTCTTATTTCTTTTTCCTCTTCTTCCTCTTATGTCCTCTTCTCTTTCCTCTTCTTCCTCTTTGTGGTTCCTCTTCTTCCTCTCTTCATTCCTCTTCTGGTTCCTCTTCTGGGATATCCATCCTCTTCCCTACTATAAAACAGAAAAACATTCACTGAAACATTATTTAGTAGAATATAATATAAATATTACATACCTTTTTCTCTCTGACGAGGCCTGATGCTCGACTTTTTGACCTTTGTCGAACTTCCCCTCCTTGTTTCTCTTCTTCCCCATCTGAAAAAAGTTCAACTGAATATGATTTTGAAACATATTGCAATTATAGAATCATATCTGACAGTAAGTGAAATTAATTATTTACTCTTGTTTCATACTTATCTTTTTTCACACAACGGTTCCTGTTCAGGTTCTCATTCTCAGTTGTCATCATCTGCATCTTCCTTCCTGCATCCTTCGTCCATCTGTAAACAGTAAATGAGTAATCAATAAAATGTGAGAGACATGTTGTCAATAATGCAGCTAGAGACATGCCTTTTGTTTGATAGTCCTCTTCTTATTTCTTCTTCTTCCTCTTCTGTCCTCTTCTCTTTCCTCTTCTTCCTCTTCCTGGTTCCTCTTCTTCCTCTTCTTATTCCTCTTCTTATTCCTCTTCTGGTTCCTCTTCTGGGACATCCATCCTCTTCCCTACTATAAACCAGAAAAACATTCACTACAACATTATCTAGTAGAGTATAGTATAAATATTACATACCTTTTTCTCTCTGACGCGGCCTGATGCTTGACCTTTTGACCTTTGTCGAACTTCCCCTCCTTCTTTCTCTTCTTCCCCATCTGAAAAAAAGATTCAACTGACATGTCGTCAATAATGCAACTAGAGACATACCTTTTTTGATAGTCCTCTTCTTATTTCTTTTTCCTCTTCTTCCTCTTATGTCCTCTTCTCTTTCCTCTTCTTCCTCTTCCTGGTTCCTCTTCTTCCTCTTCTCATTCCTCTTCTCATTCCTCTTCTCGTTCCGCTTCTGGGACATCCATCCTCTTCCCTACTATAAACCAGAAAAACATTCACTACAACATTATCTAGTACAGTATAGTATAAATATTACATACCTTTTTCTCTCTGACGCGGCCTGATGCTTGACCTTTTGACCTTTGTCGAACTTCCCCTCCTTGTTTCTCTTCTTCCCCATCTGAAAAAAAGATTCAACTGAATATGATTTTGAAACATGACATGCAGGAAAAACAATAGAAACAACAATAATTGCAATTCTAGAATCATATCTGACCGTAGGTGAAATTAATTGTTTACTCTTGTTTCATACTTATCTTTTTTCACACAACGGTTCCTGTTCAGGTTCTCATTCTCAGTTGTCATCATCTGCATCTTCCTTCCTGCATCCTTCATCCATCTGTAAACAGTAAATTCATAATAAGTAAAAAGTGAGAGACGTGTTTTCAATAATGCAACAACAGACATACCTTTTTTGATAGTCCTCTTCTTATTTCTTCTTCTTCCTCTTAGTCCTCTTCTTCCTCTTTCTGGTTCCTCTTCTCAATCCTCTTCTTCCTCTTCTCATTCTTCTTCTGGTACACCCATCGTCTTCCCTACAATAAAACATTCACCTAAACATTATTTACTAGAATATAATATAAATATTACATACCTTTTTCTCTCTGATGCGGCCTGATGCTGGACGTTTTGACCTTTGTTGAACTTCCCCTCCTTGGTCCTCTTCTATCCAACATGAAAAAAAAATACAATAGAAGCAACAGTAATTGCAACTCTAGAATCAGATCTGACAGTAAGTGAAATTAATTTTTTAGTCTTGTTTCATACTTATCTTATTTCACACAACGGTTCCTGTTCAGGTTCTCATTCTCAGTTGTCATCATCTGCATCTTCCTTCCTGCATCCTTCATCCATCTGTAAACAGTAAATGAGTAATCAACAAAATGTGAGAGACATGTTGTCAATGATGCAACTAGAGACATACCTTTTGTTTGATAGGCCTCTTCTTATTTCTTCTTCGTTTTCCTCTTCTTCCTCTTCCGTCATCTTCTCTTTCCTTTTCTTCATCTTCCTGGTTCCTTTTCTCAATTCTCTTCTTCCTCTTCTCATTCCTCTTCTCGTTCCTCTTCTGGGACATCCATCCTCTTCCCTACTATAAAACATAAACACATTCACCGAAACACTATTTAGTAGAAAATATTATAAATATTACATACCTTTTTCTCTCTGATGCGGCCTGATGCTTGACCTTTTGACCTTTGTCGAACTTCCCCTCCTTGTTTCTCTTCTTCCCCAACTGAAAAAAGAAAAAGGTTCAACTGAGTATGATTTCAAAACATGACATGCAAGAAATACAATAGAAACAACAATAATTGCAATTATAGAATCATATCTGACACTAGGTGAAATTAATTGTTTACTCTTGTTTCATACGTATCTTTTTTTCACACAAAGGTTCCTGTTCAGGTTCTCATTCTCAGTTGTCATCATCTGCATCTTCCTTCCTGCATCCTTCATCCATCTGTAAACAGTAAATGAGTAATCAATAAAATGTGAGAGACATGTCGTCAATAATGCAACTAGAGACATACCTTTTGTTTGATAATCCTCTTCTTATTTCTTCTTCTTTTTCCTCTTCTTCCTCTTCTCATTCCTCTTCTGGTTCCTCTTCTGGGACATCCATCCTCTTCCCTACTATAAAACAGAAACAAATTCACCAAAACACTATTTAGTAGAATATAATATAAATATTACATACCTTTTTCTCTCTTATGTGGCCTGATGCTTGCCTTTTGACCTTTGTCGAACTTCCCCTCCTTGTTTCTCTTCTTCCCCATCTCAAAAAAAAAAGGTTCAACTGAATATGATCTTGAAACATGACATGCAGGAAATACAATAGAAACAACAATTGCAATTATAGAATCATATCTGACAGTAGGTGAAATTAATTGTTTACTCTTGTTTCATACTTATCTTTTTTCACACAAAGGTTCCTGTTCAGGTTCTCATTCTCAGTTGTCATCATCTGCATCTTCCTTCCTGCATCCTTCATCCATCTGTAAACAGTAAATGAATATTCAATAAAATGTGAAAGACGTGTCTTCAATAATGCAACTACAGACATACCTTTTGTTTGATAGTCCTCTTCTTATTTCTTCTTCTTTTTACTCTTCTTCCTCTTCTCTTTCCTCTTTTTCCTCTTCCTGGTTCCTCTTCTTCCTGTTCTCATTCCACTTCTGGTTCCTCTTCTGGGACATCCATCCTCTTCCCTACAGTAAAACATAAACACATTCACTGAAATATTATTTAGTAGAATATAATATAAATATTACATAATTTTTTTCTCTCTGACGAGGCCTGATGCTGGACTTTTTGACCTTTGTCGAACTTCCCCTCCTTGTTTCTCTTCTTCCCCAACTGAAAAAAGAAAAGGGTTCAACTGAATATGATTTTGAAACATGACATGCAGGAAATACAATAGAAACAACAATTGCAATTATAGAATCATATCTGACAGTAGGTGAAATTAATTGTTTACTCTTGTTTCATACTTATCTTTTTTCACACAACGGTTCCTGTTCAGGTTCTCATTCTCAGTTGTCATCATCTGCATCTTCCTTCCTGCATCCTTCATCCATCTGTAAACAGTAAATGAGTAATCAATAAAATATGAGAGACTTGTCGGCAATAATGCAACTAGAGACATATCTTTTGTTTGATAGTCCTCTTCTTATTTCTTCTTCTTCTTCCTCTTCTGTCCTCTTCTCTTTCCTCTTTTTCCTCTTCCTGGTTCCTCTTCTTCCTCTTCTTATTCCTCTTCTGGTTCCTCTTCTGGTACATCCATTCTCTTCCCTACTGTAAAACATGAACACATTCACCGAAACATTGTTTAGTAGAATATAATATAAATATTACATACCTTTTTCTCTCTGACGCGGCCTAATGCTGGACTTTTTGACCTTTGTCGAACTTCCCCTCCTTGTTTCTCTTCTTCCCAACCTGAAAAAAAGGTTCAACTGAATATGATTTTGAAACATGACATGGAGGAAAAACAATAGAAACAACAATAATTGCAATTATAGAATCATATCTCACAGTAAGTGAAATTAATTGTTTACTCTTGTTTCATACTTATCTTTTTTCACACAACGGTTCCTGTTCAGGTTCTCATTCTCAGTTGTCATCATCTGCATCTTCCTTCCTGCATCCTTCATCCATCTGTAAACAGTAAATGAATAATAAGTAAAAAGTGAGAGACGTGTTTTCAATAATGCAACAACAGACATACCTTTTTTGATAGTCCTCTTCTTATTTCTTCTTCTTCCTCTTAGTCCTCTTCTTCCTCTTTCTGGTTCCTCTTCTCAATCCTCTTCTTCCTCTTCTCATTCTTCTTCTGGTACACCCATCATCTTCCCTACTATAAAACAGAAAAACATTCACCTAAACATTATTTACTAGAATATAATATAAATATTACATACATTTTTCTCTCTGATGCGGCCTGATGCTGGACTTTTTGACCTTTGTTGAACTTCCCCTCCTTGGTCCTCTTCTATCCAACATGAAAAAAGAAATATATTAGAAGCAACAGTAATTGCAACTCTAGAATCAGATCTGACAGTAAGTGAAATTAATTGTTTACTCTTGTTTCATACTTATCTTATTTCACACAACGGTTCCTGTTCAGGTTCTCATTCTCAGTTGTCATCATCTGCATCTTCCTTCCTGCATCCTTCATCCATCTGTAAACAGTAAATGAATAATAAGTAAAAAGTGAGAGATGTGTTTTCAATAATGCAACAACAGACATACCTTTTTTGATAGTCCTCTTCTTATTTCTTCTTCTTCCTCTTAGTCCTCTTCTTCCTCTTCCTGGTTCTTCTTCTTCCTCTTCTCATTCCTCTTCTGGTTCCTCTTCTGGGACATCCATCCTCTTCCCTACCATAAACCAGAAAAACATTCACTACAACATTATTTAGTAGAGTATAGTATAAATATTACATACCTTTTTCTCTCTGACGCGGCCTGATGCTTGACTTTTGACCTTTGTCGAACTTCCTTTCCTTCTTTCTCTTCTTCCCCAACTGAAAAAAGAAAAAGATTCAACTGAATATGATTTTGAAACATGACATGCAGGAAAAACAATAGAAACAACAATAATTGAAATTATAGAATCATATCTGACAATTTATGAAATTAATTGTTTACTCTTGTTTCATACTTATCTTTTTTCACACAACGGTTCCTGTTCAGGTTCTCATTCTCAGTTGTCATCATCTGAATCTTCCTTCCTGCATCCTTCATCCATCTGTAAACAGTAAATGAATAATCAATAAAATGTGAGAGACTTGTCGGCAATAATGCAACTAGAGACATACCTTTTTTGATAGTCCTCTTCTTATTTCTTCTTCTTTTTCCTCTTCTTCCTCTTCTGTCCTCTTCTCTTTCTTCTTCCTGGTTCCTCTTCTTCCTCTTCTCATTCCTCTTCTGGTTCCTCTTCTGGGACATCCATCCTCTTCCCTACTATAAAACAGAAACAAATTCACCTAAACATTATTTAGTAGAATATAATATCAATGTTACATACCTTTTTCTCTCTGACGCGGCCTAATGCTGGACTTTTTGACCTTTATCGAACTTCCCCTCCTTGTTTCTCTTCTTCCCAACCTGAAAAAAGAACAAGGATCAACTGAATGTGATTTTGAAACTTGACATGCAGGAAATACAATAGAAACAACAATAATTGCAATTATAGAATCATATCTGACACTAGGTGAAATTAATTGTTTACTCTTGTTTCATACTTATCTTTTTTCACACAACAGTTCCTGTTCAGGTTCTCATTCTCAGTTGTCATCATCTGCATCTTCCTTCCTGCATCCTTCATCCATCTGTAAACAGTAAACGAATAATCAATAAAATGTGAGAGACTTGTCGGCAATAATGCAACTAGAGACATACCTTTTGTTTGATAGTCCTCTTCTTATTTCTTCTTCTTTTTCCTCTTCTTCCTCTTTTTCCTCTTCTCATTCCTCTTCTGGTTCCTCTTCTGGGACATCCATCCTCTTCCCTACTATAAAACAGAAACAAATTCACCTAAACATTATTTAGTAGAATATAATATAAATATTACATACCTTTTTCTCTCTGATGTGGTCTGATGCAGGACGTTTTGACCTTTGTCGAACTTCCCCTCCTTGTTTCTCTTCTTCCCCACTTGAAAAAAAAAATATTCAACTGAATATGATTTTGAAACATGACATGCAGGAAATACAACAGCAACAACAATAATTGCAATTATAGAATCATATCTGACAGTAAGTGAAATATTAATTGTTTACTCTTGTTTCATACTTATCTTATTTCACACAACGGTTCCTGTTCAGGTTCTCATTCTCAGTTGTCATCATCTGCATCTTCCTTCCTGCATCCTTCATCCATCTGGAAACAAGTAAATTCATAATAAGTAAAAAGTGAGAGATGTGTTTTCAATAATGCAACAACAGACATACCTTTTTTGATAGTCCTCTTCTTATTTCTTCTTCTTCCTCTTAGACATCTTCTTCCTCTTCCTGGTTCTTCTTCTTCCTTTCTCATTCCTCTTCTCGTTCCTCTTCTGGGACATCCATCCTCTTTCCTACTATAAACCAGAAAAACATTCACTACAACATTATTTAGTAGAGTATAGTATAAATATTACATACCTTTTTCTCTCTGACGCGGCCTGATGCTTGACCTTTTGACCTTTGTCGAACTTCCCCTCCTTCTTTCTCTTCTTCCCCAACTGAAAAAATAAAAAGGTTCAACTGAATATGATTTTGAAACATGACAAGCAGGAAATACAACAGAAACAACAATAATTGCAATTATAGAATCATATCTGACAGTAGGTGAAATTAATTGTTTACTCTTGTTTCATACTTATCTTTTTTCACACAAAGGTTCCTGTTCAGGTTCTCATTCTCAGTTGTCATCATCTGCATCTTCGTTCCTGCATCCTTCATCCATCTGTAAACAGTAAATGAATAATCAATAAAATGTGAGAGACATATTGTCAATAATGCAGCTAGAGACATACCTTTTTCTCTCTGATGTTGTCTGATGCTGGACTTTTTGACCTTTGTCGAACTTCCCCTCCTTGTTTCTCTTCTTCCCCACCTGAAAAAATAAAAAGGTTCAACTGAATATGATTTTGAAACATGACATGCAGGAAAAACAATAGAAACAACAATAATTGCAATTATAGAATCATATCTGACACTAGGTGAAATTAATTGTTTACTCTTGTTTCATACTTATCTTTTTTCACACAAAGGTTCCTGTTCAGGTTCTCATTCTCAGTTATCATCATCTGCATCTTCCTTCCTGCATCCTTCATCCATCTGTAAACAGTAAATGAATAATCAATAAAATGTGAGAGACTTGTCGGTAATAATGCAACTAGAGACATACCTTTTTTGATAGTCCTCTTCTTATTTCTTCTTCTTTTTCCTCTTCTTCCTCTTCTGTCCTCTTCTCTTTCTTTTTCCTGGATCCTCTTCTTCCTCTTCTCATTCCTCTTCTGGTTCCTCTTCTGGTACATCCATTCTCTTCCCTACTGTAAAACATGAACACATTCACCGAAACATTGTTTAGTAGAATATAATATAAATATTACATACCTTTTTCTCTCTGACGCGGCCTAATGCTGGACTTTTTGACCTTTGTCGAACTTCCCCTCCTTGTTTCTCTTCTTCCCAACCTGAAAAAAAGGTTCAACTGAATAAGATTTTGAAACATGACATGCAGGAAATACAATAGAAACAACAATAATTGCAATTATAGAATCATATCTGACAATAGCTGCAATTAATTATTTACTCTTGTTTCATACTTATCTTTTTTCACACAAAAGTTCCTGTTCAGGTTCTCATTCTCAGATGTCATCATCTGCATCTTCCTTCCTGCATCTTTCATCCATCTGTAAACAGTAAATTCATAATAAGTAAAAAGTGAGAGATGTGTTTTCAATAATGCAACAACAGACATACCTTTTTTGATAGTCCTCTTCTTATTTCTTCTTCTTCCTCTTAGTCCTCTTCTTCCTCTTTCTGGTTCCTCTTCTCAATCCTCTTCTTCCTCTTCTCATTCTTCTTCTGGTACACCCATCATCTTCCCTACTATAAAACAGAAAAACATTCACCTAAACATTATTTAGTAGAATATAATATAAATATTACATACCTTTTTCTCTCTGATGCTGTCTGATGCAGGACTTTTTGATCTTTATCGAACTTCCCCTCCTTGTTTCTCTTCTTCCCCACCTGAAAAGAAAAGCTTGAACTAAATATGATTTTGAAATATGATATGCAGGAAAAACGATAGAAACAACAATAACTGCAATTATAGAATCATATCTGACAGTATATGAAATTAATTGTTTACTCTTGTTTCATACTTATCTCTTTTCACACAAAGGTTCCTGTTCAGGTTCTCATTCTCAGTTGTCATCATCTGCATCTTCCTTCCTGCATCCTTCATCCATCTGTAAACAGTAAATGAGTAATCAATAAAATGTGAGAGACTTGTCGGCAATAATGCAACTAGAGACATACCTTTTGTTTGATAGTCCTCTTCTTATTTCTTCTTCATGGTTCCTCTTCTGGTACATCCATCCTCTTCCCTACTGTAAAACATAAACACATTCAGCGAAACATTGTTTAGTAGAATATAATATAAATATTACATACCTTTTTCTTTCTGACGCGGCCTAATGCTGGACTTTTTGACCTTTGTCGAACTTCCCCTCCTTGTTTCTCTTCTTCCCAACCTGAAAAAAAAGGTACAACTGAATATGATTTTGAAACATGACATGCAGGAAATACAACAGAAACAACAATAATTGCAATTATAGAATCATATCTGACAGTAAATGAAATTAATTGTTTACTCTTGTTTCATACTTATCTTATTTCACAAAACGG
This sequence comes from Oasisia sp. SBJ-2009, assembly GCA_964017155.1. Taxonomy (NCBI): domain Eukaryota; kingdom Metazoa; phylum Annelida; class Polychaeta; order Sabellida; family Siboglinidae; genus Oasisia; species Oasisia sp. SBJ-2009. The sequence goes on from OZ024863.1 coordinate 31,789,453, forward strand.
TTCCTGTTCAGGTTCTCATTCTCAGTTGTCATCATCTGCATCTTCCTTCCTGCATCCTTCATCCATCTGGAAACAGTAAATGAATAATAAGTAAAAAGTGAGAGATGTGTTTTCAATAATGCAACAACAGACATACCTTTTTTGATAGTCCTCTTCTTATTTCTTCTTCTTCCTCTTAGTCTTCTTCTTCCTCTTCCTGGTTCTTCTTCTTCCTCTTCTCATTCCTCTTCTGGTTCCTCTTCTGGGACATCCATCCTCTTCCCTACTATAAACCAGAAAAACAATCACTACAACATTATTTAGTAGAGTATAGTATAAATATTACATACCTTTCTCTCTCTGACGCGGCCTGATGCTTGACTTTTGACCTTTGTCGAACTTCCTTTCCTTCTTTCTCTTCTTCCCCAACTGAAAAAAGAAAAAGATTCAACTGAATATAATTTTGAAACATGACATGCAGGAAAAACAATAGAAACAACAATAATTGAAATTATAGAATCATATCTGACAATTTATGAAATTAATTGTTTACTCTTGTTTCATACTTATCTTTTTTCACACAAAGGTTCCTGTTCAGGTTCTCATTCTCAGTTGTCATCATCTGCATCTTCGTTCCTGCATCCTTCATCCATCTGTAAACAGTAAATGAATAATCAATAAAATGTGAGAGACATGTCGTCAATAATGCAACTAGAGACATACCTTTTTTTATAGTCCTCTTCATATTTCTTCTTTTTCCTCTTCTTCCTCTTCTGTCCTCTTCTTCCTCTTCCTGGTTCCTCTTCTTCCTCTTCTTATTACTCTTCTCGTTCCTCTTCTGGGACACCCATCCTCTTCCCTACTATAAACCAGAAAAACATTCACTACAACTTTATTTAGTAGAATATAGTATAAATATTACATACCTTTTTCTCTCTGATGTGGTCTGATGCTGGACTTTTTGACCTTTGTCGAACTTCCCCTCCTTGTTTCTCTTCTTCCCCATCTGAAAAAAAGATTCAACTGAATATGATTTTGAAACATGACATGCAGGAAAAACAATAGAAACAACAATAATTGCAATTCTAGAATCATATCTGACCGTAGGTGAAATTAATTGTTTACTCTTGTTTCATACTTATCTTTTTTCACACAACGGTTCCTGTTCAGGTTCTCATTCTCAGTTGTCATCATCTGCATCTTCCTTCCTGCATCCTTCATCCATATGTAAACAGTAAATTCATAATAACTAAAAAGTGAGAGACGTGTTTTCAATAATGCAACAACAGACATACCTTTTTTGATAGTCCTCTTCTTATTTCTTCTTCTTCCTCTTAGTCCTCTTCTTCCTCTTCCTGGTTCCTCTTCTTCCTCTTCTCATTCCTCTTCTGGTTCTTATTCTGGGACATCCATCCTCTTCCCTACTATAAAACATAAACACATTCACAAAAACATTACTTAGTAGCATAGAATATAAATATTACATACCTTTTTCTCTCTGATGTGGCCTGATGCTGGACGTTTTGATCTTTGTTGAACTTCTCCTTCTTGTTTCTCTTCTATCCAACCTGAAAAAAGAAACACAATAGAAGCAACAGTAATTGCAACTCTAGAATCAGATCTGACACTAGGTGAAATTAATTGTTTACTCTTGTTTCATACTTATCTTTTTTCACACAAAGGTTCCTGTTCAGGTACTCATTCTCAGTTGTCATCATCTTCATCTTCCTTCCTCCATCCTTCATCCATCTGTAAACAGTAAATGAATAATCAATAAAATGTGAGAGACTTGTCGGCAATAATGCAACTAGAGACATACCTTTTGTTTGATAGGCCTCTTCTTATGTCTTCTTCTTTTTCCTCTTTTTCCTCTTCCGTCATCTTCTCTTTCCTTTTCTTCATCTTCCTGGTTCCTCTTCTCAATTATCTTCTTCCTCTTCTCATTCCTCTCCTGGTTCCTCTTCTGGGACATCCATCGTCTTCCCTACTATAAAACATAAACACATTCACCGAAACATTGTTTAGTAGAATATAATATCAATATTACATACCTTTTTCTCTCTGACGCGGCCTGATGCAGGACTTTTTGACCTTTGTTGAACGTTCCCTCCTTGTTTCTCTTCTTCCCCAACTGAAAAAAGAACAAGGATCAACTGAATGTGATCTTGAAACATGACATGCAGGAAATACAATAGAAACAACAATAATTGCAATTCTAGAATCATATCTGACAGTAGGTGAAATTAATTGTTTACTCTTGTTTCATACTTATCTTTTTTCACACAAAGGTTCCTGTTCAGGTTCTCATTCTCAGTTGTCATCATCTGCATCTTCCTTCCTGCATCCTTCATCCATCTGTAAACAGTAAATGAGTAATCAATAAAATGTGAGAGACATGTTGTCAATAATGCAGCTAGAGATATGCCTTTTGTTTGATAGTCCTCTTCTTATTTCTTCTTCTTCCTCTTCTGTCCTCTTCTCTTTCCTCTTCTTCCTCTTCCTGGTTCCTCTTCTTCCTCTTCTTATTCCTCTTCTTATTCCTCTTCTGGTTCCTCTTCTGGGACATCCATCCTCTTCCCTACTATAAACCAGAAAAACATTCACTACAACATTATTTAGTAGAGTATAGTATAAATATTACATACCTTTTTCTCTCTGACGCGGCCTGATGCTTGACCTTTTGACCTTTGTCGAACTTCCTTTCCTTCTTTCTCTTCTTCCCCAACTGAAAAAAGAAAAAGGTTCAACTGAATAAGATTTTGAAACATGACATGCAGGAAATACAATAGAAACAACAATAATTGCAATTATAGAATCATATCTGACAATAGCTGCAATTAATTATTTACTCTTGTTTCATACTTATCTTTTTTCACACAAAAGTTCCTGTTCAGGTTCTCATTCTCAGATGTCATCATCTGCATCTTCCTTCCTGCATCTTTCATCCATCTGTAAACAGTAAATTCATAATAAGTAAAAAGTGAGAGATGTGTTTTCAATAATGCAACAACAGACATACCTTTTTTGATAGTCCTCTTCTTATTTCTTCTTCTTCCTCTTAGTCCTCTTCTTCCTCTTTCTGGTTCCTCTTCTCAATCCTCTTCTTCCTCTTCTCATTCTTCTTCTGGTACACCCATCATCTTCCCTACTATAAAACAGAAAAACATTCACCTAAACATTATTTAGTAGAATATAATATAAATATTACATACCTTTTTCTCTCTGATGCTGTCTGATGCAGGACTTTTTGATCTTTATCGAACTTCCCCTCCTTGTTTCTCTTCTTCCCCACCTGAAAAGAAAAGCTTGAACTAAATATGATTTTGAAATATGATATGCAGGAAAAACGATAGAAACAACAATAACTGCAATTATAGAATCATATCTGACAGTATATGAAATTAATTGTTTACTCTTGTTTCATACTTATCTCTTTTCACACAAAGGTTCCTGTTCAGGTTCTCATTCTCAGTTGTCATCATCTGCATCTTCCTTCCTGCATCCTTCATCCATCTGTAAACAGTAAATGAGTAATCAATAAAATGTGAGAGACTTGTCGGCAATAATGCAACTAGAGACATACCTTTTGTTTGATAGTCCTCTTCTTATTTCTTCTTCATGGTTCCTCTTCTGGTACATCCATCCTCTTCCCTACTGTAAAACATAAACACATTCAGCGAAACATTGTTTAGTAGAATATAATATAAATATTACATACCTTTTTCTTTCTGACGCGGCCTAATGCTGGACTTTTTGACCTTTGTCGAACTTCCCCTCCTTGTTTCTCTTCTTCCCAACCTGAAAAAAAAGGTACAACTGAATATGATTTTGAAACATGACATGCAGGAAATACAACAGAAACAACAATAATTGCAATTATAGAATCATATCTGACAGTAAATGAAATTAATTGTTTACTCTTGTTTCATACTTATCTTATTTCACAAAACGGTTCCTGTTCAGGTTCTCATTCTCAGTTGTCATCATCTGCATCTTCCTTCCTGCATCCTTCATCCATCTGGAAACAGTAAATGAATAATAAGTAAAAAGTGAGAGATGTGTTTTCAATAATGCAACAACAGACATACCTTTTTTGATAGTCCTCTTCTTATTTCTTCTTCTTCCTCTTAGTCTTCTTCTTCCTCTTCCTGGTTCTTCTTCTTCCTCTTCTCATTCCTCTTCTGGTTCCTCTTCTGGGACATCCATCCTCTTCCCTACTATAAACCAGAAAAACAATCACTACAACATTATTTAGTAGAGTATAGTATAAATATTACATACCTTTCTCTCTTTGACGCGGCCTGATGCTTGACTTTTGACCTTTGTCGAACTTCCTTTCCTTCTTTCTCTTCTTCCCCAACTGAAAAAAGAAAAAGATTCAACTGAATATAATTTTGAAACATGATATGCAGGAAAAACAATAGAAACAACAATAATTGAAATTATAGAATCATATCTGACAATTTATGAAATTAATTGTTTACTCTTGTTTCATACTTATCTTTTTTCACACAAAGGTTCCTGTTCAGGTTCTCATTCTCAGTTGTCATCATCTGCATCTTCGTTCCTGCATCCTTCATCCATCTGTAAACAGTAAATGAATAATCAATAAAATGTGAGAGACATGTCGTCAATAATGCAACTAGAGACATACCTTTTTTTATAGTCCTCTTCATATTTCTTCTTTTTCCTCTTCTTCCTCTTCTGTCCTCTTCTTCCTCTTCCTGGTTCCTCTTCTTCCTCTTCTTATTACTCTTGTCGTTCCTCTTCTGGGACACCCATCCTCTTCCCTACTATAAACCAGAAAAACATTCACTACAACTTTATTTAGTAGAATATAGTATAAATATTACATACCTTTTTCTCTCTGATGTGGTCTGATGCTGGACTTTTTGACCTTTGTCGAACTTCCCCTCCTTGTTTCTCTTCTTCCCCATCTGAAAAAAAGATTCAACTGAATATGATTTTGAAACATGACATGCAGGAAAAACAATAGAAACAACAATAATTGCAATTCTAGAATCATATCTGACCGTAGGTGAAATTAATTGTTTACTCTTGTTTCATACTTATCTTTTTTCACACAACGGTTCCTGTTCAGGTTCTCATTCTCAGTTGTCATCATCTGCATCTTCCTTCCTGCATCCTTCATCCATATGTAAACAGTAAATTCATAATAACTAAAAAGTGAGAGACGTGTTTTCAATAATGCAACAACAGACATACCTTTTTTGATAGTCCTCTTCTTATTTCTTCTTCTTCCTCTTAGTCCTCTTCTTCCTCTTCCTGGTTCCTCTTCTTCCTCTTCTCATTCCTCTTCTGGTTCTTATTCTGGGACATCCATCCTCTTCCCTACTATAAAACATAAACACATTCACAAAAACATTACTTAGTAGCATAGAATATAAATATTACATACCTTTTTCTCTCTGATGTGGCCTGATGCTGGACGTTTTGATCTTTGTTGAACTTCTCCTTCTTGTTTCTCTTCTATCCAACCTGAAAAAAGAAACACAATAGAAGCAACAGTAATTGCAACTCTAGAATCAGATCTGACACTAGGTGAAATTAATTGTTTACTCTTGTTTCATACTTATCTTTTTTCACACAAAGGTTCCTGTTCAGGTACTCATTCTCAGTTGTCATCATCTTCATCTTCCTTCCTCCATCCTTCATCCATCTGTAAACAGTAAATGAATAATCAATAAAATGTGAGAGACTTGTCGGCAATAATGCAACTAGAGACATACCTTTTGTTTGATAGGCCTCTTCTTATGTCTTCTTCTTTTTCCTCTTTTTCCTCTTCCGTCATCTTCTCTTTCCTTTTCTTCATCTTCCTGGTTCCTCTTCTCAATTATCTTCTTCCTCTTCTCATTCCTCTCCTGGTTCCTCTTCTGGGACATCCATCGTCTTCCCTACTATAAAACATAAACACATTCACCGAAACATTGTTTAGTAGAATATAATATCAATATTACATACCTTTTTCTCTCTGACGCGGCCTGATGCAGGACTTTTTGACCTTTGTTGAACGTTCCCTCCTTGTTTCTCTTCTTCCCCAACTGAAAAAAGAACAAGGATCAACTGAATGTGATCTTGAAACATGACATGCAGGAAATACAATAGAAACAACAATAATTGCAATTCTAGAATCATATCTGACAGTAGGTGAAATTAATTGTTTACTCTTGTTTCATACTTATCTTTTTTCACACAAAGGTTCCTGTTCAGGTTCTCATTCTCAGTTGTCATCATCTGCATCTTCCTTCCTGCATCCTTCATCCATCTGTAAACAGTAAATGAGTAATCAATAAAATGTGAGAGACATGTTGTCAATAATGCAGCTAGAGATATGCCTTTTGTTTGATAGTCCTCTTCTTATTTCTTCTTCTTCCTCTTCTGTCCTCTTCTCTTTCCTCTTCTTCCTCTTCCTGGTTCCTCTTCTTCCTCTTCTTATTCCTCTTCTTATTCCTCTTCTGGTTCCTCTTCTGGGACATCCATCCTCTTCCCTACTATAAACCAGAAAAACATTCACTACAACATTATTTAGTAGAGTATAGTATAAATATTACATACCTTTCTCTCTGACGCGGCCTGATGCTTGACCTTTTGACCTTTGTCGAACTTCCTTTCCTTCTTTCTCTTCTTCCCCAACTGAAAAAAGAAAAAGGTTCAACTGAATATGATTTTGAAACATGACATGCAGGAAATACAATAGAAGCAACAGTAATTGCAACTCTAGAATCAGATCTGACAGTAAGTGAAATTAATTATTTACTCTTGTTTCATACTTATCTTATTTCACACAACGGTTCCTGTTCAGGTTCTCATTCTCAGTTGTCATCATCTGCATCTTCCTTCCTGCATCCTTCATCCATCTGTAAACAGTAAATGAATAATAAGTAAAACATGAGAGATGTGTTTTCAATAATGCAACAACAGACATACCTTTTTTGATAGTCCTCTTCTTATTTCTTCTTCTTCCTCTTAGTCTTCTTCTTCCTCTTCCTGGTTCTTCTTCTTCCTCTTCTCATTCCTCTTCTGGTTCCTCTTCTGGGACATCCATCCTCTTCCCTACTATAAACCAGAAAAACAATCACTACAACATTATTTAGTAGAGTATAGTATAAATATTACATACCTTTTTCTCTCTGACGCGGCCTGATGCTTGACTTTTGACCTTTGTCGAACTTCCTTTCCTTCTTTCTCTTCTTCCTCAACTGAAAAAAGAAAAAGGTTCAACTGAATATGATTTTGAAACATGACATGCAGGAAAAACAATAGAAACAACAATAATTGCAATTATAGAATCATATCTGACAATTTATGAAATTAATTGTTTACTCTTGTTTCATACTTATCTTTTTTCACACAAAGGTTCCTGTTCAGGTTCTCATTCTCAGTTGTCATCATCTGCATCTTCGTTCCTGCATCCTTCATCCATCTGTAAACAGTAAATGAATAATCAATAAAATGTGAGAGGCATGTTGTCAATGATGCAACTAGAGACATACCTTTTTTATAGTCATCTTCATATTTCTTCTTTTTCCTCTTCTTCCTCTTCTGTCCTCTTCTTCCTCTTCCTGGTTCCTCTTCTTCCTCTTCTTATTCCTCTTCTCGTTCCTCTTCTGGGACACCCATCCTCTTCCCTACTATAAACCAGAAAAACATTCACAAAAACTTTATTTAGTAGAATATAATATAAATATTACATACCTTTTTCTCTCTGATGTGGTCTGATGCTGGACTTTTTAACCTTTGTCGAACTTCCCCTCCTTGTTTCTCTTCTTCCCCATCTGAAAAAAAGATTCAACTGAATATGATTTTGAAACATGACATGCAGGAAAAACAATAGAAACAACAATAATTGCAATTCTAGAATCATATCTGACCGTAGGTGAAATTAATTGTTTACTCTTGTTTCATACTTATCTTTTTTCACACAACGGTTCCTGTTCAGGTTCTCATTCTCAGTTGTCATCATCTGCATCTTCCTTCCTGCATCCTTCATCCATATGTAAACAGTAAATTCATAATAAGTAAAAAGTGAGAGACGTGTTTTCAATAATGCAACAACAGACATACCTTTTTTGATAGTCCTCTTCTTATTTCTTCTTCTTCCTCTTAGTCCTCTTCTTCCTCTTCCTGGTTCCTCTTCTTCCTCTTCTCATTCCTCTTCTGGTTCCTCTTCTGGGACATCCATCCTCTTCCCTACTATAAAACATAAAAACATTCACAAAAACATTTCTTAGTAGCATAGAATATAAATATTACATACCTTTTTCTCTCTGATGTGGCCTGATGCTGGACGTTTTGATCTTTGTTGAACTTCTCCTTCTTGTTTCTCTTCTATCCAACCTGAAAAAAGAAACACAATAGAAGCAACAGTAATTGCAACTCTAGAATCAGATCTGACACTAGGTGAAATTAATTGTTTACTCTTGTTTCATACTTATCTTTTTTCACACAAAGGTTCCTCTTCAGGTTCTCATTCTCAGTTGTCATCATCTTCATCTTCCTTCCTCCATCCTTCATCCATCTGTAAACAGTAAATGAATAATCAATAAAATGTGACAGACATGTTGTCCATAATGCAACTAGAGACACACCTTTTGTTTGATAGTCCTCTTCTTATTTCTTCTTATTTTTCCTCTTCTTCCTCTTCATGGTATCTCTTCTCAATCCTCTTCTTCTTCTACTCATTCCTCTTCTGGTTCCTCTTTTGGTACATCCATCCTCCTCCCTACTATAAAACATAAATACATTCACAGAAACATTATTTAGTAGCATATAATATAAATATTACATACCTTTTTCTCTCTGATGTGGTCTGATGCTGGACTTTTTGACCTTTGTCGAACTTCCCCTCCTTGTTTCTCTTCTTCCCCACCTGAAAAAATAAAAAGGTTCAACTGAATATGATTTTGAAACATGACATGCAGGAAATATAATAGAAACAACAATAATTGCAATTATAGAATCATATCTGACACTAGGTGAAATTAATTGTTTACTCTTGTTTCATACTTATCTTTTTTCACACAAAGGTTCCTGTTCAGGTTCTCATTCTCAGTTGTCATCATCTGCACCTTCCTTCCTGCATCCTTCATCCATCTGTAAACAGTAAATGAATAATCAATAAAATGTGAGAGACTTGTCGGCAATAATGCAACTAGAGACATACCTTTTTTGATAGTCCTCTTCTTATTTCTTCTTCTTCTTCCTCTTCTTCCTCTTCTGTCCTCTTCTCTTTCTTCTTCCTGGTTCCTCTTCTTCCTCTTCTCATTCCTCTTCTGGTTCCTCTTCTGGTACATCCATCCTCTTCCCTACTATAAAACAGAAACAAATTCACCTAAACATTATTTAGTAGAATATAATATCAATATTACATACCTTTTTCTCTCTGACGCGGCCTAATGCTGGACTTTTTGCCTTTATCGAACTTCCCCTCCTTGTTTCTCTTCTTCCCCACCTGAAAAAAGAAGAAGGATCAACTGAATGTGATTTTGAAACATGACATGCAGGAAATACAATAGAAACAACAATAATTGCAATTATAGAATCATATCTGACAGTAGGTGAAATTAATTGTTTACTCTTGTTTCATACTTATCTTTTTTCACACAAAGGTTCCTGTTCAGGTTCTCATTCTCAGTTGTCATCATCTGCATCTTCCTTCCTGCATCCTTCATCCATCTGTAAACAGTAAATAAATAATCAATAAAATGTGAGAGACTTGTCGGCAATAATGCAACTAGAGACATACCTTTTTTGATAGTCCTCTTCTTATTTCTTTTTCCTCTTCTTCCTCTTATGTCCTCTTCTCTTTCCTCTTCTTCCTCTTTGTGGTTCCTCTTCATCCTCTCTTCATTCCTCTTCTGGTTACTCTTCTGGGATATCCATCCTCTTCCCTACTATAAAACAGAAAAACATTCACTGAAACATTATTTAGTAGAATATAATATAAATATTACATACCTTTTTCTCTCTGACGAGGCCTGATGCTCGACTTTTTGACCTTTGTCGAACTTCCCCTCCTTGATTCTCTTCTTCCCCATCTGAAAAAAGTTCAACTGAATATGATTTTGAAACATATTGCAATTATAGAATCATATCTGACAGTAAGTGAAATTAATTGTTTACTCTTGTTTCATACTTATCTTTTTTCACACAAAGGTTCCTGTTCAGGTTCTCATTCTCAGTTGTCATCATCTGCATCTTCCTTCCTGCATCCTTCATCCATCTGTAAACAGTAATTGAATAATCAGTAAAACGTGAAAGACGAGTCTTTAATAATGCAAATAGAGACATACCTTTTGTTTGATAGTCCTCTTCTTATTTTTCCTCTTCTTCTTCTTCATGGTATCTCTTCTCAATCCTCTTCTTCTTCTACTCATTCCTCTTCTGGTTCCTCTTTTGGTACATCCATCCTCCTCCCTACTATAAAACATAAATACATTCACCGAAACATTATTTAGTAGCATATAATATAAATATTACATACCTTTTTCTCTCTGATGTGGTCTGATGCTGGACTTTTTGACCTTTGTCGAACTTCCCCTCCTTGTTTCTCTTCTTCCCCACCTGAAAAAAGAAGAAGGATCAACTGAATGTGATTTTGAAACATGACATGCAGGAAATACTATAGAAATAACAATAATTGCAATTATAGAATTATATCTGACACTAGGTGAAATTAATTGTTTACTCTTGTTTAATACTTATCTTTTTTCACACAACGGTTCCTGTTCAGGTTCTCATTCTCAGTTGTCATCATCTGCATCTTCCTTCCTGCATCCTTCATCCATCTGTAAACAGTAAATGAGTAATCAATAAAATGTGAGAGACATGTTGTCAATAATGCAGCTAGAGACATGCCTTTTGTTTGATAGTCCTCTTCTTATTTCTTCTTCTTCCTCTTCTGTCCTCTTCTCTTTCCTCTTCTTCCTCTTCCTGGTTCCTCTTCTTCCTCTTCTTATTCCTCTTCTTATTCCTCTTCTGGTTCCTCTTCTGGGACATCCATCCTCTTCCCTACTATAAACCAGAAAAACATTCACTACAACATTATTTAGTAGAGTATAGTATAAATATTACATACCTTTTTCTCTCTGACGCGGCCTGATGCTTGACCTTTTGACCTTTGTCGAACTTCCCCTCCTTCTTTCTCTTCTTCCCCATCTGAAAAAAAGATTCAACTGAATATGATTTTGAAACATGACATGCAGGAAAAACAATAGAAACAACAATAATTGCAATTCTAGAATCATATCTGACCGTAGGTGAAATTAATTGTTTACTCTTGTTTCATACTTATCTTTTTTCACACAACGGTTCCTGTTCAGGTTCTCATTCTCAGTTGTCATCATCTGCATCTTCCTTCCTGCATCCTTCATCCATCTGTAAACAGTAAATGAATAATAAGTAAAAAGTGAGAGACGTGTTTTCAATAATGCAACAACAGACATACCTTTTTTGATAGTCCTCTTCTTATTTCTTCTTCTTCCTCTTAGTCCTCTTCTTCCTCTTTCTGGTTCCTCTTCTCAATCCTCTTCTTCCTCTTCTCATTCTTCTTCTGGTACACCCATCGTCTTCCCTACTATAAAACAGAAAAACATTCACCTAAACATTATTTACTAGAATATAATATAAATATTACATACCTTTTTCTCTCTGATGCGGCCTGATGCTGGACGTTTTGACCTTTGTTGAACTTCCCCTCCTTGGTCCTCTTCTATCCAACATGAAAAAAAATACAATAGAAGCAACAGTAATTGCAACTCTAGAATCAGATCTGACAGTAAGTGAAATTAATTTTTTAGTCTTGTTTCATACTTATCTTATTTCACACAACGGTTCCTGTTCAGGTTCTCATTCTCAGTTGTCATCATCTGCATCTTCCTTCCTGCATCCTTCATCCATCTGTAAACAGTAAATGAGTAATCAACAAAATGTGAGAGACATGTTGTCAATGATGCAACTAGAGACATACCTTTTGTTTGATAGGCCTCTTCTTATTTCTTCTTCTTTTTCCTCTTCTTCCTCTTCCGTCATCTTCTCTTTCCTTTTCTTCATCTTCCTGGTTCCTCTTCTCAATTATCTTCTTCCTCTTCTCATTCCTCTTCTCGTTCCTCTTCTGGGACATCCATCCTCTTCCCTACTATAAAACATAAACACATTCACCGAAACACTATTTAGTAGAAAATATTATAAATATTACATACCTTTTTCTCTCTGATGCGGCCTGATGCTTGACCTTTTGACCTTTGTCGAACTTCCCCTCCTTGTTTCTCTTCTTCCCCAACTGAAAAAAGAAAAAGGTTCAACTGAGTATGATTTCAAAACATGACATGCAAGAAATACAATAGAAACAACAATAATTGCAATTATAGAATCATATCTGACACTAGGTGAAATTAATTGTTTACTCTTGTTTCATACTTATCTTTTTTCACACAAAGGTTCCTGTTCAGGTTCTCATTCTCAGTTGTCATTATCTGCATCTTCGTTCCTGCATCCTTCATCCATCTGTAAACAGTAAATGAGTAATCAATAAAATATGAGAGACTTGTCGGCAATAATGCAACTAGAGACATATCTTTTGTTTGATAGTCCTCTTCTTTTTTCTTCTTCTTTTTCCTCTTCTTCCTCTTCTCATTCCTCTTCTGGTTCCTCTTCTGGGACATCCATCCTCTTCCCTACTATAAAACAGAAACAAATTCACCGAAACACTATTTAGTAGAAAATATTATAAATATTACATACCTTTTTCTCTCTGATGCGGCCTGATGCTTGACCTTTTGACCTTTGTCGAACTTCCCCTCCTTGTTTCTCTTCTTCCCCAACTGAAAAAAGAAAAAGATTCAACTGAATATAATTTTGAAACATGACATGCAGGAAAAACAATAGAAACAACAATAATTGAAATTATAGAATCATATCTGACAATTTATGAAATTAATTGTTTACTCTTGTTTCATACTTATCTTTTTTCACACAAAGGTTCCTGTTCAGGTTCTCATTCTCAGTTGTCATCATCTGCATCTTCGTTCCTGCATCCTTCATCCATCTGTAAACAGTAAATGAATAATCAATAAAATGTGAGAGACATGTCGTCAATAATGCAACTAGAGACATACCTTTTTTTATAGTCCTCTTCATATTTCTTCTTTTTCCTCTTCTTCCTCTTCTGTCCTCTTCTTCCTCTTCCTGGTTCCTCTTCTTCCTCTTCTTATTACTCTTCTCGTTCCTCTTCTGGGACACCCATCCTCTTCCCTACTATAAACCAGAAAAACATTCACTACAACTTTATTTAGTAGAATATAGTATAAATATTACATACCTTTTTCTCTCTGATGTGGTCTGATGCTGGACTTTTTGACCTTTGTCGAACTTCCCCTCCTTGTTTCTCTTCTTCCCCATCTGAAAAAAAGATTCAACTGAATATGATTTTGAAACATGACATGCAGGAAAAACAATAGAAACAACAATAATTGCAATTCTAGAATCATATCTGACCGTAGGTGAAATTAATTGTTTACTCTTGTTTCATACTTATCTTTTTTCACACAACGGTTCCTGTTCAGGTTCTCATTCTCAGTTGTCATCATCTGCATCTTCCTTCCTGCATCCTTCATCCATATGTAAACAGTAAATTCATAATAACTAAAAAGTGAGAGACGTGTTTTCAATAATGCAACAACAGACATACCTTTTTTGATAGTCCTCTTCTTATTTCTTCTTCTTCCTCTTAGTCCTCTTCTTCCTCTTCCTGGTTCCTCTTCTTCCTCTTCTCATTCCTCTTCTGGTTCTTATTCTGGGACATCCATCCTCTTCCCTACTATAAAACATAAACACATTCACAAAAACATTACTTAGTAGCATAGAATATAAATATTACATACCTTTTTCTCTCTGATGTGGCCTGATGCTGGACGTTTTGATCTTTGTTGAACTTCTCCTTCTTGTTTCTCTTCTATCCAACCTGAAAAAAGAAACACAATAGAAGCAACAGTAATTGCAACTCTAGAATCAGATCTGACACTAGGTGAAATTAATTGTTTACTCTTGTTTCATACTTATCTTTTTTCACACAAAGGTTCCTGTTCAGGTACTCATTCTCAGTTGTCATCATCTTCATCTTCCTTCCTCCATCCTTCATCCATCTGTAAACAGTAAATGAATAATCAATAAAATGTGAGAGACTTGTCGGCAATAATGCAACTAGAGACATACCTTTTGTTTGATAGGCCTCTTCTTATGTCTTCTTCTTTTTCCTCTTTTTCCTCTTCCGTCATCTTCTCTTTCCTTTTCTTCATCTTCCTGGTTCCTCTTCTCAATTATCTTCTTCCTCTTCTCATTCCTCTCCTGGTTCCTCTTCTGGGACATCCATCGTCTTCCCTACTATAAAACATAAACACATTCACCGAAACATTGTTTAGTAGAATATAATATCAATATTACATACCTTTTTCTCTCTGACGCGGCCTGATGCAGGACTTTTTGACCTTTGTTGAACGTTCCCTCCTTGTTTCTCTTCTTCCCCAACTGAAAAAAGAACAAGGATCAACTGAATGTGATCTTGAAACATGACATGCAGGAAATACAATAGAAACAACAATAATTGCAATTCTAGAATCATATCTGACAGTAGGTGAAATTAATTGTTTACTCTTGTTTCATACTTATCTTTTTTCACACAAAGGTTCCTGTTCAGGTTCTCATTCTCAGTTGTCATCATCTGCATCTTCCTTCCTGCATCCTTCATCCATCTGTAAACAGTAAATGAGTAATCAATAAAATGTGAGAGACATGTTGTCAATAATGCAGCTAGAGATATGCCTTTTGTTTGATAGTCCTCTTCTTATTTCTTCTTCTTCCTCTTCTGTCCTCTTCTCTTTCCTCTTCTTCCTCTTCCTGGTTCCTCTTCTTCCTCTTCTTATTCCTCTTCTTATTCCTCTTCTGGTTCCTCTTCTGGGACATCCATCCTCTTCCCTACTATAAACCAGAAAAACATTCACTACAACATTATTTAGTAGAGTATAGTATAAATATTACATACCTTTCTCTCTGACGCGGCCTGATGCTTGACCTTTTGACCTTTGTCGAACTTCCTTTCCTTCTTTCTCTTCTTCCCCAACTGAAAAAAGAAAAAGGTTCAACTGAATATGATTTTGAAACATGACATGCAGGAAATACAATAGAAGCAACAGTAATTGCAACTCTAGAATCAGATCTGACAGTAAGTGAAATTAATTATTTACTCTTGTTTCATACTTATCTTATTTCACACAACGGTTCCTGTTCAGGTTCTCATTCTCAGTTGTCATCATCTGCATCTTCCTTCCTGCATCCTTCATCCATCTGTAAACAGTAAATGAATAATAAGTAAAACATGAGAGATGTGTTTTCAATAATGCAACAACAGACATACCTTTTTTGATAGTCCTCTTCTTATTTCTTCTTCTTCCTCTTAGTCTTCTTCTTCCTCTTCCTGGTTCTTCTTCTTCCTCTTCTCATTCCTCTTCTGGTTCCTCTTCTGGGACATCCATCCTCTTCCCTACTATAAACCAGAAAAACAATCACTACAACATTATTTAGTAGAGTATAGTATAAATATTACATACCTTTTTCTCTCTGACGCGGCCTGATGCTTGACTTTTGACCTTTGTCGAACTTCCTTTCCTTCTTTCTCTTCTTCCTCAACTGAAAAAAGAAAAAGGTTCAACTGAATATGATTTTGAAACATGACATGCAGGAAAAACAATAGAAACAACAATAATTGCAATTATAGAATCATATCTGACAATTTATGAAATTAATTGTTTACTCTTGTTTCATACTTATCTTTTTTCACACAAAGGTTCCTGTTCAGGTTCTCATTCTCAGTTGTCATCATCTGCATCTTCGTTCCTGCATCCTTCATCCATCTGTAAACAGTAAATGAATAATCAATAAAATGTGAGAGGCATGTTGTCAATGATGCAACTAGAGACATACCTTTTTTATAGTCATCTTCATATTTCTTCTTTTTCCTCTTCTTCCTCTTCTGTCCTCTTCTTCCTCTTCCTGGTTCCTCTTCTTCCTCTTCTTATTCCTCTTCTCGTTCCTCTTCTGGGACACCCATCCTCTTCCCTACTATAAACCAGAAAAACATTCACAAAAACTTTATTTAGTAGAATATAATATAAATATTACATACCTTTTTCTCTCTGATGTGGTCTGATGCTGGACTTTTTAACCTTTGTCGAACTTCCCCTCCTTGTTTCTCTTCTTCCCCATCTGAAAAAAAGATTCAACTGAATATGATTTTGAAACATGACATGCAGGAAAAACAATAGAAACAACAATAATTGCAATTCTAGAATCATATCTGACCGTAGGTGAAATTAATTGTTTACTCTTGTTTCATACTTATCTTTTTTCACACAACGGTTCCTGTTCAGGTTCTCATTCTCAGTTGTCATCATCTGCATCTTCCTTCCTGCATCCTTCATCCATATGTAAACAGTAAATTCATAATAAGTAAAAAGTGAGAGACGTGTTTTCAATAATGCAACAACAGACATACCTTTTTTGATAGTCCTCTTCTTATTTCTTCTTCTTCCTCTTAGTCCTCTTCTTCCTCTTCCTGGTTCCTCTTCTTCCTCTTCTCATTCCTCTTCTGGTTCCTCTTCTGGGACATCCATCCTCTTCCCTACTATAAAACATAAAAACATTCACAAAAACATTTCTTAGTAGCATAGAATATAAATATTACATACCTTTTTCTCTCTGATGTGGCCTGATGCTGGACGTTTTGATCTTTGTTGAACTTCTCCTTCTTGTTTCTCTTCTATCCAACCTGAAAAAAGAAACACAATAGAAGCAACAGTAATTGCAACTCTAGAATCAGATCTGACACTAGGTGAAATTAATTGTTTACTCTTGTTTCATACTTATCTTTTTTCACACAAAGGTTCCTGTTCAGGTTCTCATTCTCAGTTGTCATCATCTTCATCTTCCTTCCTCCATCCTTCATCCATCTGTAAACAGTAAATGAATAATCAATAAAATGTGACAGACATGTTGTCCATAATGCAACTAGAGACACACCTTTTGTTTGATAGTCCTCTTCTTATTTCTTCTTATTTTTCCTCTTCTTCCTCTTCATGGTATCTCTTCTCAATCCTCTTCTTCTTCTACTCATTCCTCTTCTGGTTCCTCTTTTGGTACATCCATCCTCCTCCCTACTATAAAACATAAATACATTCACAGAAACATTATTTAGTAGCATATAATATAAATATTACATACCTTTTTCTCTCTGATGTGGTCTGATGCTGGACTTTTTGACCTTTGTCGAACTTCCCCTCCTTGTTTCTCTTCTTCCCCACCTGAAAAAATAAAAAGGTTCAACTGAATATGATTTTGAAACATGACATGCAGGAAATATAATAGAAACAACAATAATTGCAATTATAGAATCATATCTGACACTAGGTGAAATTAATTGTTTACTCTTGTTTCATACTTATCTTTTTTCACACAAAGGTTCCTGTTCAGGTTCTCATTCTCAGTTGTCATCATCTGCATCTTCCTTCCTGCATCCTTCATCCATCTGTAAACAGTAAATGAATAATCAATAAAATGTGAGAGACTTGTCGGCAATAATGCAACTAGAGACATACCTTTTTTGATAGTCCTCTTCTTATTTCTTCTTCTTCTTCCTCTTCTTCCTCTTCTGTCCTCTTCTCTTTCTTCTTCCTGGTTCCTCTTCTTCCTCTTCTCATTCCTCTTCTGGTTCCTCTTCTGGTACATCCATCCTCTTCCCTACTATAAAACAGAAACAAATTCACCTAAACATTATTTAGTAGAATATAATATCAATATTACATACCTTTTTCTCTCTGACGCGGCCTAATGCTGGACTTTTTGCCTTTATCGAACTTCCCCTCCTTGTTTCTCTTCTTCCCCACCTGAAAAAAGAAGAAGGATCAACTGAATGTGATTTTGAAACATGACATGCAGGAAATACAATAGAAACAACAATAATTGCAATTATAGAATCATATCTGACAGTAGGTGAAATTAATTGTTTACTCTTGTTTCATACTTATCTTTTTTCACACAACGGTTCCTGTTCAGGTTCTCATTCTCAGTTGTCATCATCTGCATCTTCCTTCCTGCATCCTTCATCCATCTGTAAACAGTAAATAAATAATCAATAAAATGTGAGAGACTTGTCGGCAATAATGCAACTAGAGACATACCTTTTTTGATAGTCCTCTTCTTATTTCTTTTTCCTCTTCTTCCTCTTATGTCCTCTTCTCTTTCCTCTTCTTCCTCTTTGTGGTTCCTCTTCATCCTCTCTTCATTCCTCTTCTGGTTACTCTTCTGGGATATCCATCCTCTTCCCTACTATAAAACAGAAAAACATTCACTGAAACATTATTTAGTAGAATATAATATAAATATTACATACCTTTTTCTCTCTGACGAGGCCTGATGCTCGACTTTTTGACCTTTGTCGAACTTCCCCTCCTTGATTCTCTTCTTCCCCATCTGAAAAAAGTTCAACTGAATATGATTTTGAAACATATTGCAATTATAGAATCATATCTGACAGTAAGTGAAATTAATTGTTTACTCTTGTTTCATACTTATCTTTTTTCACACAAAGGTTCCTGTTCAGGTTCTCATTCTCAGTTGTCATCATCTGCATCTTCCTTCCTGCATCCTTCATCCATCTGTAAACAGTAATTGAATAATCAGTAAAACGTGAAAGACGAGTCTTTAATAATGCAAATAGAGACATACCTTTTGTTTGATAGTCCTCTTCTTATTTTTCCTCTTCTTCTTCTTCATGGTATCTCTTCTCAATCCTCTTCTTCTTCTACTCATTCCTCTTCTGGTTCCTCTTTTGGTACATCCATCCTCCTCCCTACTATAAAACATAAATACATTCACCGAAACATTATTTAGTAGCATATAATATAAATATTACATACCTTTTTCTCTCTGATGTGGTCTGATGCTGGACTTTTTGACCTTTGTCGAACTTCCCCTCCTTGTTTCTCTTCTTCCCAATCTGAAAAAAGAAGAAGGATCAACTGAATGTGATTTTGAAACATGACATGCAGGAAATACTATAGAAATAACAATAATTGCAATTATAGAATTATATCTGACACTAGGTGAAATTAATTGTTTACTCTTGTTTAATACTTATCTTTTTTCACACAACGGTTCCTGTTCAGGTTCTCATTCTCAGTTGTCATCATCTGCATCTTCCTTCCTGCATCCTTCATCCATCTGTAAACAGTAAATGAGTAATCAATAAAATGTGAGAGACATGTTGTCAATAATGCAGCTAGAGACATGCCTTTTGTTTGATAGTCCTCTTCTTATTTCTTCTTCTTCCTCTTCTGTCCTCTTCTCTTTCCTCTTCTTCCTCTTCCTGGTTCCTCTTCTTCCTCTTCTTATTCCTCTTCTTATTCCTCTTCTGGTTCCTCTTCTGGGACATCCATCCTCTTCCCTACTATAAACCAGAAAAACATTCACTACAACATTATTTAGTAGAGTATAGTATAAATATTACATACCTTTTTCTCTCTGACGCGGCCTGATGCTTGACCTTTTGACCTTTGTCGAACTTCCCCTCCTTCTTTCTCTTCTTCCCCATCTGAAAAAAAGATTCAACTGAATATGATTTTGAAACATGACATGCAGGAAAAACAATAGAAACAACAATAATTGCAATTCTAGAATCATATCTGACCGTAGGTGAAATTAATTGTTTACTCTTGTTTCATACTTATCTTTTTTCACACAACGGTTCCTGTTCAGGTTCTCATTCTCAGTTGTCATCATCTGCATCTTCCTTCCTGCATCCTTCATCCATCTGTAAACAGTAAATGAATAATAAGTAAAAAGTGAGAGACGTGTTTTCAATAATGCAACAACAGACATACCTTTTTTGATAGTCCTCTTCTTATTTCTTCTTCTTCCTCTTAGTCCTCTTCTTCCTCTTTCTGGTTCCTCTTCTCAATCCTCTTCTTCCTCTTCTCATTCTTCTTCTGGTACACCCATCGTCTTCCCTACTATAAAACAGAAAAACATTCACCTAAACATTATTTACTAGAATATAATATAAATATTACATACCTTTTTCTCTCTGATGCGGCCTGATGCTGGACGTTTTGACCTTTGTTGAACTTCCCCTCCTTGGTCCTCTTCTATCCAACATGAAAAAAAAATACAATAGAAGCAACAGTAATTGCAACTCTAGAATCAGATCTGACAGTAAGTGAAATTAATTTTTTAGTCTTGTTTCATACTTATCTTATTTCACACAACGGTTCCTGTTCAGGTTCTCATTCTCAGTTGTCATCATCTGCATCTTCCTTCCTGCATCCTTCATCCATCTGTAAACAGTAAATGAGTAATCAACAAAATGTGAGAGACTTGTCGGCAATAATGCAACTAGAGACATACCTTTTGTTTGATAGGCCTCTTCTTATTTCTTCTTCTTTTTCCTCTTCTTCCTCTTCCGTCATCTTCTCTTTCCTTTTCTTCATCTTCCTGGTTCCTCTTCTCAATTATCTTCTTCCTCTTCTCATTCCTCTTCTCGTTCCTCTTCTGGGACATCCATCCTCTTCCCTACTATAAAACATAAACACATTCACCGAAACACTATTTAGTAGAAAATATTATAAATATTACATACCTTTTTCTCTCTGATGCGGCCTGATGCTTGACCTTTTGACCTTTGTCGAACTTCCCCTCCTTGTTTCTCTTCTTCCCCAACTGAAAAAAGAAAAAGGTTCAACTGAGTATGATTTCAAAACATGACATGCAAGAAATACAATAGAAACAACAATAATTGCAATTATAGAATCATATCTGACACTAGGTGAAATTAATTGTTTACTCTTGTTTCATACTTATCTTTTTTCACACAAAGGTTCCTGTTCAGGTTCTCATTCTCAGTTGTCATCATCTGCATCTTCCTTCCTGCATCCTTCATCCATCTGTAAACAGTAAATGAGTAATCAATAAAATATGAGAGACTTGTCGGCAATAATGCAACTAGAGACATATCTTTTGTTTGATAGTCCTCTTCTTTTTTCTTCTTCTTTTTCCTCTTCTTCCTCTTCTCATTCCTCTTCTGGTTCCTCTTCTGGGACATCCATCCTCTTCCCTACTATAAAACAGAAACAAATTCACCGAAACACTATTTAGTAGAAAATATTATAAATATTACATACCTTTTTCTCTCTGATGCGGCCTGATGCTTGACCTTTTGACCTTTGTCGAACTTCCCCTCCTTGTTTCTCTTCTTCCCCAACTGAAAAAAGAAAAAGGTTCAACTGAGTATGATTTCAAAACATGACATGCAAGAAATACAATAGAAACAACAATAATTGCAATTATAGAATCATATCTGACACTAGGTGAAATTAATTGTTTACTCTTGTTTCATACTTATCTTTTTTCACACAAAGGTTCCTGTTCAGGTTCTCATTCTCAGTTGTCATTATCTGCATCTTCGTTCCTGCATCCTTCATCCATCTGTAAACAGTAAATGAGTAATCAATAAAATATGAGAGACTTGTCGGCAATAATGCAACTAGAGACATATCTTTTGTTTGATAGTCCTCTTCTTTTTTCTTCTTCTTTTTCCTCTTCTTCCTCTTCTCATTCCTCTTCTGGTTCCTCTTCTGGGACATCCATCCTCTTCCCTACTATAAAACAGAAACAAATTCACCTAAACATTATTTAGTAGAATATAATATAAATATTACATACCTTTTTCTCTCTTATGTGGCCTGATGCTTGCCTTTTGACCTTTGTCGAACTTCCCCTTCTTGTTTCTCTTCTTCCCCATCTGAAAAAAAAAGGTTCAACTGAATATGATTTTGAAACATGACATGCAGGAAATACAATAGAAACAACAATAATTGCAATTATAGAATCATATCTGACAGTAGGTGAAATTAATTGTTTACTCTTGTTTCATACTTATCTTTTTTCACACAAAGGTTCCTGTTCAGGTTCTCATTCTCAGTTGTCATCATCTGCATCTTCCTTCCTGCATCCTTCATCCATCTGTAAACAGTAAATGAATAATCAATAAAATGTGAAAGACGTGTCTTCAATAATGCAACTAGAGACATACCTTTTGTTTGATAGTCCTCTTCTTATTTCTTCTTCTTTTTACTCTTCTTCCTCTTCTCTTTCCTCTTTTTCCTCTTCCTGGTTCCTCTTCTTCCTGTTCTCATTCCACTTCTGGTTCCTCTTCTGGGACATCCATCCTCTTCCCTACAGTAAAACATAAACACATTCACTGAAATATTATTTAGTAGAATATAATATAAATATTACATAATTTTTTTCTCTCTGACGAGGCCTGATGCTGGACTTTTTGACCTTTGTCGAACTTCCCCTCCTTGTTTCTCTTCTTCCCCAACTGAAAAAAGAAAAGGGTTCAACTGAATATGATTTTGAAACATGACATGCAGGAAATACAATAGAAAAAACAATTGCAATTATAGAATCATATCTGACAGTAGGTGAAATTAATTGTTTACTCTTGTTTCATACTTACCTTTTTGACACAAAGGTTCCTGTTCAGCTTCTCATTCTCAGTTGTCATCATCTGCATCTTCCTTCCTGCATCCTTCGTCCATCTGTAAACAGTAAATGAATAATCAATAAAATGTGAAAGACATGTAGGCAATAATGCAACTAGAGACATACCTTTTGTTTGATAGTCCTCTTCTTATTTCTTCTTCTTTTTCCTCTTCTTCCTCTTCTCTTTCCTCTTCTTCCTCTTCCTGGTTCCTCTTCTGGTACATCCATCCTCTTCCCTACTTTAAAACAGACAAACATTCACCTAAACATTATTTAGTAGAATATAAATATTACATACTTTTTTCTCTCTGATGCTGTCTGATGCTGGACTTTTTGATCTTTCTTAAAATTTCCCCTCCTTGTTCCTCTTCTTCTCCACCTGAAAAAAGAAAAAGGATCAACTGAATATGATTTGGAAACATGACATACAGGAAATACTATAGAAACAACAGTAATTGCAATTCTAGAATCATATCTGACTGTAGTTGCAATTAATTATGTACTCTTGTTTCATACTTATCTTTTAGTTCCATGTCAAGGTTGTTCCCCTGCTGTGTTTTCCTCAGGATCACCTTCACTGCATTTTCAGAGTTCTCTTCTGAATCTTCTTTTTTCAATCTGAAAACAGAACCAGGAATAAGTGAAAGTCATCAACACACTGAAGTAACAATTATTTAGTAGAATATAATATAAATACTATAATATAAAACCTTTTTCTCTCTGATGCGGTCTGATGCTGGACTTTTTGATCTCTGTCGAACTTCCCCTCCTTGTTCCTATCCTTCCCCACCTGAACAAATAAAAACGTTCAACTGAATATGATTTGGACCCATGACATAGAGGAAATACAATAGAAACAACTATAATTGCAATTGTAGAATCATATCAGTCTACGAAGTCGAAGTACTACGACTAGTCTGTGTTGCAATTTATCAGTAAATGAAACCGTGGCTGCTTTGGTGGTTAGGGCAAACCCAGACTAGGGAAGGAAACAATTCATCAGTTTTAATCAATATTAATGACTTGGGATTTGGTTACAGTCACGAAATGGACTTTAGGACAAGGGCCAACATTACACAGATGGTCCCGAGACAAGCCTTCCCCTCCACACTAGCTACTCCTGCACTAAGTTAGTTAACAGGCCAAAACATTCGAATTACGTCCAGCCGAGTCCATAAATATGAAGATATTTATACATATTATGCGGGATGCATAACCACATTGATTATGAGAATAAGTATATATTAACTAGTCATGTAATAATAAATGAGTTGATAGGTGATAATTAGTAGGCAACCTCGAAAGACAGAAACCTTTTTTGTAAAATGCCACAATTTCCATGAAGATGTTTATAATATTATATAAACATGAAATTTGTAAAAACCACCTGACTTATGGTAAGAGATATAAATTAAACAATTATGTAATAAAAAATAAAGCAATTAATAAATCAATATATAATTAGTAGCCGTGCTTCATACATATACACATGAATAAAAGGCCATAATGTCCATAATTATTAAGACATTGTCACATTAATTACGGTAGTAAATAGACAATCGCCAGTAATTTCATATTAACACTACTTTAATTAATAAGTTAATATTGGCTAATGTTAGCATGCTAACTCAATTAATGTTTATGTTTTTTATGAAAGCCTGCAGTAAATAATTATGAAGTAAATATAATGTATGCAGTGTTTAGAACCACATGAAACATTATGATCAACCATCAATAAATACATGTCATTACAACATAAATAATAACTTTATTAATACATATTATCTAAATAACAAACAGATTAATCCATGACAATGAAGCCCAGTTGTCACACTTCACTTGTTTATGGGTGACCGTGTGTTTACAGGTTGGACAAATGCTGCAGGCTCAGTAGAGATCAGTAATAAATTGTTACCGTTTCATGATATTCTGCATTTCAACATGAACTTGATGAAGTAATGTTTATAAATGTTCACAGTGTTTCCTCACCGACTCCAACATCTCGTGTGCCAAATGTAAGACTGCTTACTGCGTTACCCTCCATAGGGATAAAGTGCACGATGAAGAAGCTACTCACATTACTCCACCTCACAATACTGTCTTTTTGCAATACTCACAATATTCTGCAAGATCTACCCAAGAATGTTCATAATCCAGTGTGTCCCGTGTCGTACAGAAACTGTCTAATACCAGTGTCTTGTAATTAAGTTTGTATTATTCAACGTGTATTAAGTGTCACATTCAGTGAGATAAATTATGTAAAATTATTTAGTGTATGCAGATGACGCCTATGATATATTGATGATTTTGTAAGCTATGTACCTTCACAGTTAACTGACAGATAGTGTTGTTCAGACAATACAATAATGCTGTGTTCTTGTCCATTAAAACTGCAATGCACATGTCATGTTCACAGGGACTGTATCTTTAGACGGCCTAGATATGCTGCTGTGTCATCTTCAGCCAGATGAAGCTTGTAATTATGCACACACGTATTGTGTGTAACTTTCAGGTGCGAGATTTCTGAAATAAAAGAATTCAAAGTGCATGTAATAACTACAATAATTAATCAAACACATGACAGAATTATTGTATATCCATCCCAAGGATTTAAATAAATAAACTAAAAATAACAAATACACAATTTTTAGTAATGTTTACATTTCTAGAAGTTTATTATTTTTTATTATTATTATTATTTATTATAATTAGCAATAGTTGTAGTGATATTTTATTCACAACAATGTCATAAAACAGGACCAGAATAAATAAATTGCACATGAACATTCATCAAAATAAAAATTACCCAAATAAATACAAGCGAATGGCAGCCAATATTGAAAACAGTTAGCAATGCCTAACTGGGCCTAGGCATAGCCATGGGCATAGGCCATGGGCAGGTATATTAATAACTGACAGCACAGAATGACAGATCGGTTAAATAAAATTATTATGAGTATTTAAACATTACATATAATTCAAATCTATGAACTTACACGCATGGCAAGACAGTGGACTGGTTAAAACTTGCGTCACTTGCCCAAGAAAAAATCTGCCTTGCCTTCGGAAGTTCGGTATTGTTTATTTACGCTGGCACCCCGGTGCATATTATAGGTCATGTACGACGAAAATAGAATTAAATAAACCATTTAGAACTACACTGGAGATAGCTACAACATTTACCAACCTAGGTAGAGTCATCGTTTAGAAAAATTCTCACTATTATTGAATTCAACAGTTTTATTTACCGCAAGAATTCTTTCGATATTCGGCAACTCCATGCAGTGGCTAGCAGACCGGAAGTCAGGAATACCTCTTCTGAGCTCGTGACCTTTGCAGCTAACTCCGCCGCTCGTGAAGCGCCGCGAGCGGCAGAAGACAGCAGTCCAGTGTATATAAGTCCGTGTACATACATTGTCTAGCACCTTCACCCCTGGCACATCACAATTGTATATACACACTCATCGAGTTAAAAACCTAAGCTGATGGACTATGCAGATTAAACCCATAGATGTTAGATATTTTCCTGAACAACAACAACAACAGTGAGTGTCTGATCAACCCATTTAATCAAAGCAGTTATAATTTGTTTACTTTTTTACTTTTACCAACCTTTTTTTATGTAATATTTTACGACAACATTATATTGATAAGAATTTTACCATATTTACTATATATCAACTGTGTTAATATAATTACTGTAATTGTATATATTAATAGTGAGGTTTTTACACACACTCACTCACATTTACCCCACCTATATCCAAGACGAACTACTGTGTATCTGCATACTACCACTATGTGGACTAACACGTAGGATAAAACAGAACTGTGAAAACCATAGTGAAAGTTTGAAAAAAACAGAACTGTGAAAACCATAGTGAAAGTTTGACTATTACTGCCAAAGCGACCTTTAGTTACATCCCACGATTTTGAGTATATAATCATTTTCCAGCATCCACAAACGACTATGCATCTAAGGAGACAGAGCTCTGTGACACTGTCTGTCAGAAATGCTAAAACAGTTACACATACCACAACTAATAACTAGACCAACTAGACACCTCACCATATTCCATAAAGCTATCTATAGTCACCTATCCTTGCCTATCAAGGCATCTAATTATAAACAAAACATTCAACACTACTTAATTCTTAAAGTCACTATCCACCCCCGAGAGAAATGCTATAAATTTTGATATTTGCCTCGAACAATAAGACATTTGATTTTCCTACCAGATGCAATTGTCAATATTCCTGAACCACAGCATTTTAGACAAGCTTTGATACACGACTAATAACCTCTTAATCTGATTTGTCTAGTGCTAAACCCCTACTGGGGCATCACGCACTAGTGTGGGCGGTCGGTTTCAACACGTGCGCTCGCGTCTATGAATTATTTACTCACTGCCTGTGTCTATATATATATATAATATAATATTTTATATATATATATATATATATATATATATATATATATATAGATATATAGATATATATATATATATATATATATATATATATATATATATATATATATATATATATATATATATATATATATATATAGACACAGGCAGTGAGTAAATAATTCATAGACGCGAGCGCACGTGGGTTTCAAGCATGCGGCTGATGCGCCAGTAAACAAAACAAGACAAGACTGACAGCGCGCCATTCTTACAGACCGGCAATTAGCTTTATTCTATACTTACCCGAAGTTACAAAGCGAACGACTTGATACTTTGTGTTAAATCAGTTTCCACTACGTTTGACAGCCATATATCACATGTAAATACTTTGATTTCTACTTTAATTCATGTAAAACGCCAGCCAAGGCGCCGAACAAACAGAGCAGCCTCGCTTTCGACCGCTCGCCAAGGTTAACATACATGCGCATTCAAGTGAAACGCCGCTACAAATTATTTCCGTCACGATACATGGCGAGAGTCCGCGCGACTAGAGCTGATTGGGGACTGGACACAACAATAATATTCTAACGATGGATGACAGTTGAAGTTGTAGCTTCCGACTGATGAATAAGGTAGTCTTATACTTAACTCATCGGTAGTGGCCGAAGCACGAAAAATGAAATCGGCCGGGCGTCGTGGGAATATCGGGCCGTCGGCCGGTTTGGCCATTTTGGAACTCACAGTCACAGACACAGAACCGGCCGACCGGCCGACCGGCCGGCCGTTGTACCCCCGATGTCGATGATACGATTTTTCGAACACACACAGCCGGCGGCTAGCCGGCCGATTTAATAATTTAAGCGCTATTAATTTAAATTTAAATTAATTTGATGTTTTTGTCCATATACTCATAGAGGGATTAA
This sequence comes from Oasisia sp. SBJ-2009, assembly GCA_964017155.1. Taxonomy (NCBI): domain Eukaryota; kingdom Metazoa; phylum Annelida; class Polychaeta; order Sabellida; family Siboglinidae; genus Oasisia; species Oasisia sp. SBJ-2009. Next base: position 31,817,375 of record OZ024863.1, read on the forward strand.
ATATGCTCGCCCAGGTGACATACATCCAAACGTTCATCATCATCAATGACAATGTCACAATGTCAATGACAGCAAAAGTCATCATGATCATGGCCATGCCTAGGCTATGGGTATGGCTATGCCTGGGCCATGGCGGACTAAGAGGATGAATTCATGCCGATTTATTTTGCTGCAAGTGCCGCTTTTGTGACAATGTCTCAGAGGAAACCCCGAGGAAGAAACAGGTACTTTTGCAGTTTAGGCCCGCACCTCGAAGAAAACATCAAACAAGACAAAATATTCACCTACGATGACCAAACTTCGCAGGGTGTATCAACTATACCTGTACTACGCGTATGCACTTGTCACGGGATCAAAAAATAATAATTAATGCCTGAAATCGATCAAAATGTGTACGTAAATAATGCGCTTTCCTCGTCGAGTCACTACCGCCACAGTGAACTCCGTCAGGTGGCGCCGAGGAAAGCGCGTGATTTACGTACACATTTTGATATATTTCAGGCATTAATAATTATTTGTGGATCATGTGACAAGTGTATACGCGTAGTATAGGTATAGTAGATACATCATGCGAAGTTTGGTCATCGTAGGTGAACATTTTGATTGTTTTTTTCGAGGTGCGGGCCTAAACTGCAAAAGTACCAAGAAACATTCCAAACCGTGTTCTTGTGTGTTTGTCTCTAAAAATTGCTTCCTGTGCGAATGTTACCCAACACACCACTCTGTGGACAGTCTGCACACTAACAGGTTATCATGTCGCCGCCCGGAGTGACGGTTCCGCACTAAAAACAACCCAAAAATCTGCCGGGCGGGCGTCGGGCGGGCGTCGGTCGGCCGGCCGGCAGTATCAAACATATTTGACATATCGGCTCGACGCACGACGCCCGGCCGATGCCACGATTTTTGGAACTCGCATAACCGATGTCCGGCCGATGCCCCACGACGTCCCACGATGACGGGCCGATGCAAAATAGCTGGCCGGCTTAGTGAGTTCCGGCCTTTACACCAGATTAGGGTAGAGACGCCGATTGGTTTTCAGGCCGAATTTGAAATAACAAATTAAATAATAATACTTTTTTTTATCAGACAATGCTAGACAGAAATACAAATTTGCAGTTGTTTATAAAATAGGAATTACGGCTGGAGTAATCAGTATCCGTGAGGTGGCAGCATTGCTTAGCCCCAAACGGATAACATTCAAACGCCGGCCAAGTCTCTAGGTTGTCTTTTCGGCGAACTTTCGCAGCCGAGTGACAGTCGGTTAAGCGATCCTAGTCCAAACTGGCTCCAAATGTCGGTGCAATTTCTACCACATAGTATGCAGGAGAACCTTTATTTTAGTTCGTGAATGACATCACCGCTTGTTCCGCGTCTGGGCATCACTCCTTGACCACGTTCTGGTCGAATATGTGCGTGCGTAGTATCTAACAATTTTACAGTAACGGAGAGTTGATTTTACTGCTGCTATAGATAAAATACGTTTGCCAATGTAGAGCTTAATGATTTTTATATTTCATAATTCACATTTTTTAATATACACAAGACAACCGTCATATACACAACGTGCCCACCTAGATGATCTAGACCTACTGCAAGAATAAATTACAGGACCTATTTAGATATATCTTCAGTATACCCGATCGGTGTTTTTATTTACGTGATGACATTTATTTAGTCACAAGTGACGTTGACATTGCTCTGTTCGAGGATAGCCCATTTTTGCAAATCGCACGGACATGTGCAAACATGTAAATGTTGGGAGGATTTCGTTCGAAATGTAAACATAAACACAGGAGTATATCCTCCTCGCAAGCCAATGGTCGAAGCGACGCTACTGCCTCTGACCGATCGTCTCGGTAAAGCTGGGATTGAGAGGAGTCGAACTGTACAATTATAACGATTGACTTCTCCAGTCGCTACTGCGTCAGCCGTGGAACAGCGCAAATACTCTCCCAATTTGAAGACGGATTCACGACTGGCAGGAATCACCATATAATGACTCATCACGTCCTAAACGTTGCAGCGTCCAGCACAGCAGCGTATGACTGAAATAACCTAAACTATGATATCACGTGACTGGACCACACTCCTCGTGTGCGATTTTATTGGCTGCTTTATTGGCTTTAAAGAAGGCGTTTTTGAAAGGGACATGCCAGGGAGCAAGAGGGAGAGAAGAACCGGTAGTGACGTCATCAGCCGCAGCGACCTCTGCCGCATGAGGATGGAATATATTGAAAAACATATTTGTTTGTTTGTTTGCTTGTTTATTTGTTTGTTTGCATTGTTGTTTTGCTGCCGATTTATTTAATGTAAACCCTAATTGTGTCTTGTTTGTGTCACATCAGACACACTTTGAATTTCGGCAATGGTGATGAACGCTTACCCAGATACTTTGCGTAGAGCCTAAAATTACCCTAAATGAACCGGTTTCCGAACAAGTAATTGACAGAGTAGGGTAGTATTTGTATTCCGCAAGGTGGCGTAGATGTGATAAAAGCTTTACGCCGCCAAGTGGCGCTAGCGTTATAAGATGACAGACGCACGACGTGATTACTCCATCTAATGTGGAAGAACAAATGAAACGAGGCATGATCGGAGACCGACCACACTCATTGTGTATGGTTTTATTTCTGACGTTAAAAGAGGATTTTTAAGGGGACTTGGTAAGGGTAGGGAAAACCTGATACTGACGTAATCAGCCGCAGCGACCCCTGGCGCATGAGGATGGACTATATTGCAAACTAGGTTTGTATGTTTGTTTGCATTGTGGTTTGGCTGCCGATTTATTTAATGCAATTGTGTCTTGTTTGTGCTCCAACAAACACACTGACCGCAGTCGTCGATGTAGTTCTTGTTATTGTTTGGTTAATTTGAATTTTGCGCTGTGCTGATGAATGCATGTTTACCTCGGATTTTGACGCAGGGCCCCAATGAACCGATCTCCAAACAGGTCAGTTATAGGATAGTGGTTGTATTTCGCAAGGTGGCGTAGACGTGATAAAAGGTTTATGCTACCAGGCGGCGCTAGCTTTATAACTATATTCGAATCGATGTTGACATTGTAGAGGAAGCGTTCAAAATTCATAAAGACTGCAGAACATGGTAGTCATTGGCCTCAATTACACAGGCTTCGTGAAGTGGCAGCACTTTTACGTCCTCAAACCCGCCTCGTAGATTTTTTAGGATTCGCCCTGAGCGTATTTATTGATATACGTAGACAAACGCAGAAGCAAGCGACACATATTTTATTGATAATGCATCACGTATTTCGCGGTCGTTACTGCTCAAACACCACTTTCTCCTGGGCCGCTGGGGCTGCCGGTCGTGCCACGCTCAGCGGAGCTTTCTTCGCGCTTGCTATGCTCGAAGGAATCACCTTTTTCGGACGTTTTGCATATGCATCCCAACAGGAATAACCCCAGCAGTACCAGCCTTGCCTCTCGCAGATGTAGAATTTCTTCTCGTAACAGTCGTCGTCGAACCAGCCGCATTTACGATTGTTCAGCGAGCGTTCTTTGATGGCCATGCAGTTCTGGTACCCCATATAGTTGTTCGGTTCACGTGGAAGCCAGAAGGCAGGCCGTACGTCAGTGTCTGGAAGCGATCACATGTTGTAGTAGCCAATGCAAATATAATTGTATTGTTTACGTATTATAATAAATTATTATTACAAAGCCATATCTGAGGAAACATGTTCAGGGTGTTAGTCGTTCTCCTGCTACGAATGCAATAAAAATTACGCTCACTAATTACCGCAATAATTAGTTTACCACAAGCACGATGTTTTTATGGAACTAACTGCCTCAGCAAAACCGGATGAAAACTAGCGGCAGCAAGTGGTGAATGGTTTGGGGTTGTTCTCTCCAGAAGTCTCTAATTGTTTCATCGAAACAAAAACCAATCTTAGGCTCTCCGAAAACCTCTAATTGCACGTCAAACCGTGCCCGTTCCTTAACTCTTCTTTAATCTCATATATGCCTCCAAACGCCCGCCCCGTATGCCGATGTAATACTTACACGAAGAGTCCCATCGCCATTTCCCCTCTTCCTCCAAGTCTGTGGCCCCGAGCCAGTATTCTGCTCTCTCCAACAGATGGTGGTTGAAAGACTCTGAAAGTAGGAAGGAAACTCTGCTCTGAACCCTCTTTTAAGCCGCATCTCTTATTGGGTAATTTCATTCATCCTATGTTGCCTCGGTATTATTTCGCAAGAGACAGTGTAAAGCGTTGGTCCCTTCTGTCTGATGTCTGTGCTAGGGGGAATACAATATACCAGGCAGGAAAATTAAAACCCTTAAAGCTTGTATAGTTGTCAATATCACGAAGACACAGGCGCGCATGTGGTCTACAATATAAGTTTGCCCAAACCCAAACACGCAGTGCTAAGTCTCCCGTTTCGGTAGTAAATTGTTTTAGTCTGTGTGATAATATCACGGTTTTACACGAACTCTATTGCACGCGAAATCTATTGCCAAACCAGAATTTCAAGGCTAAATAAATTCGTTTACAAAACTTTAAGCCAAACATACAGTTACGTATATCCAAATATATATTTCACGCGGAAAATACACCAATGCAACTGAGCAATGAGCCAGTCGTGAATGGAACCTCCTTCAATGCAATCTCGCCCGCGTGACTGCAGTGCGAGACTCGAAGCACCAGATCCTCACTTAGTCATGAAATCGGTAGGCAGCAGCGCTATCACTTAGTTGTACGACATTACGTGGCACCACTTGTTAAATCATTCTCTAATTACAATGATCACATTTTGTACATTTGATCAACTTCTTCAAACAAGGTAATATTGTTATATCTTACTTCTTCTTCTGAAGAGTTGATTTTGCAACCAGGACTGGGTTGACGGATCCTTCACCTCCACCATGCTCGCCCGCATCACGTGACAGTAATCCTGAGAACAATGTTTTTAAGAAATCAGTTGATACACGCAGAATATTGCGCCGACATCTACAGTAATAGAGTTTATGTAATTTAGCGACGACATAGTTGCATTTAGCCAGAACCAGAACAGAAACATGTAGAGTTTGACCGATTTATATTTATTTGCGGTTTTACTAGATTTTAGATGTGCACACATATAAGCAGCTCACTCAAACAATCTAGGTTAAGGCATGATAATTAGCTTGTATACACTTTCGCCTGCGTATCACACAAACGTGTATGTGTTACGCGTTATCGTAGGCTAGTCAGAGTGATCATAACTGACCTCATCTGGACTGATTGGTGAAAACGCGATATAAAAGAAGCGATCCTGATAAGGAAGACCAACATACCAACCAACCGAGGCGATGGCAACTGCGATATACATCGTCTATAAGGTGACGCAATTGGACGTCACATGTACATATGAAGTTTGCCTGATACTCGGACGAAAGCCTTTGCAAGACATGTTACAGCCTGGCCCTTGGATATGTCAAACATTTAATTGAGCTGTGTGGAGGATAATGACTTTGCAATTACGATACTGAATACGGTCGTGATTGGTTGTAGTATTGAAAATAATGGTTTAGGATCGTCCGAAATCAAAGGTCTCACACATGTACCAGGTAATATATTGTGTGAACTGATTCGAAACATCCACTCTGTGACTTCGCGAAATCATGAGATCAATTTATGTCATAAGTGTAATACAATGCAATGCAATGCAATGCAATGCAATGCAATGCAATGCAATGCAATGCAATGCAATGCAATGTAAAAGTAAAAAAAAACCTGAACACTTAAATATTTGTTCCTCGCGTTTCAGACTAATTTCACGAAAAAGCAAAGCTACCAAGTGTCCGTGTAACACTAGTTTGCTTGTGCACGTATTTCAGTTAGTTTTGGCGAAAACATAAAAATCTATTTTAATAGGGGCCTCACCGTATATAATTATGTCGTTTTTTTCTTATGAATAATTTCTACTGCACAGCACTTATGTGGTAGACTATCTTTGTCTTAATCACATGATCGCGAAGATTTCGTGAGAACGGCGAGATCGGCCTTGATCCCTACCATCCAGGGTTCGTTGTTGACCCAGAGAACGCACGTGGATTTTATTATTCTGATTATATTATTCTAAGTTTGTATTGTATTATATTTATGTTACGCCTGGACACTCCACAACCAGCTGTTGCTGTGAACCTACCTTGGCTTCGGCCCAACTAGCGATGTCTCGCACGAACTTGTAGCATCGACAGTACGGCCAACTCCCGTAGCTTCGAAACACGAAACCGTTTCTACAGTGTTCAACACAAACAGAGACAGACACAGTCCGGGTGATTGACTACTTGGCAACGTAGCAAGGCCAGTGGCGTAGCTAGGATTTTGCATTGGAGGGGTATATATATATACACACACACACATATATATATATATATATATATATATATATATATATATATATATATATATATATACAGTGTATATATAATTAAAACTCAACTCGCCTGAAATGAATACCGATATGACAACCAAGGTCACTGACCAATGAAGCTGGCAGTTCAGCAAAACCATTCACAGGAGGCATCACATTTAGAAAGTAAGAGAGAAGCGACACATTATTAAAGAGACATGAGCCCATAGCCCCTACATAATAGCCACCTATAGCCGGCCACCACATTCCTCACGCTATATCTCCCAAACCTACTAACAAAATCCATGACAAATACTAACATGTAGTAACTTACTGATGAAACAATAATTAAACGTTCCTAATTTAACATAGATTATGAGGCGTGGCGTTCAACCAGTAACTTCACAACATGTAACGTTGCTGTTCATTAAAATTAATAAATTCACTTTAGGAAATTTCAATTACCCAGTGCAAAGTCGACTAGAAAATTTGCTTTGGTAATAATGAGGGTGATAGCAGGGGCAAATTTAACGCTTGGAGGAAAGTCGAAGGGGTGATGGGAGGCAGATGCCACTCAAGGAAATGTGCTCAGCTCGTGTGTTACCCCGGCATACATGAATGGACTAAAGACGCGATGGCAATAACAGAGAAACAAGAGGAACTCAGGTCCAGGTTTGCGAAACCAACCTGGTACGAAGAATCGTGGGAGTTAAGAGAGCTGATAAGAGAAGAACGGGTGAATGGAGGTTGGAGTGAAGAAAATGTTAAGAAGAAATTGGCGAGGAGTAGTTTGACCCGGGCGGGTCATGCGGAAAGGATGGGTGAGGAAAAACTAGCAAAGAGAGCAGATGCTCAGAAAGTGAAGAGAAAAAGAGGGGAAAGAGGACCGAAATTGCGATGGAGGGTTGCTTAAAAGAGACCTAGAAAGAGAAGGAGCAGAATGAAGAAAAAGTGCAACAGATAGAAGGAATTGATAGAGAACATAGAGAGAGAAAAGTGAGATGAAGAAAAAATACAATGAAACGGAAATCATATCCAACTCACCCATGACGATAAAGATGCCAAGAAAACAACAACTAAATGCAGTTTGACCGGGCAACTATTATTTTGAATCCTAAATATATTAGCCATCACGCACGTTGAGAATGAAGACATTTGCGTTGTCTTGTCTCTTGGGCTCCAGCCAGAACTGGAGCATTCCTAACTGCATGGATCCTATTTGAATAGGACAAATTTCTTTCCGAAAGGATAGAACGGCGCCCTTGGCTACGTCACTGAGCAAGGCATATCTTTTTGCAAACAATAAGACATAGATTTATTCTGAACATAAAGAGCAGTGTAATCATATCTCACCTAAATATGTTATGGTTTTAGTGCAGCTGCCCATTTACTGTTCTTATTTTAAATTGAAATGTAAATGATTCCCTTTAACGGGAACCGCAACCAGACAGTGGTTCACGGTCGAGTAATAGTTAGTGTCTTTGCATAACATAACTTAGGCCTAAGGATATATGGTCAAGAAGTAACTCACGGCAGAATGGGTAAAAAGAGGGCCCGCGTGGCCCGTGTCGCACGTGCGTCAGGATTCCTTTGGTCCCGTATGTTATCTTCTTCAACGTATCATCGGCGGATGCCACTCCCAAGAGGCACACCAACGCCGCTGCCAATGGAAATGTTTTCGTACAACAGGAACAAGAGTATGTTTGTTCGACACATCAAGTGCGTATTATGAAGATAAATGAGTAAAATGTATCGACTTAAATAATAGTTAATCATAAATACAAGATAAATGTAACTATGTAAACGTTCTATATGACCGGGATAGTCATATGAAAAGCAACCATTGATCGCGAGCATGAGAACCATATGCGACGTGTCACTGCAAGACAGGAATGTAAGTCAGATGGACATAACTATATATTATATAAGCTTTATAATAACGATCATGTTATTATACCAATTGTAAAATGTAGATAAATGGCGTGTTTAAGAGAACCATTGAGCCATGGCCCCCTTTTTAATTGAAAATTATTATGTTTGTTATAAACGTATTGCTCCAATACATGGCAAACACATTTTGTTTCCCCTTCTTCAAATGTTTTAGATACGCCACTGGCAAAATGTTATCAATATTACATTAGTTTGCTAAGTTACTGATATTTTTAATGTCTTACTGCGATAATGATCCATGACACAATTCAGGATTTTGTTCATTGGCTTACGCTTACTGAGACAGAACTAACGTGTACAACCCGAAACTTTGGACTGAATGAGAAGCAATCTGACGGATAATCAATCTTCGGCATCGACGATCATTTCTCCGAATATATACACGACTATCGCTACATGTAGACAACACAGCGCAGTTAACAATGAAAGGACATTATACTAATGACACAAATACCTTAGGCATGCGTAATTATGAACGAATATGAACATACCTGTTGTTATCAGCATTTTGTTAATTTTACTCGGCCTGAAAGAAGAACACAAAAGAAACTCAATAATACTCGAACCCAGCAATAACAGTCATTGCTACAGCTAACAAACGATACCCAAGCCACAGAATTGCTGGACGAAGGGTGTTGTGTTGAGACAAAAGTGTACTGTTTGAGGTGATAGTTACAGTTCGATTAAAACAACCGAACAACTATCACCAGTTGTTCTGCTCGACAACACCAAACAGATGAATGCAATCTGGAACCTCACTGCAATAAATCTCCGACAGCAGCCTCCCATCCCGTCGGCCGATGTCATTTCTGATAGCGTCCGTCGGATCCAGACGACTCCTGCAAAACATCTGGATTGTCACCGCGAACATGTCTAACTGGACCCTTACTCTCCCACCATCTGATGTCATGACCGACATGAGACGAAGTTGCAACTGAGACCTTCTTGAGACGTCACACCAATTCGCAGTGGTATTCAGCTTTCCCTAAAACTCACGTCCAAAACATCTACAGTAGGGACTGATATAGCTAAACTCGCTCACAACTAATCTGCTGTGTCTTTATTCTTACCAGAATCCTGCTGCTTGTACTTCCCGCATGGTTTGATAGCGACTGCACAACTTCTCTCCACTTGGTGGACGGAGCGAGGCCTTGTAGCAACACCAAACCGGGTATTGCGTTTGTACTGTTTTCGACGGCGACCTGCCATTTAAATAGGACACGACAACAGCGACGTAACTAGTGGGTTTTCACGTTGTCCAGGAAAATCCCGCACTACAGTGGAACCCCTCGTTTAAGACCGCCCCCCAAATCAGAGTGGGGCGGTCTTAAAAGAGGGGTGGTCTCTCGTGAGGGGTTTGCAACATTCAACACTAGGGGGCGCTTATAACGACTAACATCAACACTAGGGGGCGCTTACAATCACTAAGTAGTAAAATACACAAAATAACAAGTAGAAAATAAAAAATGAGACAAAATATTAACAACAAAATTATTTATTCTGTTTATTTTATGTGTGACACGTTTCAGTATAAGTTTAATTTTGAATCGTTTTTTTTTTATAATATCTGATAAAGAGTATCCTCATTTGTAATCGTTTGTTAATAATATCTGATAAAAACTATACTCAGTTAATTTATTTCAAATTCGGTCTGAGTGGCTAAAAAGTGCTGCCACCTCACGGCGTCTGGGTAACCGTACCGCGGTCGCCATTTTGTTGTTCTTTCCAGCGCCACAAAACGATCGTTTACTTTCTGATCTAATCATCAAAACCTCTTACAGCCGCGAAACTTCCTCTCTAATAACTCATAGTACATATACATATATATACATGCTAGGTCATAAAATTAAATCATTTAAATTGCTGTGAAGAATAAAATTCACAAATCAAAATCGTGCTAAACTAAAGTCGACATCGCCGACGACTGCAGGCCGTAAATTACTGTGGCGTTACGTAGATATGTTATCGCGGTGTCGCTAAATCTGGATTCCAGTTTTATCCTAAACAAACCTAAAACTTAGCCTAAGTTTCTAAACTTTAATCGTACAAAAGTTTCTGAACTTTAATCATACACAATATGGATATTACAGTAATCATAGAGTTACGCGTAGCAATCGACGGTGACCATGTCCGCCATGATGTTTTGCCGGCGAGTTCTTGCTCGAGTTTGTTTCGTTAATTTTATTTGTTTCAGTAATGTAAGTGATTTAATGTTATAACATAGTGTGTGTTTATAAATACATAAGATATGTGAGGAAAGTCTAGCGGCTGTTAGATGTCATTTTCATAATTCGATCAGAAAGTAAAAGATCGCCAAAATGAATGGTCGTCGTCAGGCGATTTATTGTTTTTATGGCATTGCGCGTTAGTCATGCGTTTAATGAGAGTTGGTTGCGATATTTAGGTTAAAAAATGTGCTGGCCACCTATCGGATGGTCGTTCGTCAGGGGTAAAATTCAAATTGCCATGGTCGTTGGTCGCGTCTGCCGGGTGGTCGTTGGTGAGGGGTCGTTTATACAGCGTAGGCATTCCGTCAATGAAAAAACGGTCGTAAAAAGCGGGTGGTCGTAAATGAGGGTGGTCGTTCGTCAGGGGTTCTACTGTATATGCAAATGTACAATGAATGATGACATGCACCGTCCAATATTACGGTGTTTACCGTTCGGAAACCCCCAGTAAGTTAAACCTGTGTGTATCTTGCGTCAGCCAATGAAAGTCATCACAACAATCGCAGCCTGGCGTCTCCGGCCTTGATTGGCGCGACAACCTGATGTCCCACGCCAGCGACCAACAAGGTCTATGACAGAGGCGGTACGTGGGGCGGAACGGTGTCGGTGTTTGCTCTGCTCTGACTCGAGATGTCAGTGCACGAGACACAGCCGGGCGAAGACGGGAGTCCAGCGCTTGTTCCTCTACGCATATTTTCAAAAAATAACACAACTGTGTTCTATAGGAAACCTACACAATAACATTAATGTTACAACAGTTGAAATGTATATGCGTGCGTGCGTATGCGGGTGCTTGTGTGTACTGTATGTATATATATTATATGTGTGTGTGTGCGTGTGTGCGAGCGTGTGGGTGTGTGCGTATGGGTGTATGTACGTGGGTGCGTGCGTGCGTATGTATGCATCCAATAGCGGATGTTTACTATTTGAATGTTTCGCATACAGATACCGAAAAGATCGCATAAACTTAAGCGTATAGCGTGAAATTTAAAAACGTCGAGAAGCACTCCTCGATGTGATATGAAGGATGTAAATATGACTGTTAATCGGAGTTGTTTAATTAAAGTTCGAGCCAGTAATGTTGACATCAAGACAAAAGATCTTTGCGTATAAGTGACCTTTTAAAAGTGGCAGATGACAATTTAATTAAGTTTCTAGCTCCCTAGATGTGCGTAGTTTCGCGATGCCGCGTTGATTGTTATTTGGGCGCGAAACAAATTTATGATAAAGTTTCTAGATATTCAGTTAGTAGGCCCCAAATGTACGCAACACAAAACCGAATGAGAACCATTGCAAGACACGTCTGACAACTTAGACGTGTGAAATAAAATAGACTAGCGATATCTTTGTCTCCTGACTTCCGTTTATACCGTGCTAGATGGCAAAAGAAAATATTAATTATAGGAAAACAATTAACAATTCCAGTTAGTCTATAAACATGCCATAAACAAAATCAAGAGATTTCGCAACGTCTGTTATGCATTAGTCTTTCCCGACTGAAAAACATTACAATCCATGTGCATAATAGCCGTTTTTATGGATAAGAAAAAAACCTAGCGATTGGTTACTGGGAAAAACTCAGTAAAGTTGACTTCTGATTAATATATCCATTAAGAAGACCACGATTCTGTATTGTGTCTCTTGATCACGTCTAGCCATCTTTTCGCCATTTTAAATTTTCGAATGTAGCAAACTGTTGGGTGCTAGTGTGTGTATATTCATACGCACGCATACATAGTACATACGCACGCACGCACGCATATTGTTCGCGTATGTCAAATATATTATAATATTTATACAATGTGATGCGAAGGTTATTGTAACTGTTTTGCGTGACGACAGAGTCGACACAGTTGAACATCTTTGAATTTTCAACAAAAAAGAAAAGATCATCCTCTCGCGATTTTCAAAGTGGTAAGTTATTTATATTGTGTTTACGAGCAATTTAATGTGTGATGTTTCTTATCATTGTATGTTGCAGCAGAGGCCGGTTACAGCAACAAGTCGTTAACACAGCAAGCTCAATGGCGTGCTGTTGCCGACAAACGCTTTTGAAATGTGTCTTGAGTTACGTGTGTTGTACATCACTTGACGACTGTGTGAAATCTAAATCAAGAAGATCTTAGAGCCGGTCGTTTGAGAGGTGTGACCTGGTGTGTGAATAGGCGGGGGAATCCCCAGGTGAAATTCTGTGACGTAAATTTAGTCCGTCCAGACCTTGTAAATAACATCTGCGGCATTAAGCAAGTTATAAGTCATTATTCTGACAAGACTGGTGCTGATTTAACGCCGGGAATGAATATTTCTTTGAATAACCGCGGTGTGAATAATCGTGGAAGAGTAATACGTCTCGGCACACATTGCCACCTCAGGTGGGTGGCAGATGAACATCACGTCCGTCCGTCCGTCCGTCCGTCCGTCCGTCCGTCCGTCCGTCCGTCCGTCCGTCCGTCCGTCCGTCCGTCCGTCCGTCCGTCCGTCCGTCCGTCCGTCCGTCCGTCCGTCCGTCCGTCCGTCCGTCCGTCCGTCCGTCCGTCCGTCCGTCCGTCCGTCCGTCCGTCCGTCCGTCCGTCCCTCCCTCCCTCCCTCCCTCCCTCCCTCCCTCCCTCACTCCCTCACTCCCTCCCTCCCTCCCTCCCCCCTCCCTCCCTCCCTCCCAACTAGCCTCAATTAACTAGACTCTGTGCAACTCCACCTCTGAAATTAATAGACTGCCGTTGTAAGTGTAACCGACTGGACGTCCTTACACCAGATTAGGGTGTAGACGCCGATTGGTTTTCAGGCCGAATTTGAAATAACAAATTGAATAACGATATTTTTTACCAGATAATGCTAGACAGAAATACAAATTTGCGGTTGTATATAAAATAGGAATTACGGCTGGATTAACCAGTATCCGTGAGGTGGCAGCATTGTTTAGCCCCACACGGATAACATTCAAACTAGGCTGTCTTCTCGCAGAGAAGATCTAACAGAGAAGGGTCGCTTCGGCAGTTCCATTTTGAATTTTGAGACAGTAGCGCCTCTAGCGGACGAATGTGCCGTGTTAACAGACTGCCAGATGAAACTGCAGTACAAATTATATGTTCAATTAGTCATACGTTATTGAAATTGCACTTAAGGCATTTCATAAACACTGAAGCACGTAAACTTGCAACAGTGCACGTAGCAACATCTTTTCTCACTATCCAGACACTAGATAGGCCTATTAGTACATGTTTTACATCATATTATAGCATGTTATTTACTTGCTTGCACAGCTGTGGCTGACGTTGGCCGGTACCATGCACTCTCCCCAGCCCCCCCCCCCCCCCCATTTCCTATACCCACGTCAGCACAGTTTTTATATTGTTGTGTTTGTTTTTAATGATAATATGTATGTATGTATGTATATATATGTATATATATATATATATATATATATATATATTTTATATATATATATATATATATATATATATATATATATATATATATATATATATTTTAATATATATCACATAATATGAAATATATTTGTATATAATAATTTTAAACTTATATATATATATACATATTTATATAATATATAATATATTATACATAATACATGTGTGTATATATAATGCATTTGTAAGAAATGTTGTTTATTTATGCAATATAATATATATATATATATATATATATATATATATATATATATATATATATATATATATATATATATATCATTATATATATAATATGTTTACATATTTTAAATGGTAATGATAATTTACATATATATAAATTATTGATATATATATATTTAATATATATATATTATTTAATATATGTGTATATAATAATTATATACTTATTATGTATATATAATATATATATATACATAAATATATATAAGTTTATAATTATTGTATACACATTTATATTACATATTAAATATATATTAAATAATATTAAATAATATATATATATATATATATATATATATATATATATATATATATATATATATATATATATATAAATTACATTATCATTATTATTTATAACATGTATATTATATATTAAATTATTAAATTATGTATTTTATATATTGCAAAAACACAATAATTATATACATATATATATATATATATATATGTATTTATATATAATTATATATAATATATTTATATATTTTAAATGGTAATGATAATTTACATATATATAGATTATTGATATATATTTAATATATATATATTGTTTAATATATGTGTATATAATAATTATATACTTATTATGTATATATTATATATATACATAAATATATATAAGTTTATAATTATTGTATACACATATATATTACATATTAAATATATATTAAATAATATTAAATCATATATATATATATAAATTACATTATCATTATTATTTATAATATGTATATTATATATTAAAGGATTAAATTATATATATATTGTATATTATATATATATATTGCAAAAACACAATAATTATATACTTTTTATATATATATATATATATATATATATATATATATATATGTGTGTATATATATATAAGTATATATATAAGTATATAGTTATTGTGTTTTTGCAATATATAAAATACATAATTTAATATATAATATTATACATATTAAAAATAATAATTCTAATATAATACATATATATATACATATATATATATATATATATCATTATATATATAATATGTTTACATATTTTAAATGGTAATGATAATTTACATATATATAAATTATTGATATATATATATTTAATATATATATATTATTTAATATATGTGTATATAATAATTATATACTTATTATGTATATATAATATATATATATACATAAATATATATAAGTTTATAATTATTGTATACACATTTATATTACATATTAAATATATATTAAATAATATTAAATAATATATATATATATATATATATATATATATAAATTACATTATCATTATTATTTATAACATGTATATTATATATTAAATTATTAAATTATGTATTTTATATATTGCAAAAACACAATAATTATATACATATATATATATATATATGTATTTATATATAATTATATATAATATATTTATATATTTTAAATGGTAATGATAATTTACATATATATAGATTATTGATATATATTTAATATATATATATTGTTTAATATATGTGTATATAATAATTATATACTTATTATGTATATATTATATATATACATAAATATATATAAGTTTATAATTATTGTATACACATATATATTACATATTAAATATATATTAAATAATATTAAATCATATATATATATATAAATTACATTATCATTATTATTTATAATATGTATATTATATATTAAAGGATTAAATTATATATATATTGTATATTATATATATATATTGCAAAAACACAATAATTATATACTTTTTTATATATATATATATATATATATATATATATATATATATATATATGTGTGTATATATATATAAGTATATATATAAGTATATAGTTATTGTGTTTTTGCAATATATAAAATACATAATTTAATATATAATATTATACATATTAAAAATAATAATTCTAATATAATACATATATATACATATATATATATATATATATATATATATATATATATATATATATAATTTAATATTATTTAATATGTAATATATATATCAATTTTAATATACATGTATACATTACTATATATAATATATATATATATATATGTAATTATGTATATATATATATATAGTATATAATTATTGTATATTCAAATTCTTAAATATTAGAAAAATAATCAAACTGTGTTCATGGATAATGATTACTGATAGTTTTACTCGCAATAACATAATATCGGTTTGAGCATTTTAACAAAACATTTAATGATGATTATTTCCTGGTAGTATAAAATAATTAAAAGTTCATAACTATGTGCTCTTATCTTCAACTTACTCGTTGCACCCGTAGGTCGCGCAAAATGAGCCGGTTGATTTACTTTTCGATGTACTTGGCGGCGGTGTTGCCATTGTCTAATGTCAAGCAAATGAAGCGGCACATTCATCCGCTTGGGACGCTGCGCTCCACGCGCTAAAATGGCGGCCCATTATAAATTGCGAAGTGACCCTTCTCTGTTACATCTTCTCTGCTTCTCGGCGAACTTTCGCAGCCAAGTGACAGTCGGTTAAAAATGTACAATCAGTTCGATTGTTTTTGCTCCTCGCGTTTCAGACTAATTTCACGAAAAAGCAAACCTACGAAGTATCCCCTGTGACATGCTAACTCGTTTGTGCAAATGTGTGGCTTAGTTTTTATTAAATAAACAGAAAACTCATAAAAAGAGTATTTGCTATTATAGCCGAAACTCGAACCGGACATCTGTGTTACCGTGACATTCGGAAAAGACTGTAGCTTGAAAATCTCGCGTGAGCGAAAACGAGCAGTGAGATCGACCTTTGACCCGTCCATGCTGTCAGTCCTTCGATAGACTGTTTACTATAATTTATAGAGTCGCAATATTCCCGTTCTTTTGCTGTTTTTTGTTCAACGATGGGACGCCCGCGTATGTTTGCGACCGAATCGGCAAGGAAACAGGGAAGTGCACAAAGAGCCGCAGAAAGACAGAAACAGCGGCCGTGCGCACACGTGTATTTGGAAAAAGTTATAGACTTGTGCAAGTTGTGGAATCAAATGACATGTACGACAGGTTAGTACTCTGTTATTACTGGGCTTCAACCATTTCACATTGTTTTAATATTGCGTGTGCCAGCTGACAAAATTGTTTTGCTATTAAATTAGTCGACGGTATTAGGCCATTTAGGGTCATTCCGAATGAACGCAAATAAAATTCCATAAATTGGTTGCTGTCATCGACGTCTTAGACTTAGTCTTAGATTATTTTTGAATAGATCAGTACTAATACAGTATGATGATCGAGAGCCTTTCCCGTTTTGCATTTGGTAAGATTAGCAAGAATCCAAAATTTGAGCGTTGTAGCTTAAATAGGTTTCAAGTTATGGCACTTTGACATTTGACAGGTTGTTAAAAATAAATAATTTTATTTACATTTAATTCACTAGTCAATATATTCTGCAATCTTGAGCCTGTGTCAGTGAAATTGTGGTGAGTTGATCTATATAATATAGAGATTACATAACTACAATTAGAATATAAATACAGTGTATGGTTAATGTACAGCTAGGTGATACAAATCATGATTAAGATTTATTCAAAATATCACTCGCGATAGGGTTTTCAGACCCTGATTGTGAGCAGAATACACATACCTTAGACATAAATTGATAAATTGTACATATTTGGTATATAAATGTGCAAATCGGAGGAATATGGCAGGTCTGGTTGCCTTAATTATGAATCTATACATGTATATGCAAAGATGGTATGTTATTATATTTCTTAAAATATGACCAACTTCCGACCCAAACATTTCGATGAGGCGTAGCTTGTATTGTCACAAAACCTTTTCTATGTGTAAGCTCATTCCTATAACTCAAATAACTAGTAAAATAAGCCTCAATATCCTTCCGAGCTTCCTTTACAACAAAAATGGCATACGCCTGGGTGCCACAATTAAAAAAAAAATTGCTCGTGATATACTATGACACAAAATTGTAACTTTTGTCATGATTTAAAGGTAAAGGTAAGGATTGCTCAAAGCGCTTTTTACACTTTACTCCCTGGTAGTTCAATCGAAGACCATCTCGACTTCTCTGGGAAGCATTCAGCCATGTAGCAATTTTGCGAAGACTGCTTGTACACAAATAGTCATCACTGTTTATAGCCAGGTACTCATTCATACAGCTGGGTGAAATGGAGCAATGTAGTGTGAAAAAAACTTGCCCAAGGTTTCACATGGCAGCACAAAATTTGAACCCGGGTCCTCTTATTTTAGAGTCTGATGCTCTACCCCTGAACCACTGCGCTAATACTAGCAACCTTTGTTTATGACCAATATTAAAGAAAAACTGTTAGTCTCACAGACTGGTACATTGCGTCATATTGAAGTTTCAGTAGTATGCCTGCAGTGCAGTTGTGAGGAACACTAAGCAGGTTTTCAGCTCACTTAGTCTTCATGGCATTAAAATTAACTGATTTTAGTAAGAGTTTATTGTAATATTATTTTGCCTAAAACCACTAATGACATGTTATGGTCCTGTGCAAGTTAACAAACACAATTTGCTGTGTTTTGTGGTGAAAAACTCAGCAGTGATTAAGATTAACAAAAATATATTTCATTCAATATTACAAATTAACTATTCAGGGCTGTATAGTCCAAAGGACCTGAGGACCTCTTGGGCCAATGTTGATGATTAAATGTCCATTTTGAGGTGTTTACAGTAATGCTCACTGGTTTGGTTATGTTTTATTTCAGATGCCGCAAAGACGTTGCCACTCTGCAGCCTGTTACTATATGTGAACTTTTGTGCATGACATTGAAGAAATTGTGACTGATGAGTACAGACGATGAAGACATGACACTGATGACAAGAGCGGAAGACGTCACTGGCAAACCATTCTGCATTGTGTACAAAGAATGCCTTTTGGAGCTTGCCAGAATGGAGGTAATCATTGGTATTTGATATTCATAAAATATCATCATGACACAAGTAACTGCATTTTAAAGATGTTTCTTAAAAACTATTCATTTTGTATAATGGCAAGAAAGATGTTATGTTTGTTTTGATTATGTTTAAATTGATGAAAGTGTGGTGTATATTGGTTAATTATATGTTGCCATATTTATGTTACAAACATAGAAATTAATATTATGGAAATTATACATTGAAATACCATTACATCATGCACTATAATTGGTATCAACTGCATTCTGATTGGGCAGGCTAAGTAGAGTGGAATACATAACTATCTTTACAGAAAGCACTAATTAATGCCCACCTATGTCACTGCATTCACACAATTTGCTGTGTTTGTGGTCATCTCATATGAATAACCAGAGAAAAATATGCCAACTAGGTGATTATGGTGAAGAAACATTTAATTCATAATTACAAACTTACAACATATTCAAAATTATTCATTATTAGCCCCATTAAATTATGTGTAATAATTATTTGTCACAGTCGTCTATTTGCCTATTTGTGTAGATGGATAGATTATGCAAAGTCAAAGGGTGCAGGCTTCCCTATGACCTGAAAATAAAACGAGTTTCAAATGTGCGGTACTTCTGTCATTGAGTAACACAAATTCTTTATACTAATCAGTTCTGCTGGTAAAACAATTATTACAATTGTTGTCACATACACAGCTATGCACGGTTGTAACGTTTAAAAAAATTAAACGGCTTAACCAGTAGAGCATTATATATGTTAATATGCATCTAAATTGTCAGCTTAGGTATATATTATGAATTTTATTCATCCGCCAGTGGAAGTTTTTGTGTCCCCTAGAATTAATTTCTGAACCTGCTCCTGCGTATGATAGTTTATTTGTCTGCATGAGGTTTTTGCAGTAATGGGTGTCCTGGATAGATTGTATATTGTTGGAATCACATGTGGACTAAAGTAAAGACAACATAAAGTAAAAACATTTTATTGAAACTTTTGACAAGATTGACTACAACATAATGGCAAGCACTGCACATGATATATGTATTTATTTTTAATATCACATGCACACTAGAAGAAAAAAAACAATCAGTAAAATTTAAAATTAGGAAAAGGTTGAAAACATGTATGGTATATATATATATATATATATATATATATATATATATATATATATATATAAACAAACAGTTACTTTTATCACGATTCATTCAATCACAAAAATATCCAGCACAAATACATAGTATGTCAAATACTGGTTAGTTAAAAAACATTAATCCCATTTATTAGGCTTTAAAATGATGCCTTTACCCGAAATGACATTACCTACTGCAAATGTGTGCCTAACACTACACCCATGGGCAAATTGTTCAAAATCCTGAAACAATTGTTACACAAGAACAAAATCCTGGCAATTTACCTAAAATTGTAAAGTTTACTCATAATGCATGCATTATGGATATTACTGAAACATGCTGTAAATAGCTTATTTTTTACAGCAGTAGAACATAAATTGATGTTTTATTAAACATATTTCTCTTGACAAGTTTGCATACAAGTTTCACTTTGGCTTGAATGGCAGACTCATCTGACAAGATTTTATAAATGACTTGTCCAAAATATTTACAATGTGACAAAGTTTAACTGGTTAACTCCTGAAGTAATTGTCTTAGAAAGATTTGACTTTCTAGATACAAAGTACATATACATACTATATACATGTAATGTGTACATATTAAATAACAATAATAACAAATAAAGTACACTAAGTTAACTATAATTATGATGATTACACTAGTCATGGTCCTCGCCATGTGGCTGAGAGTTACATGTGCAATCACTACCCCGGGTATGTGTTTACTCACCTGTATGAAGAGTACCGGCTACAGATAGTGGTAGATATTATTACTTTATATAGTTAGTCTTTGCATAATAACATAAGTGTGGCTGAATGCTTCCTACATTAGTAGATATGTTGTTTGATTTAACAGATCTTAGTAAAGTGTAACATATCTGGCATGTAGAGTTTATGATATGAATACCAAATACCAAACAATTGTATAATTGACTTTTGCTAAATGTATCATCACATAAGATATCATAAATGTCACAGCCATGTTAATTGTCACTTTGTTTCTTGCACAGGTAGATGTGGATGCACAGAAAATGTCAGGTACCTGGCATGCAGTACCATTAAATAGAGTGAACTAAGTAACACAGTAATGCCATCGATATCCAAGCCGATGAAGTTCACCAAAGAATGCCGAACCTATCTTATAGTGTTGAGAGAGGTTGACCGAAGGCTCATGCCATATTTGCCAGACCATGGTACCCACTGTTCTACCACAAACTGCAAAGCTAGTCAGATATCACCATATTCGCATGTCAAGCAACCTGCATTCTATATGGGTCTCTAGTCAGTTTGGGTAACTGACTGGCCTGGAAGTCAGTGCACACACCATCAGTACAGGGGAGTCTGTTATGGATGCAACACACGACTGAGATCACTCGGTTGATATTCACATGACATTTGATCTGCAGCGTCTTGCACAGCCCATGGTTGTGGAATCTTGTCCGGGATCTTGGATGGTATATAGCTTATTAACTTGTTGACCTAGTGGTGGTGTTCAGTTTCCTGTTGAGTGTTGACCTGAAAAGAAAAGCATAATATTCAAACTCAGTAAACAAAAACTGGCATCATGGTTTTAGAGTTGTCATTATGGAGTGTTCTTTGCCATAATCAATAAATCTACAGCTGTATAACATAATATTTTATGTATGACCTAAAGCATTCCACAAAAAAGGCAGCAAGAAATATTTGGCTACAGCAGCATATACAGGTTGATATCTAAGCAGGGTTGTAATTTATTAGGTCTGTATTGTCATTTCATGAAAATAAAATTACCATGCTATTTTTAAATGTAGGGATGCCTTATCTTATATATTATTATAGAATTATATTTACTCCCAAGCATAGCGCATTCATATTTTCTGTTTTATTTTCAATATACAATTTTGTGTCAGGGTATGTCATGTAATAACTACTGCATGTTATATTTGACATTTTATGGCTCAGCTGGATGTCAAAGTAAATGTTGGAAGTGACAAAATAAGGTGTTGTTGTGATGCCAACAGTATATTTCCTTCACTGAATATTCAAACATGTCTACCTTCTTCAGAATGAATAATAATTGATTTTATAAATTTATTTCTGAGTTATTGTTGTATGCTGAATAGTTTTTTTAAAGGTGTTGAACGAAGTCTGTGTGGACACTGGACTGGACACACTTAGTATAACATGCATTACACAACTGCAAAGGTTATCCTAGTTTTCCATATCCGAGATATTATGAAAATGCTAATGAAAGCAAATGTGTATTGAAATGGGCATATTAAAATATTTATAAAATGTATACATTGTTGATTGTTAAAATGTTTAATTCACTTGGAGTGATCAGACGTTGGCCTCTTGCAAACTACGTATCCTCCATGCATTTGCCCGACACAAGTGATTGCATTAATCTTAGTCCCTCCTCTGCCTCGTCTCACTTGCATTGTAGTGTAGCCCGTACTAATATATCATAATTCGAGTTGTATTATGCATTCATATATTGCTGTGATGAAAAGATAAAGATTAGAACAGCTGGCATATGTGAGTTGAAAGGTATCAGGTATTACATAGACTACAGCCAGGCATCACTGACCACAATGGAAACAATTAAGTGCAAGAATGTTATGTGTAATACTTGCATATGGTGTACACTGGCTAGTAGCTATACAAGCATTTTATGTTCATGTTTACCTTTTTGTATATTGAATAAATTCATCACCATCATGGTTGTCATAATTTTTTTAATTATGTTGCATAAGATATAATGCAAATCAGCAACATCCAGCAATCATAGTAAAATGTGAGTCACAAAACACTGTTTAAATAATTGTGATAACCAACATAATTCTTCGTTTGACGTTCTGTTGCACGAGATAACGGATGCTCCCCACGGTGACCATCACCCGGAGCCTAGCTACTGCCAATGTTCCGAAGCCAATGAGATATCATTTCGTCCCTAACGTCATCTACACTCTCTAGATATGTTCTTTTGCAATTACACAGCTTATGAACAAGATCCTGCGTTATCAAATACAATACATATAAACTTATAAATAAAGGCTGTATGAGTGTATCTGGCTGAGACTAAGTCTAAGCGATGCCGATGCCGACTGTCAAACTTTAAAAATAATCTAACAAGTTAGAGAATCCACGTCGAGTAGGCCTATAATGAAGTTCACAAGTTGCAGTTCTTGTTGAATTAGCCCACGACTACTCGCCCTGGTTGCTAACTGCAATAAAACACTTAATACATACCTTCACAGAAGAAACACTTCGGAACGTTCGTCACGACACGCAAAAGCACATGCGGTTTGTTATTGTGCCGTAGGATGCCGATCTCGTATAAAACACGTGACCCAAAAAGGGCAGGACGTCTACACCGGCTAATGGTTTCGTCAGTTATACCCGGTGTAACGACGATTCTTTTTTGCCGAATAAAAAAAAACAAGTACGCATTTTAAAATTAAACTGATTGCGCATACTAGTTAAACTATTGAAACATTACACATCAGGACATAAAAGAAAAGGATTGGCGATGGGCAAAACGAAATGATTGTCAACCTTTAAGCGAAACTAGGCCAAACTCTCTCCGAATGTCGGTGCAATTTCTACCACATAATATGCAGGATAACCTTTGTTTTAGTTCGGGAATGACATCACCGCTTGTTCCGCTGTAGCGCTTACATTTTTCCGGCGTCATAAACGTTCCGATTGACGAATCTGCGCATGCGCGATAAATGTAAAATCGTGTGCAGCGAAAGGACAAAGTATTTGTAAATCACGTGACTGTAGTGCGCCATAATCCGAGACAGTGATTTAAGCAAACGTAATATGTGCATTTATAAACAACATTTGAAGCAACTCTTCACAGTAATCATCACAGGAGAGTTAACGAACAGCCCGTGGCATTTATACCAAAAATGCTTTGTCGTTTCGTTGCACATTGGTGATTTTACACATATCGCGCATGCGCAGAAACGGCAATCGGGAAATTTATAACGACCGGGGAAATGTAAACGCGACACCGCGTCTGAGCATCACTCCTTGACCATGTTCTGGTTGAAGATGAGCATGCGTAGTATCCAGCAATTTTACGGTAACGGGGAGTTGATTCTACAGCTGCTATATAAAATACGTTTGCTAATTATAGAGCTTATTTTTTGTGATTTGTATATTTCATAATTCACATTTTTCCATATACACAACCCTCTATGCCCACCTAGACGATGTAGGCCTACTACAAGAACACATTACAGAACCAATTTAGATATGTCTTCAGTATACCCGTTGACATTGCTCTGTTGCGGCGGCGCGAACATCCCATCACGCCCTAAGCGCTGCATGTAACACAGCAGCGTGTGGCTGAAATCGCCTAAAATATGATATCACATGACTGGAAGCCGACCACACTCCTCGTGTGCGATTTTATTGGCCGCCATTAAAGGAGGACTTTTTGAAAGGGACGTGCCGGGGAGCAAGAGGGATAGAAGAACTGGTACTGACGTCATCAGCCGCAGCGACCTCTGCCGCATGAGGATGGAATATATTGCAAAACATGTTTGTTTGTTTTTTGTTTGCATTGTTGTTATGCTGCCGATATAGTTAATGTAAACCATAATTGTGTCTTGTTTGTGTCACATCATACACACTTTGAATTTCGTGCAATTGTGCTGAACGCTTACCCATATACTTTGCGTAGAGCCTAATATTACCCTAAATGAACCGGTCTCCGAACAAGTCTGATAGCGTAGGGTAGTATTTGTATTCCACAAGGTGGCGTAGATGTGATCAAAGCTTTACGCCGCCAAGTAAGTGCCATCTAATGTGGAAGAACAAATGAAACGAGACATGGAACTTTCCTCCAACTGTGAAAACGCTCCATCAAATGTAAATTATATCCGAAAACTATACTCGAAACAATGTTGACATTGTAGAGGGAGCTTTCAGAATTCACGGAGAAAGACTGCAGAACATGGCATTCAAACTAAATAGTAATCCAATTAAAAACGAAACGGGGTGTTCGAATTTAATTTCGCTTCTCACTCTATACGCAGTCTACAATCAAATACTACCAATCCTAAGACAATTAAAGTTAACATACTCACCACTGAAACACATGCACACTGTTTCTACTAACCAGCACGCTCAAACATATTGTGCAACGATCCAAAACCCAGAACGAGGTACTATTGAATAAAGGGATGAGACAATGGGAGTAGAAGGAAACGGGGAAAGGAACCATTACAATAAGTCATATACTGACTTGAGTGCTGTAATAAATGCCAATCTTTTACATAACGAAAAACAAATACGGTCAGGTATGTGCAGGGAACTCAAGTGACAGCCGATCTTTCCTGTCCGATTGCTGGACAATTTGAAAAATAGAATTGAGAGGAAATTTGCGCTAAATGACTGTGTCCATTGCGAGGAAAAGAACAGAAAAGGAACTGGAGTGTTTATCTAAGCAAAGGAACATGCTAGCTTTATATAGAAGTATCTTACTTCAACGTGGAAGTAGTGTGATATCAGTGGGCAGTTGGAAACATTCTGGTTATAGTATTGGCAACAATTCATTCTTCCAACATGTCTTGAGAAACAAAGCAACAGAATGCCAAAGAAAGAGATTTGTGAGGCAATTTGAATCTTAGTACGATAAACATGAAATCGAGCAACACATAATTTTATAATGTTGCATTGATACCTTGCTTACTATTTTCGTTATATTCGGTTTTTAGGATTCATCCTTAGCGTCTTTATTGATATACGTAGACAAACGCAGAAGTAATGGACACATGTTTATTAAATTCATAATAACACGTATTTCGTGGTCATTAATCCTCAAACACCACTTTCTCCTGAGCCGCTGGGTCTGCCGGTTGAGCCACGCTCGGCGGAGCTTTCCTTGCGCGTGCTGTGTCCTTGGGGATCTCCTTTTTCGGACGATCTGCATATCTACCCCAGCAGTTATAACCCCAGCAGTACCAGCCTTGCCTCTCGCAGATGTAGAACTTCTTCTCGTAACAGTCGTCGTCGAACCAGCCGCATTTACGATTGTTCAGCGAGCGTTCTTTGATGGCCATGCAGTTCTGGTACCCCATATAGTTGTTCGGTTCACGTGGAAGCCAGAACTTACGCCGTACGTCAGTGTCTGCAAGCGATCACATGTTGTAGTAGCCAATATAATTGTATTGATTACGTGTTATAATAAATTAGTCTTAAAAATCCATTTATGTTGGAACATGTTTAGGGGGGGGGGGTAATTTGTGCCCTATTGTTTTCCTACTAAGAATGCAATAACAACTTTAATAACGCAACAACTATCTGACCATGGCACGATGTATTTGATGGAACTAATTGCCTCAACAAAACAAACGGGATCAAACGTTTTCAAAACTATTGCAAAGCACCTAGGTTTGTCTATAAACATATAATTGTTTGATATTCCATGCGACAGTATAGTATTTTGCGTGGCTTTTGATACGAATATATGTTTCTTGTTTACGAAAACGCTGATAATGCTATGTATTTGTTTTTTTTGTCGAAAAATGGTGTTCCATTATCAATCTATAGCGGTTGCGCTCTCCAGAAACGTTCAATTGTATCCCTTTCAGCCTCATGGAAACAAAACCCAACTTCAGGCTCTCAGAAAACGTATAATAGTACCATAAACTGTATCACTTCCTTAGATTTTCCTTAATCCCATTTCCGCCTCCAAATCCCGCTCGTGTGCCTATGTAGTACTTACAGTCGTCCCATCGCCATTTCCTCTCTTTCTCCAAGTCTGTGGCTCCGAGCCAGTATTCTGCTCTCTCCAACAGATGGTGCCTTAGGAACTCTGAAAGAAGGAAGGAAACTCTGTTCTGAACCCTCTTTTAAGCCGCTTCTCTGTTGGCTAATTTCATTCATCCTACGTTGCCTCGGTATTTCGGAAGAGTCAGCTTAAGTCGTTGATTTCTTCTATCTGATGTATGTGCTAGGGAAAATAAAATATGCCAAGCAGGACAATGGGAACACCTTATAACTTGCATATTTGTGATTACCACGACGATATAGCCATGTGTGTGGTCTACATAATAAGTTAACTCTATCCCTAACCCAGCCACAAAGTATATTTTCTAAATTGTTGTGATAACGTCACGGCTTAATGCAAAATTTACTGCCAAACCACTATTTTAAGATTAAATAAATTAGTTTATCAAACTTTAAGCCGAACGTATATGCAAATATGCATTTCACGCAGAAACTGCACCAATGCAATCGAGAATGAACCAATCGTGAGAGGAACCTCCTTCCACTCTCGCTAGCGTGACTGCAGTGCGAGACTCGAAGCAACAGATCCCCACTTACGGCCTCATGTCATGAAAGCGATAGGCAATTGTACAACATTATGTGGCACCACTTGTTAAATCATTCTCTAATTACAATGATCATACTTTGTACGTTTGAGCAACTTCTTCAGTCAAGGTAACATTGTTATATCTTACTTCTTCTTATGAAGAGTTGACGTTGCAGCCAGGACTGGGTTGACGAATCTCTCACCTCCACCATGTTCGCTCGCATCACGTCACAGTACTCCTGAGAACAGCAATGCTGGTTAAGAAATCAGTTGGTACACGCAGGATATTGCGCTGATGTTTACGTTTAGAGAAATTACATAATGACTGTGTATTATATGTAGATATTCTAGAAAAGAGAAAGAATATGTCATATACAGGTTCGCTGATTTGTATTCACTTGCGGTTCTACAAGGCATGAGATGTTGTAATATGCGAACTCATCACATTTAGGCAAACGTGTACATTAATTATATTGAAATCTATGTATGTCTAGATTCGACAGAATGTAACTGCTGTAACCCTCATTATAACCAAAGCAAAGTATCTAGGTGATTTTGCACTGGATAATTGAAATTTAAACTCGGACTATGTATTACTCCTACGTTACGGCTGGACTCTCCACAACCAGCTGTTGTTGTGAACATACCTTGGCTTCAGCCCAACTAGCGACGTCTCGCACGAACTTGTAGCATCGACCGTATGGCCAACTCCCGTAGCTTCGAAACACGGAACCTTTTCTACAGTCTTCAACACAACAGAAAAAGGTATACTCCTTGTCACTGGTTGCACAGCAAAGCTTAACCGCATGCAGATAGTAATATATGGATTAATAAAGTGCATTGTAATCGTATATCAGCAAAACACCTCACGGTAATAATGCAGCTGTCCATTTTAACATGCTTATATTTTTCAGCTTAAGCGATCCTCATTATCCGGAATCGTAAAAGCGCAGTTTCAATAATAATGGACTATTGATTCCTCACAATATCCACAGTAAAGACCTAGAATGATCTCCCGAATAATATTACAGCTACTGCAACAATCAATATCAGCACTGAAAACTCATACCTTCATAATTTACTACTTCGAATAATACATGTGGACATTCCTGTTGTGTCCTAGACAATATATGCCATTATGACACTGATTATACACATTTTATGATATTTAACAAAAATATTTATATTTCAACAGTTGATTTATTATACGGCCTTCTATATGAGGCCTTCGCCCAACTACAGGACACTACGGCTGCACAATAATGATGATGACATTACTTTTATAATGATGTTACAGTTTATTTCTATAATTAATGGTCATTATACAAAATGGTTATTGTAATATAGTTTTTTATTTTTTAATATCGCCTTATTAATATTATTGTTATTGCTTTAATATGACTCTCATATATTTCTCTTATGATCAAAATACCGTGAAAGCGCCATGAGCGCCACCACGTGGGGGATACCAGAGTTATAGCAAACTGTATTATTGCGTAACATCATTGAATAGTTTCAGCAGCGAGGCACCCATTACCATCGTGTTTTATGGACTAGGAGTAACTCACAACAGAAAGGCATGCGTTCCACGTGGGGCCCAGTTGGTCCGAGACCCCCGCCTGTTCCAAATATGCTCTGGGACTCGGCTGCCGTCCCATTCCCGGCGGACGCCACCGCCAACACGCACAGCAACACCGCTGTCGAAGCAGACATGTTTCAGTACAACGGGAACAAGACTGTGTTTATTTGACAATAGATACAAGTGCATACTACGAATAAAATATATACAAAAAAAATGTGTTCATGGACTTACGCTTAATGAGACAGAACTAACGTGTACAACATGAAACTATGGACTGAATGAGAAGCAATCTTCGGCATCGACGATAATTTCTCCGAATATATACACGACCATTGTTATATATATAGACAACGCAGTGTATTAAAAATGAAAGGACACTGTACTAATGACACATTTGTTAATGGATAACTTAGGCATGCGTAATTACGAACGAATATGAACATACCTGTTGTTATCAGCATTTTGTTCATTTCAGTCGGCCTGAAAGAAGAAAACGACAAAAACACAATGATATTTGAACCCAGCAATACGATAGCCAAGCCCATTGACTTGCTGTGCGTAGGGTGCTTTTATTGAAACAAAAGTATATTGTTTGAGGGATACAGTTTCTATCGATTAAAACAACCAAGCGGCTATAGCCAGTTGTTCTGCTCAACAACACCAAAAAATAGAATGCAATCTGGAACATCACTGCGATAAAACTCCAACAGTAGCTTCCCATCCCGTCTGCCAATGTCATGACCGACAATCCAGGCGACACCAGTAAAACATCTGTATTGTAACCACGAACATGTCTAACCTGCAATCTTACTCTCCCACCATCTGATGTCATGACCGACATGAGACGAAGTTGCAACTGAGACCTTCTTGAGACGTCACACCAATTCCCAAACATGTTCAGCTTTCACTAACACTCGCGTCCAAAACATTTACAATGGGGCCTGATATAGCTGAACTCGCTTACAACTAATCTGCTGTGTCATTATGCTTACCAGAATCTGGCTGCTTTTACTTACCGCATGGCTTGATAGCGACTGCACAACTTCTCTCCACTTGGTGGACGGAGCGAGGCCTTGTAGCAACACCAAACCGGGTATTGCGTTTGTACTGTTTCCTACGGCGACCTGCCATTTAAACACAACACAACAGCAGGGGCATAATAGGAGGGTGTTTTGTTGCCCGATAAAATCCGGTACTATACCCAAAAGCACAGTTAATGATGACATACACCGTCCAAACTTACAGTGTTTACCGTTCGGAAAACCCCCAGTCAAATCTGGGTGTGCCTTGCGTCAACCAATGAAAGTCATCACAACAAACGCAGCCTGGCGTCTCCGGCCTTGATTGGCGCGACAACCGACAAGGTCTATCACAGAGGCGGTACGTGGGGCGGAACGGTGACGGTGTTTGCCCTACCGCGGACTCGAGATGTCAGTGCACGAGACACAGCCGGGCGAAGACGGGAACCCAGCGCTTGTTCTTCTACGCATATTATAAAATGATACAACTGTATTCTTTAAATTGTCACAACAGTTATAATGCATTGACATGTGCGTGTGTGCGTGTGTGCGTGTGTGCGTGTGTGCGTGTGTGCGTGTGTGTGTGTGTGTGTGTGTGTGTGTGTGTGTGTGTGTGTGTGTGTGTGTGTGTGTGTGTGTGTGCGTCCGTGCGTGCATATGTACGTGCGTGCGTGCACGTGTGTGTACACGAGCGTATGGTTGTATGTGCGTGCCTGCGCGTGTATGTGTCCAATAGCGGGTGTTTACTATTCATTTTGACTGTTTCACATACAAATACTGCCAAGATCGCATAAACCTAAGCGTGCCGTAAAATAAAAAACCGTTGACAAACACTCCTCTGAGTGATACGAGGGATGTAATTGTGATTGTTAATCGGAGTTGTTTAATTAAAGTTGGAACCAGTTATGTTGACATTAAGACAGTAGGTCATCGCGTGCAAGTGACCTTTAAAAAGTGACATATGACAATTTAATTAAGTTTCTAGCTCCCCAGGTGTGCGTAGTTTCGCGATGCCACGTTGATTATTGGCTGCGCCCGAGGATTTTACCGCGAAACAGTGTAAGATAAATTTTCTAAACCCTCAGCACCCTGACAAAAGGCATACCAAATATGATTTTAGACAAGGAAATGTGTACCCGTTAGCAGAACCCAGAACAAATAAATACCTTAACTCCTTTATATACCTGGTGATTACCCAACTGCCAATAAACACGGCAGGGCAAAATATAATAGATTAATACCGTATCACATGTCAATATGTTGATATTCTATGATGTTTTAATGCGTTAATTTTATTTTATTGTATAATGTGAATCCAACTCAGTTGATTTACTAATAAACCTTGTGTTATTATTAGTATGTTATTATTATTGTTATTTTTATTAAGTTAGTAGACAAAAATTTACGTAACACAAAACCGAGTGAGCGCCAGCAATACAGGGCACGCTTGACAACTTAGACTTGTGAAATTAATATAGACTAATAATACCTTTGCATCCTGATTTCTGCTGTTTCCGAAGAAAGAGAACAAATAGTTAAGGTAGTTGTGCAGTTTGGTCTTCAACGTTTGATGTATTTTAGTACCCTTAAAAGATGTAAAACGGAAGGCGAAGAAGTGTTCACTGTTCAATGGTTCTGAGTGGCATCGTTTGTGCCCTTAGAAAAGCAATTACCCATTCCAGCTACACTATAGACATGCCATAAATAAAACCAAATGAGATTTCGCAACGCCTATTACGCATTATTCTTTCCCGACTTGTTAACATTACAATCCATGTGCAATTGAGGTATTTACAGATTGGAAAAACCCAGTGATTGATTATTGCGAAAACCCCAGTAAAGTTGACTTCTGATAAAAGAAATCTATTAACACCACCGTCATAAATAAATAACGATTCTAAGTTGTGTCTCTCGATCACGTCTAGAAAAACTGCGAGAACGTTTAGAAGCATGTGTGAAGACGCACCTTGCTACTCGCCTGTATCCCCAGTGATGTCACCGCATATTTGGGACGACTCACGAACTGCATTGCTGCAGCAGCGCGGGAGCACTCCCACCCCACCCAAAAGGTGTCAGCCAGTACGACAGCGATATATATATATATATATATATATATATATATATATATATATATATATATATATTACATTATGCTAATAGAAATATATATATATATGTATTTATTGTATATTATATTATAAATATTATATTATATAAACAATATAATATATATATAAACAATATATATATATATATATATATATATATATATATATATATATATATATATATATCATATATATATATATATGTATATATATGTGTAATTATTAACAATACTGTGTAAGTTCAATAAACGATATTACGACCAACGGAAAATGCTTCTTGCAAGAATCTGTCTGCAAATTCACACCCCCACACCACCCCCATACACACATATACACGTATACACACACGTACACACACTCACGCACGCACGCAAGCACGCACGCACACACACACACACACAAATATTGTTCACATATCTCAAAAATTGAATAATATCTATACAACATGATGCGAAGATTATTATATATGTGCACGACTTTGTATTTTCAACACAAAAACGTTCATTCACTGATGATTTTCAAAGTCGGTAAGTTCTTTATATTGTGTTTACGATCAATTAAATGTGTAATGTTTCTTATCATTGTATGTTGCAGCTGATGGCGGTTACAGCAACAAGTCGTTAACACAGCAAGCACAATGGCGTGCTGTTGCCGACAAACTCCTTTGAAACGTGTCTTGTTTTACGTGTTTTGACGACTATGTTAAATATAAATCAAGATTATCACAAGACCCGGTCGTTTGTGAGGTGTGAACTGGTGTGTGTATGGGCGGGGTGAGGTGGAAATGTATGTGTTAAGAGTAAAATCCCCAGATGAAATTCCGTAACGTAACTTTGGTTCCTGGCCTAGTAAACAGCTTTTTCTGCGGCATTAAGCAAATTATAGCTCATTATTCTGACACGATTGGTGCTGATTTAATGCTGGGAATTACTAGTTCTTCGAATAACCGCGGTGTGATTAATCACGCGTGGAAGAGTAATACGTCTCGGCACACAATATCACCTCCGATATGAGGGTAGGTGTGTGATATATATGTAACGACGTTTAAACAGTTTAATACCACGCTAAAACTGTCAACACAAACAAACAAGCTCGACCACTCTCCCCGCTCTGTCTCTCGCCGCTCACTAGTTCCGGAGACGCGCGGGGGTGTCACAATCGCAGGCGGGGGTTACTATCACATTCCCCCCTCTTTGACACCCCCCCCCCCGAAAGAACTCAGAAATTGTTTAAAACAGGCTGCATCTTGCAAACAGCCAATATTATGTCTCATTTATCAAACATTACACCTCATCTAAGATCGTCTAATGATCGTCTAAATGTACCACGCCACAGATTTGTTTTCCACACAAAATATCAATTATCTCACTTATAAATAGATATTCATACAATTCGCGTAACTTCTACCTACTACAAGTTTACACCAACAAACGGTTCACAACAAAAATATCAGTACAAGTTCTGGCCTTCTGCGGCACGAGAAATGTAGACGGCTACTTCAGTTTCATTACACAAGTGGAATACTCACTTAGCTACCCAAGAAAATAAAGTTTTCATGTCTGACCACACAGAACGCGATAAACTCTCCTTGCCACTTTATCCAATATAATAATATTGTCTCTGCACGATTCTTATTAAACCAAGACCATGTACTTTAAACAATGTTTGTAACACCAGAATACATCAGCTAGATTACCAAACAAATCGCATTTAATATTTCCGAAACAGTGATTGCAATCTCCCAGTGATGTGAATGACTGGTAGCTGATAGACACGTATTGTTCCTGGCGAAGTAGAAAGGTTGGAACTGTGGCAGGTTCACATTCCTCTACAGTTCACACACACATCAATGATTAGACACCATCATTTAAAATAAGACATATTGTATAGTGTATCAATTCGTATTGATACATACATTTCGCGTCGGCGTCATTGTTTTTAGCACTATCTGTGCTGCGATACAGTTTTGCACACTTCAACCTATTCGACACTACACTTGCCTATTCGAGAGTCCATCGGCGGCGCAGACGCTTTCGTTGTAGTTAGGTCAAGCTTAGCTGATTTTACACTTGCGCTCTGTGGCACATCCGGTGTTCGCTCCACCGACATATTTAAACTGCCGTCGTTATCGGATGCTGAGCGCTTGAGATGCGAAAGCTTCGACTCTTTCTTTTCACCGAATGTGAGGAATCTCTCCTACCGCGACCGTCACGCTTCGACGAGTTTCTACGAAGCGTAACCCATCGCACTCACTACGAAGTACTTTGTCCGGATGTGACGCCATCATCTTAGCTGTGGCTGTGCTGTAACGCCATAACCAGCTTTCTTTCGGGAAATTAACTGGAGTTGCCTTCATGTCTTACGCTGTCTTCTGGCGAAAGGAGGCCTTGCGACTTCCCGTCGAGCTATGCTGTGACTTATCTCCATGGCATCACGAAGCCATTCACCATATTGAGTTCATGATGGGACAAGTGCAGTCGGGGGCCCTCACCCATCGATCGGCTGAATGCGCCATTTCCATGTGCCAAAAATAATTTCCTTAAGACCAATTATTCACGTGTGTGAGTTTCACTGCTAGTTGTCGTCAGCAATTGAGATAAGGACAACTACGATATCTCACATATGTACGATGACGTCATTAAACGTCACATGTAGGGTCAGAACAATACACCGATGCACCGGTGTATTGCGGTACACGCCGCTCCGTACGACACACGATACGCATTATCCATATTGCGATAAACGGTAGCAGTAAGCAAATCAAGATTCGCGCCATATTTGCGAAGCAACAAACGTCAAATCGAAATTATAATTGTCTGTGTTTCGATAATATGTCGATTTATAACAGGTTTCTGTTCATAATACCAAATAGCAAGCTGGAATGGTATGTGCAACACGGAAACAATGCACATGACACTACATGTACTACTAATTCGTTGACAATAAATAAACACATGTTTTACTATTGTTGCCTCATTCTAGTCAATGTAATCTGTATCTCAATACATATAGGATCGTGACCTTTATATGGCGATACGTATCACATTTGTGACCTATGTATCGTAATATAAGTCGCATCGTGCCACGTGTATGCTTATACGTGTTTGTCCGTGTGTGTGTGTGTGTGTGTGTGTGTGTGTGTGTGTGTGTGTGTGTGTGTTCGCGCTCGCGTTTTTTTTACCTGTGTGTACAGTGGATTGTTACCCGTAAATACATTTCGCACAGGGACTATTTGATTGTATCAGTTCTGTCATTTGTAGATCTCAGGAAGCGGGATTAATTGAAACACGGTTTCAGACACACACACACACACACACACACACACACACACACACACACACACACACACACACACACACACACACACACACACACACACGCACGCACGCACACACACACGCACACACACATGCACACACGCACACACGCACACACGCACACACGCACACACGCACACACGCACACACGCACACACGCACACACGCACACATGCATACAATCCCTTGAGGTATATAACTCTGACTTACAACACACACACACACACACACACACACACACACACACACACACACACACACACGCACGCACGCACGCACGCACGCACGCACACATTCATACAATCCCTTGAGGTATATAACTCTGACTTGCAAACGAGCGAACGAAAATTGCAAATCATTTTGTATTCGAGTCGTCTTTATTAACATTTACAAGTGCATCAGTGCAGTCATGTTGTACCAATACGTGCTGATCGAGCCTCATATGTCAGTCATGCATTGACTCGAATGTCTTGTCGGTCAATCGATGACCTTCTTTACGACCAGAAGGGCACGGGTCTCTTTCCGCCGGTCTCTGTCAGTCGGCCGCCGTCGACTAGTGACACGTCGCTACGCCTCAAACGACACCTTTTCCGCTGCAGGTGCGGCCGGTCTCGCTGAAGACGCCTTCCTCGCCTCCGCCACCTTCGATGGCATGATGGCCTTCGCGCGGCTCGAGTACCGGCGCCAGCACGTCCGGCCCCAGCAGTACCAGCCGCTTCGCTAGCAGATGTAGAACTTCTTCTCGTAACAGTCGTCGTCGAACCAAGCGTAATAACGACGGTCCTGCGGGCGTTCTTTGATGGCCAGGCAGTTCTGGTACCCCACATAGTTGCTCGGTTCACGGTTAAACCAATACATGGGGCCTATCTTAGTGTCTGGAAGGAACCAAGAGCTTGCATAGGGTTAACGGAAACACAGACACAAATCAATTAAACAAAACAGATGCACCTTATACATTGGAAGCGAAAGGCAATTGCATAGCCCTATACACTTAAGAGTTGATAGAGTTTTACCATTTGTAACTACAGTGAACAATATAGACGCGTCGTATGCCTTCTCTTCATCGACATGTATATATGAAGAAGTGAGCACATGTGTTGGTTTCTCGTATTCTCTTCAATTCAAACTTACACTTGTAAGGATATAACATTTTGGTTATTACAATGATAAAATAAATTCCAGTAATAGCCATATATTCACAATAGCGTATGACGATGCATATTTCCTGACAAATTATCGTGTTTTAAAGCGCTCAACGAGAAACTGAGCATACTTACTCGACGGGTCCCACACCCACGTGCCCTCTTGTTCCAGGTCCGTGGCCCCGAGCCAGTATTCTGGTTTCTCCAACAGATGGTGACCTTGAGCTGTAAGAGTACTTGGTCATTCACGTGTGTTCACACAGGCAAGTCAGATCTAGCTAACTCCGTACTTCCGGTCTCGCGAAACATTGTGTTCTTGTCTGGAACTTTCCTAGACACTCTACGGTCTTACGTTGGATACACTTGTAGATATATAGTTCATTGTGGCTATTACTATTATTAAAATCTGAGCCGTAAGCCGTTAATAAATCCTACGGAATGATGAACTACAAAGAGACGCACTCGCGCACGAACACAGACTTCTGCTCACCGGATAATGTTAATTGAAAGACTTCGTATTATTATGGAATGGCTTAAACAAAGTTTTTGTTTATGAACAGTTTACTTTTTTTGTTTTAAAAGTGAAGTTGTATATTTCTTTAAAAAGACCTTTACACATGTATTCTATTTTATATCTTTTAAATTGGTTTATTTACCCGAATAATACGTTATTGAAAAACATTTCACAACCATGGCATGTGTTTGCCACGAGATCTTTTATGTCGTTGTTTATGTCAGGAACTATTGCCTGACCTTTGCGAACGTAGGGTTGACGCTGGAGCCAATAGTGAGTTGCAGCAGTCTTCACTTCCACCATGTTGGCGCCCATTGCGCGGCAGTACACCTACAAAACATAGAACCTGAGTATACTATTTAAAAGATGGGTAAGACAGTTCAAACTAATGCTGGCACCAGAGGACAATATAATAAGATTATCTACAAGCAAGTACAATCGGTGGCATAACAGGATAAAACGACGAATGCCATATCTAGCTGACCAAATACTTCCGGTTGCACGCAAAACCATTTGTGTTCTTTTCATACTTCCTTTGTAAGAAGACACTGCTTGGTATTTCGAATGAAGTGTTTGTGGGGTTTTTCAATCCAAAGAACGCTGTTTTTGAAATAAGATTTGCATTTGTAGAACGCGATAGAAGTGATGTCTGTAAGATAGTCATATCAAGCATTGCCCATTAGTATGTCGACCAGACATCACAACACGACTGCTGTCTATGACAGTGCAGTTGGTGTATAACTGAGTGTAAATCGGAATAATTAGCTCGGTCTATCTAACGTTGACAAATAGGAAAATATATATGTAACAACGAAACAAAATAACGTTCTATGAAATCACGTCGCCTTACCCTGGCTTCTGCCCAACTGGCGAGGTCTCGCACGAACTTGTAGCATCTGCAGAACGGCCAACTGGGGAATGGACGCCACACGTAGCCCGGTCGGCAATCTAGAGTAGACAAAGGAAGAACAACGCACTACAGCAGACGGTATGAACATGCAAACAGAGCGGGAATAATGAACAAAGACAGTAGGTCCTATATAGGAAAGGTTGGGACCTGCGATCCAAGGGGAGCTTTGCGTCGTTGCTTGCAACTTTGTTACGATTTATCAATTATGTTGTTGTTTGAGTTCTGTACAAGCAGCGCTAATTTGAACGTCATGGCCATTTGAATAACTACATAACTATGATATGATGGCGAATCATAACGTTTTAACCGATAACATATTTTTGAATAAATATTTCGTGATTTTTGTGACATCCATAAATAACACTACATAAGGGATACATGTTTCTGTCAATATTTGAAAAGATCTTGACCGATAGTAGCCGGTTGGTCAAACGTCTACGAGCATGGGTTTGACCAGCCGGTTGATGGATGTTGCTATATTTTGACTGGTGCAACGCACACCTGTTCGAATATATATATATATATATATATATATATATATATATATATATATATATATCGTGACCAGTTAAGGTTAGTATATATTCATAAATATTAACCTGTTTCCTTTCCCAGAACGCTATGATATCGTTTATTGAGAAATGTGAAATAAACGATCAATAATATATTGCTCGATTATTGGCAACGAACACATTATTTAGCTTTAAATAATTATTATTAATTGCAAACCCCCATCGTGTTATCCTACACTCAAGAAGACGAATAGATTTAACAAGATTTAACAAGATTGCCACCTGGAGAATCAACTCTAGATGACAGGTGGAGTAGGAAGCCCATTGGCTTATCGAGAGTTCAACCTATCTATTTAAGAATACCCCGCCCTTCTTAGGTATATGTCGATTTTATTTTTAAATATATTAACACTACTAGCACCTACATAATCAGCTGATAATCTGTTCCATTCATTTACTATTCTTTGTGAAAATGAGAATGTTCTAATATCTATTCTACACTGCTAATTTGCTAATGTAACTCCATGTCCTCTAGTCCTTCTCTCTTCCTCAACCGAGAAAAACATATTTCGGTCAATATTTTCATACCCATTTAATATTTTAAATATTTCTATCTGATCTCCTCTTAATCTCCTGGTTTCTAGTGTTGTTAAACCACATTCTTTTAGACGCATTTCATAACTAATATTCCTGAGTTTTTGTATCATTTTGGTTGCCCTCCTTCGTACCCTTTCTAGCATATCAATATCCTTCTTGCGTCATGGCCTCACAATAATGAATAATATTCAGAATGCATAAATAAATAAATTTATTGTAACATGTGGTACGCATGTAAATAGAGTAATAATTCGCATACATGTTTATTTATCTAATTTTCTTTATTTATAATATTTAATTAACAGGTTTAGTGCAACTAATTTACGGTGTTCTATATCCCTACAGTGTTCATAATACACATTGAGTAGCTTGATTTTTATTGTCCAACGTTTTGAGCTTAGTGGATATTGCGCTTTATAAATGTTAATTATTATTATTATTGTGTACCCGCCTACAACTACCGTCTGTGTCGTCCCATCACGCGCCCAACATCTCTTTCATCATCAAACTATATATATATATATATATATATATATATATATATATATATATATATATATATATATATATATATATATAATATATATATATATATATATATATATATATATATATATATATATATATATATATATATATATGTATATATATATATGTATATATTAAAACAGTCAACATATATATTAGTGTTGACGGTTTTAATATATATATATATATATATATATATATATATATATATATATATATATATATATATATATATGTATAACACATAACTAGTGTTACTGGTATATAACGTATATTGTGAGAACTTACAACAGAAAGGATCGTATCGAGGGCCTGGCGGATTCACTAACTCAGTTCTGCCATAGTATCCACTGACGCCGCTAGCCGACAGGAGGACACACAGCAGCAACACGCCTGTAACAGAGAGGTGACACACTGCAGACATCACAACATCACAACTGTTGCCTGAAAATTGCGTACAATAACCACACATCAGTATTACAAAAACACATATATGCTAAAGCACACGGACACGCACATTTCTCACACGCACGCACGTTTGCGCCGACATATATACACGCGCATTCACAGACTCATTCACATGGACACACTCACGCACGCACACGTTCACACTCGTTACATACCCCATCAACAACACAAGGATCGAACGGGCGAGCAAACACGCAAGCAAGCGCCCGCACTGTAACAATACTGATAACTGTCTCGTTGAAGGGTCTACTATAACAATTTGCAAGGAACTCTTGGGTATAGATATAATTACATTTAACGTATGTATCACCAAAAGCCAAACAATGGAAGACGATACCAATATAATTTTATAAACCGAAGGAGGTTCGTTTATGTGTTCCAAACCGTTATGAAATATTTGCGAATTATTGAATATATAATTATTAACACTGATGCCATTTACTATATACAACCGTGGGAACATAGACTTACCCGCTGCCAGCAACGTTCGTCGAACCATGTTGCCGACTTGCTCACGAAAAGTGTGTTGAGGTTAACTGGAAAAAATGACATGGCTTAGACACAACAATAATTTGGAAAATAAAATCTTAATAACATAAATCACTCAATAGATTTTTGGACAATCCAAAGCTGTCTTTATACAAGTTTTCCTATGTAACTGACCTCTGTATAAGTACATAAATCAAACAATATATACCTGTGCACATTGAAACATTTAACACAACTCCCCCACTTCAGAGAGGGAGAACAACAATTGTGTTGTTGTACCGGTGCAAATTGAAGCTGTTCCTTGTCTAAATATGTTTGAAACAGTGTACCGGTTAAATGATTCAACTGTTTGAACGTACAAATACATAGGAACAGTTGACTCGCTGCATATTGCACTGGTATGAAACACTTGTGTGAAGACAGCTCCAGTTTACACTGACAGAGTCTGACTGGCGACCCGCAATGTGACGGAACCTTGTTGCAACCGCGTTACCTTGTCTTGGAGACCGCCGTCGTTGCTTGTAAGTTCGCGACGAGTGGTTGTTTATATCTGCGTGAAACAACATGAATCACCGGCAATAAGTAACCGCCCTTCACCCTGTCAAAGCATAGCACGACAGGGCCAAGAACCAATAGATGTCACTTACGTTTAATGACAGTAACGAGACATGTACGTTCAAAGGAGTTGCGCGTTGTAAGACACGTATTTTATTGTCACAATTTTTAGGCTACAGCACCACATACAGAGCAGTTGAAGTTGTTATTCTCTCCAGCCAGAAGTGGTTTAACGAGAGAGACGATGCTACATTTCAGCGCAAATGACTTGTCTCTAATGAAAACAATCAATGTTTCGCCACAGGACTAGGATGGTTATAGTGCATGCTTTGTTATGAATGTTTCTCTACGTGGAATATCTTACTGTGTTGCACATACTAAGCAGAGGAATAACACCGAAACCAAAGATGTATGTATAATTATGTATGTATGTATGCATGCATGTATGCATGCATGCATGTATGTATGTATGTATGTATGTATGTATGTATGTATGTATGTATGTATGTATGTATATGTATGTATATGTATGTATGTTTTATTTCATATGTATGTATGTATGTATGTATGTATGTATGTGTGTGTGCGCGCGCGCGTGCGTGCGTGCGTGCGTGCGTGCGTGGATGGATGGATGGATGGATGGATGGATGGATGGATGGATGGATGGATGGATGGATGGATGGATGGATGGATGGATGGATGGATGGATGGATGGATGCATGCATGCATGCATGCATGCATGTATATATGTTTTCATGTATATATATGTATGTATTTATGTTTTTTTTATGTATTTATGTATGTATGTATGTATGTATGTATGTATGTATGTATGTATGTATGTATGTATATATGTATGTATGTTTTTATGTATATATATATATATATGTATGTATGTATGTATGTATTTATGTGTTATGTATGTATGTATGTATGTATGTATGTATGTATGTATGTATGTATGTATGTATGTATGTATGTATGTATGTACGTACGAACGTACGTACGTATGTATGTATGTATGTATGTA
>OZ024863.1:31864705-32204705 GCA_964017155.1 Oasisia sp. SBJ-2009
GCGCATGCGCAGAAACGTCAATCGGAACATTTATAACGCCGGAAAAATGTAAACGCTACAACGATCCGTGAATGAAATACTCCTTCACGTATGACATGTACTCCGTATATTCGTCCTCCATCCCTACCAAAATGACACGCTTCTCGTGGAACAACTCGTCGATAGCTACAAACTATCTGACTGCTGGGCCGCTGGCTCGGCTGTCACCAACACAAGCTTGGATCATAACGAGCACTGACGTTTACACGCGCATGCGCAATACGCGTTTAGCCGTATCTCGGCCAGAGCAGATAAAAGCGGTCACTACCCATGCGCGCGCTACGCGTTTAGACGAATCCTGGACTGGTCGAATCTACAATTAAAGAGTGGGAATGAGAGGAGGCAGAGGAGAGGCTAAGTCTAAGGGTTGGCTAAGGCAGGAGGCCCACATTTGATCAATCCAGATAATTTAAACATTTTAACAATCAACAACATAATGATCAACACAATTTAATATGCCCATTTCAATACACACTTGTTTTCATGTATTGCACACTTAAAACTATGTTGACTGTTGCACTTGTAAAATGCATATTGTTCCAAAAGTGTGTCAACGCATATATGTTAATATACCTTTAAAATGTATTCAACATACAACAATGACTCAACAATAAATTAATAAAATCAATTATTCAGTGTTGAAGAAGGTAGATATCATAATTTGAATGATTGAATACTTGTGTCAAGGGAAATATATTGTTACCATCACAATAACAGCTCATTTTTCA
Source organism: Oasisia sp. SBJ-2009 (assembly GCA_964017155.1). Taxonomy (NCBI): domain Eukaryota; kingdom Metazoa; phylum Annelida; class Polychaeta; order Sabellida; family Siboglinidae; genus Oasisia; species Oasisia sp. SBJ-2009. The sequence continues at coordinate 31,865,473 of OZ024863.1, forward strand.
TTTCCAACACTCACTTTGACCATACAACTCTGGCCGAACTATAAAGTCAAACATAATAATGAATATGTGTAGTAGTTATTACATGGCAGACCCTGATATGAATTTGTATACTGAAACAAAACAACACATACATGAACGTGGCCGAAATCAAATAATTCTATATTAACTAAGATCATGCATCAATGTAATGAAATTTAGTAACTTTAATTCCATGTAATTACAACAAACACCTTGTCAATTAAAAACACTAAAATTCATCACCGTTTTGAAAATGAACACTATTCCCCTAATATCCACATGTAACAACCCGTCACTTCCTCCCCTGTTTCAGGGAAGGGAAAATACAGTGTTTACCATGGTTGTTTCATTAAACGTAGCATGTTTACATTAAACAGGGATACAACTGTCGTAATATTACAACTATCGACTGTCTTGCCCAATATGCAAATCATACACATCAAACTCAAGAGAGGCAGGAGCAGACTTGAAAATCCGAAGTTGAAGTATCTCAAGTTATTAGGTGTTTTTGTCCATGGCCATGTTTATTTTCAATCTTCTGAAATATGACAAGAGAAGAAACAAAAACGTTTAAAATAATAGTAGGTTAATGTACTTTAATTGTGTCTTTAATCAATGAGGGAACCTTGGCTTTTTGTAAACAAACATCTCATTAATTCTTCTCGTTTGGGATAGTTATGACAGTGGGTATATATCTCGTAGGCAATTTGTGTGTTAGACCCGCAGCAGAACCAATTTCGTTTGAATCTGGCCTAAATGTTGCCATAAGAAAGCCATCGAATGTGTTACAATGCTTCCTTCCCCGCGATAACGTAAAATACCGGATAACGCAAAATACATCATTTGGTATTATTGAACCATGTGTGATTAAATTAAGTATGTATATTATGCACAACCTTTATTTCACAAAATAAATAAGGTAATCTCATATTATATACCTTGAATATAAACTCTGAAAACAAAATTATCTCATTATGAAGTGAATCTATAGCTAGTACAAGTACATTTGTTTGTCATTCATGCGCCATTTTGATGTCTTCTGACGATCAGAAAAGTTGACTGTGCTCATGGCTTTTGTTTGGCAACCCCATGTATATGTGTTAAGCAGACATACTTTCAAATCAGATAGCACTTCATTGGTATACCGCTATACTTATGATATAAATTATGCAGAGAACGTAAAACACATGACATTTGTGGACAAGTGATACACCTTTGTAAGGTAAGGTAAATAGATGCGAATATTTTAGAGAACATCATAAAATAATAGGTATGTATTCATAGAATGAACTAGAAATTGTAGTTAAGCAGCTAACAGTTACTGAATATTACAATTACCATCCTTTTTAATACTACCCTTTGCTTTGGAAAAGCCAAATGGGATTTATTGTGTGTTTCGTACGCACAAACTCATATAATATAAAGTATCATACCACCATATAAACACAAAGTTCTATCGCAAGAAAGAGCAAGCCGAGCTCCATTTGACGAAGCTATTTATATTCCTATTAAAGCCATACCACTGATTTTATAGAGTAAACAAACAACATTTGCTACTGGCGACGTTTTTGGTAGTTTCAACCATATATATATATATATATATATATATATATATATATATATATATATATATATATATATATATATATATATATATATATAATGAACATGTGATCACATATGTGGGTTCGTATTCTCATCAATTCAGAGTTACACTTGAAATACTAAAAATTAATTCGAGTAATAAAGTAATATCGTTATATTAGAAGACTGAGATACGAACGCAACCAAACCCGCTGTATCTCATAATTACGTAAGTGTCGCCTCTGTCGGATTCAAAAGTATTCGAATTAGATGACAGAGGGCAGCACTATAGACGTTACGTTCTACGTTTCGAGAATGAAGTTCCAGGGGCGTAGATAGCCGTACGCACGCACACACGGGCTTCCACATCAACAAGGCAACCACAAAATGCTCACTTCAAACAGTGGCCAGAGAATACCCAGATATGTGCAAAGCCTTTGGCAACGAAAATTTTATCAATCACTTGTAACAATTTGACAACATTTGGACAACATTGTATTAAGTTTCGGAGTGTGTGCACTAAACAAATAGCTGCCATCTGTAGGCTATCCTGGCAATGCAGCAGCTGGGCACATATTAATTCAGTAGAAACAATTTATCAATGTTTTAATTGTGGATAGACAAGATTAGAAGCTAAAGCTGGCATAGACAACAGGACAAAACTTCAGTCGCTCTGTGAAATGAGATGCTCCAATTGTGATAAAGCACTGTATACATTCAAGTCTGCATTGGAGTATCTGGAAGCTGATGAGGATGGCAAATCCCGGAACTACTTGTAGTCAATCCAAAGGTGTGGCTTCATCATCACATTGGTAGCGAACTGTCTGCGATCTAAAATGACAACTGAAAGTATTTGGGGACTGTTCTCGATGCACGTCTACAAGGACACAGAGTTGGATGCTGAACGCATCATTCATCAGTTCAGTCGTCCTCTTAGCCCCATTATTCCGCCCTGATTGAAGGCGGGGGTTAGTAACTGAACCGATATTGAAGACAATGCAGATTCTTCAATACAACACGTATACAATTTATAGTATTACATTATCTTGACTATGATTAAAAGGCTGTAACTATTGCAAAGTGACAGCTTTTTAAATTACTGTAATGAGTGCATAGCTTATCTTAAGGCATACAATATAGCTACTCATTATAACATATATTTTTCCAATGATTTCTAATGTTATTATAGTACACTGAACACAAAAACAACATTGTGATTGATTATTTTGTAGCACATTGTATGCTATAGAATAATTTAAATTTTCAAGTAGTATCCGTTCAAGTCCTCCGCCTTTTCAATATGTTTCACGTAGTAAGAATAATGTGTATTTTTTCTAATTAGTCCTTAGCGTATTTTATTTATCTAAGACTTAAAATGCACTACATTTCACCTGACTGGGTTGTCACCCATGCTACACGATATTCTGGAGCATCAGATCCTCATGATAAAATTTAGATTTATATAATTAATTAGTGCTTCCACATGAATTTATGCCTATAGCTACGCCCCTGTGAACAGTAAACAACATTATGTTTGCAGCTGCTACTGTTCTAATAACTTCTTTATCAGACGACTTGGGCATGTTGTGTTTGTAGACCGTGCTTAGTTTGACAGACAGGTGGAGTGGATTGCAGTATCAGTGACAGTATCAGTGTCACTGTACAGTCCATTCTCAGATCTAGTCTGAACTTTGTCTCTAGAATCAGAGTACACTGGATGAATATGCTTTACATAACCAACTTTACCTCTTACTGATAACACATATTTTTCTTTTCTACGGGTTCCTGTTTGCAATATATATTTCCGTCCAATTTGTTTAGCGATCTGGGCTGAGAGCCCTGTGCTACTGTCTGTTGCTGGTGCTATGGACCACAGTATTACTTGTATATGCTTATTTCATGTATACTGAAGAGTCTGGAATAAAGTCATTGTATTGTATTGTATTGTATTGTATTGTATTGTATTGTATTGTATTGTATTGTATTGTATTGTCACTAGGATTGTGTCGGTGACAGTGTCACTAGGATTGTGACAGCCAGTGATATTGTCATTGTCAGTTTCAAAACCCGTTATATTAACGGGGTGACAGTGGGCCCGGGGTGACATGATAGCCTATACTATAGCCGGGCTATAGGCTAGTATAAGTAATAAGATACCCACTAGTAAATCACGCAGCAGTTAATTAGCAAACGCACGCACGCACGCACGCACGCACGCACACACACACACACACACACATTCTTCTGATGTATGTCATACATTATGGATCCTCCTCACAAGATGAAATAGCGAAAAACTGAATTTATTGTTCACAAGCACCTTGCATATTTTGATGTCTTGATCTTTTGGATGTAACCTTTTCTGCTGCGGGCTTCACTACGACACTAGCTGGCATGTACTTCGGTTGATAATAACTAGATTATATTCGTTCACTGATAGAGTCAGGTCGGGATCATTTTTAATCCAGGAACAAAGACATGCAATGTCAGACAGAAACATAAGCAGCTCGAGAAAGAACCAGGCATAATTCACCATGTAAGCAGAGCATGAGCCGAGGTGTCATCCACACTTATAACAATTATTTTGAAGCAATACACCGAAATGCTGGCTTAATTGACATATAAGACATAGAGGTTTTGGTGCATTTCGAAGTAATAATATTAATATGTTATTGTTTTAGTTATTGTTGTTAAAACATCGCTTATGTAATTTAAGCTTGCATGCTCGCAGTACAAGCGGGATGTTTGTAGAAATATTGATAAAATAAACAATGTGACATCATTGAAAAACACGTAATTTCCATACCTCTTTTATGACTAATAGGCAATTTTAGATAATTATGCAGTTTTATATTTATTTTTAAATATTACCTGTGAGTATCATTCTTCTTATTCATATGCTTTAATAACAGTATGATGTGAAGCGCCACAAACAAGTATGGATATAAAATATAGTATTAAAATTATATAATGTGTATTTTAAATTGTTACCTTTTATCAACTCTATTATAGGCCCATATCACCAAAGCGTTGCCTTTGTTTGCCGTTTAAAATTTTCTGCAGACCATAGTAATGCTGCTAATTACTATTATAATATTTATAATTAATTACACTAATTCACGCGTGCGAATGCAGTAAGGTTTATAAATAATCGCGCGCACAAATGCGCCATCTGGCGGTCTTTTGTGTAAAGCTAACTTATAATAGCGTTAGGTCAGAAAGTAACAGATAATAATACGCATGCACAGTTCACGCCGACCAAGAAGACTCAACTACGTCATTTTGTTTCTAAAATGGCGTAGTTTATAGACTTGCTATGGCTATGTGTTCTAGATTCTTTTCCTGGTAAACCACTGACGTTAAAAATATGATTGTTGTGGGAAGTTGTTACTTTTGTTTCCCTTTAAATAACAGCCTAATGTGTCAAATACGTTGTTGCAGGCGCTGATTCAAAAATCGAAAGTAGAAATGAACCATATCACATAGTTATTTCTTCTAAGATTTCTTAATTGCACATACAATTTTTAATACTGTTGTTAGCCTCGTTTACCCAGGCTCCGTGAGGTGGCAGCACTTTTAAGCGCCTCAACTCCGCCTGGGGAAAGAGTGGGTCTGCATTTTCGACCCATCAGAACGGCCTTATCCCAGATTAGAGTAGAGACGCTGATTGGCTCTCAGGCCAACTATGACATAACATCATATGAAAAGTATTCAACATTGAACTTATTTTAACACAAAAGAAAGTAAAAATTCAAATTTACAGTTGTTTATAAAATAAGAATTACGGCAGGATTAAACAGTATCCGTGAGGTGGCAGCATTGTCTAGCCCCACACGGATAGCATACAAATTAAAGGACAAAAAAACGCAACTGTTTCGTGTCATACACCTAATAGAGTTAATATAAAGAAACAATTTCCACATATACTAAATTTTTGAACTCCCAGCCATCCAAATACTATGCGCTACTCCATCTTAGACGAAGAACGACGGTGAGACCCTCGATCTCCACGCAGATTCCCTGCATGGGGTTTGGCTGTTGTCATGAAATGGCTGCAACTCGGCAACGCGCGTAACATGTTGATGACGGTAAATATAAAGTTGTCTATTATTGTTATCGCTGAAATCATCCTATCAACTGATGATACATGTCTACATGTCTACTTCAAAGCATTTCTCCTCAAAATGGACCGAGCAAAGTGAACTGTACTTGGACTGGAGGGATTCCAAACAGTACGCCCGCAAACGTGAATCCATTGCTTCAATGCTACCGGTTGTTTCAACTATTATTGCAACCGTATGCTGAACAGTAAGGCATAATTACTAAAGTTTACCATAGATTTAACCACATATTTAGATACACGTCTATAAGCAGCTGCTAGATGTCACGTCAACTGAACGAACTGTCGAAGACTCGAAGTTGTTGACCCTTAACAACGTCGCAACGTCGCAGGAAGCTGACCGGCTTCAGCAGAGACATAGAATGCCGCGCGCTGAATGGCCAAGCCAAGTTAACCCTTCACTGGTGGCGGCGTCTAGACCATCGTGAATTTCATTAGAATTTGAGACTTTGAAGTCACATTCTGAGTAAACCGCTGACGTTAAAAAATTGAGTATATGTGGAAATTGTTACTTTGTATAAACTCTATTAGGTATATGACGCGAAACCGTTGCGGTTTTTTGTCCTTTAAATAACGATACCTTTTTATCAAATAATGCTGTATTATAAAAAAAAAACTATTCAAAATTAATCTTATATTAACATAAAATAAATATAAATATAAATTTACAGTTGTTTATAAAATAGAAATTACGGCAGGATTAACCAGTGTCCGTGAGGTGGCAGCATTGTATAGATCACGCGGATAAGCAAACAAAAGCCGACTAAGTAACCAGACTGTCTTCTCGGCGTAGTTCCGCAGCCGACCGACAGGCGGTTAAGCGAGACTATACTGTTGTCTAGGCCTACTCTCTACCAGTATCTATTTTCTAAAACGAGACGTCTTCGTCTTCCAATAGACCAGCCAACTTCAACACGTTGAAGACCGTTTGTACATGTACATTCAAGATATGTAGAGAGTTTGGAGCAAATGAATGGATTTGCTGGGGATGACAATGATGACGTTCATGTTGGACAGATAAAGACAATACTGAATAATGAGGGATGGTTGGGGGAAGCGTAGGGGGAGTGCTGGTTTTGATTACTCTGAAGTGAAGAGGTGGGCAAACCTAGCATTGAAGAAGCTAAGGCTAGGTGCTGACAGAACTGTATTTGAAACACTATTTCTTTCTGCTGTAGCCTGTAGGCATCCAAGACATAATTTTTAAATTATAATGATAGTAACGTACAGATTCCCAGTATAATTATTATTTATTTATTTATGTTTTACCACAATACGGCTGCAGTCGGTGTTTTTTCTGTATCATCTTGATTAGCAATGTTCTCGACAAATTACTATCTTCAGGAAGAGAGCCTCTGTTTGGAATGTTATAACGTAGCACACGGCATTATGGGAAATCTCAGTTGCTGTTATGCTTACGTCGCCATTAAAAAAAACATCGTCGCGTAAATAAATGTCAATGTTGTACTCGCTGACGTAACGGAGAACTGAGCGATTATTTCAGTCACGGACCCCGGCCCTTCGTTGTAACGTCGAACAATGTGATCGTCGCCACATTACATGGTCAATCGGGTAAAAAAAAACTAATTGCATGGCCGCGCTGCTGGTCGTAATAACAATCCTTACATCAATTTGCTGTTGCAAGTCGATTGAATGCAGGAATGGTGGAAAAGAAGCCGATAGTGGCAGTTTTTGTTATTGCCTACCAGGATATGACGGCGATAATTGTAATAAAACCGTTACGGATTGGACGACAAGAAAAGACGCATCTCAATCATCAGTCTTTGCAGCATGGTCTGTGGCTAGCTTTTCTGTTGACGCAACGTATGAACGTGCCTGCTTAACCAAAGTAGAGAGGTATCCTTGGTGGAGGGTTCATTTGGGAGTAATATTGAAAGTAGGCGACGTGCAAGTGATTCCGTACATACCTACGGGATATGAATACCCCATATATAAAGCATACTCAATGTCGTGGCGCGTTATGGTAGGGGTCACTAGCACTGGCAGATACAACTTATGTGATGACGATGATAATAGGCAAGACTGCAAAGATGCAATGGGATACCTTGTGATGATCGTAAAACGTAGCTCGTCGTCGGAACTCACGTACTTTGGGCTACGCGAAGTGGTGGTCTATGGTGAACTTATTTCTGCTTCCCCGTGTTTGAGCAATCCCTGCGGTAATGGAGGAAGTTGCGAGCCGAAAGATACTTACTTTCATATGTGTGTATGCCCACCGACCTGGCCTGGGCTAAACTGCGAAGGGAACAACTGGGCACGAGGACAGAATGCAACAATATCGGGACCAAACGATACGGTGACTGAAGCTTCAAATACTGTCGATGGAAACAGAGGCGATGTGATGAGTATCAATAATATTGACCACCTATGTATAACATCCACCCGCGATGTCACTTCTCCATGGTGGAAGGTTGACCTTGAAACCACGATAGAAGTTACGCAGGTTTTTATGGTGACTCGCGTGGAAAGTCGCAACACGGATCTGCTTCATTGTGATATTTATGTTGGGCCACCTAATGGCACATACACAAAATATTACGATCACAGTCGCGACATGAACAAGTCGAGCGGCGCCGAACCCTATGCATGGTTTTATGTGTGGTGTCTCCCTGTTTCCGAAGGAAGCACTGTGATGATTAAGTACACATATCAACATACTCCATTTGAGTCATCTTTTTATGCGATTCTATCGTTATGCGAAGTGGAAGTCTACGGACGTATACCACTATGTGCGTGCAATCCATGCAATAACGGAGGAACATGCAATTCGAACTACAATTCGTACGTGTGTTCCTGTCCGGCGGCGTGGACTGGAATATACTGCGAACGGAGGAAAGGTGTAAAGGGGATGCCTATGTCGACGAAGGTGCTAATCGGTGTGGGTGCTATCGGAGGTGTTGTGGCCGTTGGTAGCGCACTTTCTGTTGGTTGTGGTTGGTGCTCAGCGGGTGCTATGGCACATTCTGGCGACGTAGTGGCAAAATTGGGAGTCGTCGTGGTAAGTAAGACAGTACGAGCGAGAGCGGCCGGATATTCGACCGACGACGACGACGACGACGACGACGACGACGATGTGGAAAACGATGAAGAGTTATCGATGTGGGAAAGTGTGGTTCAGAGCGCATCGTCATTTATAGAAGAAATAAGAAACGCACTGCAGCCTGCGGCTTCTGAACCTGTGACACCTGACCAACAACGTGCATAATGTATTATAAAACCTTCAGCTGATACTGGCAGCTCATTGGATGACACATAGTCCCCATATATCTAGAATGGGAAGATAGTTTACTATATTGCGATCGCTGCTGGATGAGGATACTAACGAATCTGTCAACTGCCAATCAATCTCACGATTGAAATTAGTAAGTTAAACATTTTGCATTTTAACTCATTATTTTACCAGTGGACAGAAAACGGTGAATGGAAGTGGCCGAGAATTCGGTGTTTCCGAAGCCAAGCAATTCGAATAAAAATAAAATTGATATGACTACCCAGTTATTTATATTGTTTCGGTATACAATGAGCTCTTCGTAAATTACACTTTCATATATATATATATATATATATATATATATATATATATATATATATATATATATATATATATATATATATATATAAGGTTAAAAGCTGCATAGGGAGACCAGTGCATATACGAACGCTTACGGGAGACCAGCCATATGTTTTTACGTAAGTAAGTTTTCAAATATATATGATTGGAACATTGTCTGTACCACAAATATACACCACGTACTAAAATATTGTTATGATATTTTACTGAATAACATTATACAAAAAAGTCGGTCTCCTTAAAAACGTATACAGGAGACCGCCCGTATATTTTTATGTAACTGATTTCCAAATTATGTCTAATTGGAACATTGTCTAATACAAATATACACCATGTACTAAAATATAGTTATGATATTTTATTTAATAACATATACATAAGAACTCTGTCTCCTTAAAACCGTATGCTTAGATGCCGCGTACGAGAGACCGGTGTGTAACTGAAAGTTAATTATACTTGTTTGCGATAGCAATAACAACGTAAATGTGTAAGCAGATACAAAAATTAACCCTTGAGTGGTTTGTTTTTCAGCGTATTGATAGCGACAACAAATGTATAACGTATGGCTAGGAGGTCCATCAAGTAATTGTGTTTATAATGTCTATACATAGTTATTAAAATTAATATATATCCAAACAAAACACAAAACACTAACCGCTTAATCCATATATAGCAAAACTTTACACTATAAGCACTTTTCTGCCGGGGTCCCGTACGCGGCGCCTTATGCACTTCAATATATACAAGGGTGTGCAATAAATGTGCTCAAAACCAATCAAAATGTTAATAAAGCTCCGAATAATGGTACAAATGATTTCCTTTATGTCTAAACTATATCTACTAACAAGGATAATCGTAGCATGAAATGCGTTAGTTGCGCAATGACACATCAAAACTTTAAGGAGACCGGCTCCGGTCTCCTTAAAACAGCGGTCTCCCGTACGCGGTGGTATATGCATAACTGGTCTCCCGTACGCGGCGTTTAACATATATATATATATATATATATATATATATATATATATATATATATATATATATATATATATATATATATATATATATATATATAATTATATATATAATGAACATGTGATCACATATGTCGGTTCGTATTCTCATCAATTCAGAGTTAGACTTGTAAGGATATATTTTTTTATTATTACAATGCTAAAATAAATTCGAGTAATAAAGTAATATCGTCATATTAGAAGACTGAGATACGAACGCAACCAAACCCGCTGTACCCCATAATTACCTAAGTGTCGCCTCTGTCGGATTCAAAAATATTCGAATTAGATGACAGAGGGCAGCACTGTAGACGTTACGTTCTACGTTTCGAGAATGAACAGTAAACAACATTATGTTTGCAGCTGCTACTATACTAATAACTTCTTTATCAGACGACTTGGGCATGTTGTGTTTGTAGACCGTGCTCAGTTTATCAAAGATTATAGCCAGGTAGTGTTGACAAATAGCAACTATTGTGTCGCGAGGCCTTTGAGTCAACTCCGTGACTCGTGAGTCTGTTTCTCAGACTCGGTCAATGTATTGTAATGTTAACTGGGTCTGTATACACCAGTAGTTAACTCGCTGACTCAGACAGTGGCTGAGACTGAGTGACAGACACGAGGAGTGGATTGCAATATCAGTGACAGTATCAGTGTCACTAGGATTGTGTCAGTGACAGTGTCACTAGTATTGTGACAGCCAGTGATATTGTCAGTTTCATAACTCGTTATATTAACGCGGGTGGCAGCGCCAGCGGGCCCGGGCAGACATGATAGCCTATAATATATAATAATTATAGGTACTCCCTAGCCTAGGCCTAGTAAATCACGCAGCAGTTAATTAGCAAACGCACGCACGCACACACACACACACACACACACACACACACACACACACACACACACACACACACACACACACACACACACACACACACACATTCTTCTGATGTACGTATGTCATAAATTATGGATCCTCCTCACAAGATGAAATAGCAAAATAACTTAATTTATTTTACACAAGCACCATGCACATTATGATGTCTTCATCTTTTGGGTGTAATCTTTTCTGCTGCGGCACTAGCTGGCATGTACCTTGGTATATAATAACTAGATTATATTCGTTCACTGATAGAGTCAGGTCGTGATAATTTTAGGTCCATGAACAAAAACTTGCAATGTCAGTAAGAAACATATATATATATAAGCAGAGAAAGAACCAGGCAGAATTCACCATGCAACCAGAGCATGAGCCGAGGTGTCATCCACACTTATAACAATTACTTTGAATGATAGTGAATATATTGTTCATGGCTCCAAGAATGGTTTAATCATTGTAATATAATTAACTTACTTTGGAGCTTAAAGTCGAAGCTGAGTACGACGTTTCGGCCCGTGAAACTCTTACTCAATGGTTTATCTAACCAGTATGTCTACCATGAAATCTACACTTAACTGTAGCTTGAAAATATAATTAATTAATTAACACAGTCTTTAAGTGGATTCTCCTAGCTCAGTTGATGAAATCACTCTCAAAGTTAAGCACTGTCTCAATGCCTTGTGGGTGTTGCTAACATATCTTAGACAGTGCCTATATTCCAAACCTTATTTATTGTTTGAATATGATATGCCAATTAAAAGACTCATGATTTCAGCACAATAGTTCCCTATATCTTTCCATTGTACGTATTTGTACTGTGTCTACGGCTGTTTAAATACTTTGAAAATAATTAGCTCGTGATAATATGTGTTGTGACTCAAGATTGTCTATTTTATGTTATTGTTTGATATTGTAGGTTTTGAAAGAGAAGGGGATTTCATCTGAAAAAGATGTTGAAACTGTTTTGAGTGAGGTACGTTGACTAACTATGGTACTCATGGCATGTTGTGTTATGCTGATGCATCAGCTTCCACAATACTGTGATGTAGATTAATGCAAATGCATCGATGTACATGTTTGTAACAGTGCACTGTGTGTATGGTATCCAGATAGTGTAGTACTGTTTTGTGTTTGTGTATGTGTTATAGTGTATTCATGAATATACTTTTTCTTCCTTTACACAGCTTCCAAATTTTTAAGGAGTTATCTATGGCCTCTCATTAAAAGTAACACGTTTTGTTGAAATACCCATTGCATGAATACCTTTCATTGGTGTAAGATTTCATACTCAATATTACATGAATGTAAATCAGTTGTGCATACTTTCTACAGTTGTTCTAGCCACCAGTCAGGTGTGGTTGCTTTAAGTGTACATTTGTAACTTGAGTAAAAGTGAAAAGAGTGATTCTAATTTATTCCAGAACAGGCATCGTTTATTATTACTCTGTGAAACCATGTTCTGCGTCTGTGGGTAAGCGGCACAATCGTAGCATAGACATTTCTGCTGTAATTTTCCGTAGTGTCTGACATGTCCAGCTTCACTCACTCACTCACTCACTTCCTACAGACCCCCATCTGAGAAGGCCATAGTGCATTGTTGCTATCAAATCGATAATTGTATTTTTGTGATATTCTTAGAATTCTCAGATCTCCATAGGCACTGTCAAAGTCTGGCATAAACTCCCTGTCACTTCATTTGAAACAATAAACAACTTCGTCAACAGACTGTAAACATTCCAAATGACATTTCTACTCACAATCGTCACCTTTGCTTGCCACAGCTGAGCCAGGAGCTTCAACGAAGGAAGAACCAAAGCCGAGAATACTTAGAGAGGCGGGCAGCTATTCAGAGATGCTACACTCCATTGCACCAACATGTGTATCATCTACAGGTAAATATATATATATATACCTGGTATATATATATATATATATATATATATATATATAAATTTATTTTATTTTAGCATACTGAAGAATATTAAGTAATGTAACGACTGTGTTATTTTATTTTATTGTTTCATGTGTAGGCTTATATTTATAGTGTTCATATGTATATATATATATATATGTGCGTGCGTATATGTATCTATATATATATATGTATATATATATATATATATATGTATGTATATATAAGTTAATTTACCTTAATAATATTTTATCATCTATATATACATATATCTATTTTAGTAATCATTTATCATCCAATTTTAGCTACTATTTGTACATTTATGTGAAGCGCCTGAGAGCAATAATATTGATTCAGGCGCTATATAAATAAATTATATTATTATTATTATTATATATATATATATATATATATATCGGTATATATATATATATATATATATATGTATATATATATATACATATATATATAATATATATTATACTTGATCTTTATACATAAATGTTGTTTAGATAGCATTTATAAATAATCATGAATGCATACATTTACATGTGTCCTCTTTGACCAGTCTCTGCATAATATTATAAATATGACATTGATTGTCACTAATTTATAAATCCAACTTATAAATTAATTAAAGTTGTAAATTGTTGTAGGAATCATTTTTGGCAGCCCGATTTTTAGAAATGGTTCGATACAGCCAGTCTGAGGGTGCCACTGTTGAAGGTCTGATGTCATTTGTCGAGTGGAACAAAGGTGCGTATTTATGTCAGTTTTTCCAATCAAGTACACATCAAATGCATACCTTTATATTTAATGCATAATTGCATCTGACTATCCATATGGTAAGTTCTTGCAAAAAAAGTCAACAAATTATCATTGCATCCGACTATCCATCATCATATATGGTAATTTCTTGCAAAGAAGTCAACAAATTAAATTCTGAGGGGGTCAAAACAAACCCATTCATATAGTGTCATATTTTATGTTGTCTGGTAATGGATAAATAACAACTTCAGACTTGATCATGTAGCAAATGTATAAGACATATAACTGTAGGCAGACATGATTTGTAAAAAAAAACAGCAATCCATGTTAGATATATAATTTTACACACATGCACGCACACACGCACACACGCACGCACACATGCACGCACAAACACACATACGCACACACACATACCTCAAAATATCACATTTCTTTAATAATTATTATATTTCTACAACACTGTACAGTCTGAGATGACTTTCAAAATTCATCACACAACACTAGTCCAGAGACCTCGTGTAACCCTCATCACCATAAACCATCCCACTTTCTAAGCATCAAATGCTTTATGGATGATCCCACAACATGAAACAGTCATTTCTACAGACTGTCTCACTGCTGAAAGTTTGCAGCTTCCAGTCTTGCTTATTCCAGTCTCGCTTATTCCAGTCTTGCTTATTCCAGTCTCGCTTATTCCAGTCTGCCTTATTCCACTCTGGCTTATTCCAATCTCACTTATTCCTGTCTCGCTTATTCCAATCTCACTTATTCCTGTCTCGCTTATTCCAATCTCACTTATTCCAGTTTCGCTTATTCCTGTCTGGTTTATTCCAGTCTGGCTTATTCCAGTCTGGCTTATTCCAGTCTGGCTTATTCCAGTCTCACTTATTCCAGTCTCGCTTATTCCAGTCTCACTTATTCCTGTTGATTTGTTTTGCAGCAGAGAAAGTGTACGGATTTCCAGTGTTCACAGAGGAATTCTGCCAGGAGCTTCTGGCTGAGTTGGAGCACTTTGAGTTGAGTGACTCACCGAGGGGACGGCCAAACACAATGAACAACTATGGCGTAAGTCTACTAAAGGCCACCCTGCCACGAGTCCGCTGCTAGACCAGTTCTGTAGTAGAGTAGCGAAGGTTTCCTAATTTCAGCTGTGGGGAGCGGTGGTCACGCGATAGAGGGGACGGTGGTTCAATCCCACCTACCGCCGTTTCGAAACTTAGGCAATTTCATTCACCCTACATTTGCCTGTGTCTTTTGGAAGAGACATTAAAAGCCGGTAGTCCCTTCTATCTGATGTCTATGCCAGGGGAAGTAAAAGATCCCAAACAAGGGATAAATGTGTAACCTGTTGTGGACTCACTAATTCTAGAGAAGGACAACTCCTGCATTAGCCCAAGTTTGGGCTGTTCGGAGGAAACCACCTAAGACCTTACAGATGGTTGCTTAGTATACAAGCAACTCTTGAATTATTTGTTCTTTGAGATTTGACGTAGTCATGCCAGTAAGGGAGTGTATTACTGCAGTTAGAGCAGAGAGAATCTTGTTGCTATTTTGCAGCTTACTTTCACTCTATGTCAGTTCAGTTCATTCAGCTCTGTGAATATCTGCATGTATGTATGTGTATGAATAGTCTTCCTACAGTAAATGCTAATTTTTGTATAATAAGTCATCTTTATTGTAGTATAATTTAACTTACTTTAGAGCATAATTGTCGATGACCAGTATGACGTTTCGACCCGTCAGCTATGGGTCTTGTTCACATACTGGTGTCATCTTTACTTTACCGTGCAGTAGTCTGTATATTGTCTAAACAAAAAGTAAGTTTGGTAGTTGATACACTGTATTTTTTCATAACCATGCTTCCCCATTACTCATTTATTATTTTGTTTGTTTTATTTTGTAACCAGTATTTTGATTGATTTTTTTTCAGAGCTTTCTTTTTGAATGAACTTGATTTTTGTACAACTGGACTTTATAATATTGGTTTCAGATTCTGTTGAATGAGCTTGGCTTTGATGAGGATTTCCTGAATAAGTTGCGAGAAGATTACCTCGCCCCCATCACTACTCTTTTCTTCCCTGAGTGCGGTGGAGACTGCCTCGGCTCCCACAAATCCTTCATTGTCAAATACAAGACTGACGAAGACGTCGACTTAAACTATCACTATGACAATGCCGAAGTCACACTGAATGTTTGCCTCGGAAAACAGTTTGAAGAAGGATCCCTCTATTTTGGCAACATGCGCACCGAAAGGCAACCTGACACAACGTATGCCGAGTACAGACATAAACTGACGTATGGTTTGATTCACCGAGGCCAGCATATGCACGGAGCAATGCCAATCACGGATGGAGAACGGTATAATTTGATCATGTGGCTGCGGAGTTCTAAGATCCGTAACAGGCTGTGTCCAATGTGTAACACAAGACCGCAGCTGGTGGCGACGGATGGATTGGGGGACGGATTTACACAAGATCAGGTCAATGTTTGTAATGTTGAGTGACATTGATTCTGCGTCTCCTAACACAATAGTAACATTGTAATATAATTAACTTATGTACGTACTCAGCTTCGACTTTAAGCTCCAAAGTAAGTTAATTATATTACAATAAACCATTCTTGGAGCCATGAACAATATATTCACTACAATAATAACAGTTCTGTGTTTCTTATCAAATATGTAATATACATTTATTATTACTATAATATAGTTTCCAGTATAACTACGGTGCTCGAGTGAAGGCTTGAATATCGGTAAGGTATGCCAGTTTCTCAGAAGTAGCAAAAGCTAACTAATGAACCACTACATTTTGGCAGATACTGTAATTAGTTACCACAGATATGTTTATTTCTGTATTATTTGGTTTTATATATTTCCATACAATGTTTATGTAACTGCCACCTAACCATCACATGACTTGCTTGACAAACGTCCCATCAAGCCATAAAAATGGTGCGTTCAACTATTCTTTCTATCACATATATATTATATACATTATATGGATATCACTCGTACCCTAATTTTTTGGTGGTGGTATGCTTGACCCCATTGATTCCTGGTAAGTTTACAGAATATTATATGTTGTGCATTTGAGCTGAAATTCCTTGAGTTGCCGTAGTATTACTATAATTTATTTTGTTGAAATGTTTGCCACGGATGCAGTTTCTGAAGTGACAGCATATACAGCTGTATAATGTTTAATTTGTGGTCATGCAGCAGTGTTAATGTAATTCAGGTATGTAACCATTATCAACACTAGTGGTTAGGTAAAGTTTGACAGAAGTCATGCACAAGCTTTTGATCGACTTGACAGACAGCCGGAGCATGAACATATTGTATTTGTGATTGGTTTAATTAATTACTGTGGAAAAACGTTTTGTTACATACAAGTGTAGTCGGCTTCCGTTGGAAACTACACTGCATGTGTTAGTGCAAAACATTCAGAGATTTATGCAGCTCGTCTAAAAAAGATCATGACATTACTTTCAGTATCATGTCAGGCAGTGTACTTTAGTACATTATTATCAATACTAATCACCTACCCAAGTATCTGGCACCTATTTAAATAAAAACACAACTTCACAACAAAGTTGACTCTAACTTTAATACCCACACAGTGGTAAATGTACAAATAATTACCCAACTTTTTTTTATAAAATACATGTATTGCTACCGTTTCTACATGCAATATCACTCACCATTCGTAACTGCATAATTACAAATTTTGTAAACCATAAACTATCCAGTACGATACATGATAGTTGTGAATATGTATACCAGATATTCTTTCTCCTTACGACTGCCAAATTAGTTCCGACGTGTTCTATTTTTACCAAATTTGCACACTTCATAATACGGATGTGTAAACTGTATATTTTCTCCATTGAGGGAAGCAATAAAGAAAACTTTATAAACAAGGATATCAGTATGGTTATTCTACTGAATCAATTTTCTGCACCAACAATTTTGATCAATCATCCTTATGTAGTGGCATCACCTAAATTTGTTGTTAGAACTCATCCAAATATACAATACTTCATTGGGTGGCTTCGCCTGCAATTACTCACCGTTTCAGCATATCGCATGCAATGTGTCCTTCCCGAGAAGTACATAAATTTTAACTGTACTCCAGGCTAACAGGAATTTTTATAAATCCAATTTTAAGTGAAGATCAGAAGGCACAAGTAAATATCTCCATTCATTTCATTGAGCACTGGGAAGTAGTTTCGTGGTGATAGTATTGCGAGGGATTTTACTACAGCAGTACCTGTGTGAGTGTGAACTGTTGCAAGTGTTGTGACACTGTCACGTATACATGTGTATGGCGCCATGGTGTGGCCTTCATTATAAACAGTGAATCCCTAAATGACCCTGCCATGGTCAGTGACTGTTGGTGTTCGGTCCATCAATAACTTATATAAAATAATGTTGCAAAGGATTTTTACTAACAAGTGACACAACTGCACTAGTAGGCCTTTGTTTTGCCACCTATTTTATAGTTGTGCATAACAATGTTTACTATTGTTGATAACTATCAATAATAAAATTTACCATCGATAATATTACATCATCGCAGCACTACTGTGTTGCATCGATCATTTGATGTACGCTTTCATCCCGAGTGGTCAGTAACTCTTTCATTCCTACCAGTCAGTAACACCGCTTCATTTAGCCTACTGCTGCTCATCAATAAATGCTGCGATATCAAAGGTATATTTCCATAAAATGTACAACCTGCAAATACATATCCTGTGAGGAACAAACAAGAAATACAACGAGGAGTCACTGTCCACCCACCGCCTGTTCTGGGGCACGTTTTGTTGCGTGCTACAACGAGGAATGTTTCTGGCGTCGTCGACACACTCGCTTCAACCAACGTGCAATGAGGCACCATAAATAAACAATTGCACATAAAATCGAACGAACGTCCCACGAAGAGAATATCGGGTGGGGAAACTGTTGTGCCCGGTCCGTGGGAACACAACGTCTAATCTAGGTGCATCTCCCCGACCGACACGACACGACAAATGATGCACAGCACGGCACGACTCATTTGTTCACCTGTCACTTCGACGAGGTATCTAATAGTCTGTGCAGATGGCAGCACTGTTCAACAGCTAAACCGTGGCACTGTCCGATAGCTATTGCGTCGATGACTTGCCAGCGATTTCCGTCAACTGTCTCTTGTACAGCTCCGCCTCGTGCTCTTTCTTCCGCAGCTGCTCCTTGAACTGCTCCGCCTGTCGCTGTGCCTGCTCCAACTGTTGCCGTAGCAACTGGCTGTTGAACTGCGTCGCGGTGACGACCTTCACCTTCTTCATGGCTGGTTCGCCACCGCCACTTTCTGCAACAAAGTAGCATCAAATCAGTTGCCAGATTCAGCTATCAACACAGACAATGCAGCATTACTTGCAGACAACTGTGGCTTGTCAAGGTAATTATCTTACTTTGATTCACAAACAACAGAAACAGTTCTTAGTGTAACACCTAGTGCCATTTTGTTACACTGAACTGAACATAAATTTTGATCGTATTGTTTTAATGAATGCATTACTTTTAATACATGGTCAGCATAGACTCTTAATAATTTCAAACACCACACAATGTTGAAGCTACCTGGGATTTGATTGGTACCCACTGCCAGTTGATGAATAAAGGTCCCACCCTCAATATTTCTGCCCTAGTGTGTTACTTGAAACCGTTGAGACATTTGTTTCATGAATACAGTGACTACATGTAGCTACAACAGAAATGATGCTACATGCAAGGCAGAAGACGGGATAAGCTGGTAGTGCTTGTGTCTGGCCAACACTTGCCTGTCGTGCCGGTGTCTGTCTTGATGGTCACTACTACGGGGGTCGGGGGGCTGGACGCGGGGGACAACTCTGTCTGCTCACTCACTATGGTGATCACTTTCTGCAAGATAAACATTTACGTTGACAACAGCAGACGTGACAAGGCTGATGGTGGCACCCAGTGCAAAACATCTATCACAGACACATGTATCACTCGCATCATATTTTATAGTAATATAACAGAAAAACACTTCACTGGCTGAATAAAACAAAGAACTGACAGAGAAGCTAGGATGACAGAGAAGGACAACAGTGATAGACCAGAAAGAGAACAATGTGTAGTTGGATGGCTTCTATGATTCGCGAAAATGTTCATCAACTTGGCAGTATATTATTCGAAACAAAACTTCTATGATGTCTAACAATCAGTATTGGTCCTAGTATGAGAGTCCATCACACAGCAATGTTTTCTCTTTTTTGCTAGATATACTATTTTGATGACTGATTGTCGACTGTTATTGTATATTTCAATATTTGCTTGCATCCTGCTATGACGCTTTTTTATGTTTTTCTGTTATGAACAAAATAGGGCATGCAAGTAATTCCCAGTTCCGGCCTGTTTTGAGCAATATTTAACAAGATTGCACATCACCGGTCCCCACCTCATTGTCCGCAAGCATATTCAAAGT
Organism: Oasisia sp. SBJ-2009; assembly: GCA_964017155.1. NCBI lineage: Eukaryota > Metazoa > Annelida > Polychaeta > Sabellida > Siboglinidae > Oasisia > Oasisia sp. SBJ-2009. The sequence goes on from OZ024863.1 coordinate 31,885,845, forward strand.
AAAAATTACTGCAACATGCAAACAATTTTAAAATAAGAACTTGTCTGTGCTGTGTACGTAATAGTTCCGACCTTCCAGATGAGTTTGCTGTTAGGTGGAAACCTATCAAACTTACAACGAAAGTTTCTGCTGTGGCAGTTACGCCCGTATATGAAAGAATACATAGGTTATCTGAGTGGTTTGGGACTGGATCATGAATACAAATGGAAAATTAGCATATAAACTGACACGGTGGCAGAGAAGACTTGCATTCCCCATTATCTTTATGCAAAAGTTGCATTATATGATGTTGAAAGTCCAAACGTATGGAAAGTAATCACCATCACCCCTTTAGGAAGAGGGCATTAATGAAGCACATTCATTGTGCACACAGCATGAGTGAAAAATACCGTAAGAACAACTCAGAGTGATCATTTAAATGGCCCACTAGTCACAGACCTTTGTCATAGTGTCTTCCGACTCGGACGTTGTTTCCGTGACGACCTCCTCCTCGCAGGCTGTCATGTGATTCTCCATGTCGTCTCCTACGTCCTGTGTCTGCTCCACATTCTCCTGACGTACAAAGTTCAGTGCCAGCTTCCCAGCCTCTGCGCAACACACAGACGGCAAATCAAGCCCTTTCTTGTCACAACACTTCCATGTCCAAAAACATTTGTATTTAAGCACCAGGGGTCGACAATAAGGTTTTGTATTCACTGGCCCGGGGGGCCAGTGATTTTAAAAGTTACTGGCCCCCCAAAAAAGTTACTGGCCCGAATTTTTTTGCAGGATTAAAATAGGTACATTGTACAATAAAACATATTTGTTTATATTTAAGACATTAAAATAGACAAGGCAGCTGAAATGACGTTTTTAACAAATAATCAAAAACGTGTTTTGGGGAATTTTGCCGTTTTCTAATTCTTTTGTAGTATTCTATCAATAAAGTTCACTTTTATATTAATTACATACCTCTAAGTTATTTTTTTGCCATATAAAATGAGCCCCTATCGATTGTGAAATCCGTTTTAATTTTGAAGACACAGGATGTGTTCGAAAATACGTGATGTTTAGACCTTAGTAACGCCACCGTACTTTTGCTGTTCGCCATGTTGTTTGGTACGAATAGAACCGTCAAACGGTCCCCTAACTGCTTGCATAGACGGCATCCCCGCCCTTTGACCTGTATACACGGGAAATCCAAATAAATATTCAACCGACTATTTCTTTATTTGGCGTTCGCCGTTGTCACACAGCTTCGGGGAGTTCCGCTATACGCATGACACGCGGTGACCTAGATAACTCCATGGCGCCTTTAACGGCTGGCTGTAGTAACGACGACGTTGGTGTGGATCCTGCACATATCTATGGGATCCTGTCGCTGCTAAACGTTATCAATTTACCACAAGGTGTAAATTAATTTTAATCAGAGAATGAAATGGAATGCGACGATGTCCCGACAGCCGGAGGTCGAACGGGAAGCTGGGGTCGGGATCATCGCGTTGACGTTGTCGGTCGTTGTCGTTGCCCGTTGGTGGCGTTTAGAGCATGGCCAGATCCCGTGACAACTTGATGTTTTGGAATAAACAAGTTACAAAATTCTGCTACAACACGACTATGTTTTATGTGAGTTATTACTTAGCCTATAGTTACGGTCTATGACTTTTTCAATATCATGATTTCGTTACTAAGACATTATTTATTACAAGTTCACAAGAAATCCACAAGGGGTCGTCTTGACATGCTGAACATATTTTGTCTATTCGTTTTACACATTAGGGTAGCAACAATAATAAAGGATGACGCGAATTTCAATGACAAATTTGTATTTAGGTACCACTCGGCTATTACTACAAAATCCGAAGCGTTATCTTAGCTAATTCACTAGTCTAGTGAGGTGTATGCCTCGCGTCTCCGCCTCACGTCGCCAGTAGCGACACCGGGCAAAGTTATGGAGAACTTGCAATTCGTAAACAAGATGGTGACTAGTTTCGACTGATAACGGAGTCCACGCTGTCACAGATTATATTTAATTGTTGAATAAGGAGTGACAACTGATGGAAGCTATCTAAAACAATGGTAAATAATTCCATTGTTGAAACCACGGCAGTGGCCCGTCGGGCCAGTAAAATATGAAAAATGGTGGCCCGAACTGGCCCGACACCCTCAAAACACGCGTCGGGCCATCGCTATTGTCGACCCCTGAGCACTAATGGAAATATCCTGGAATAAATGGAATTAAAATCATTACAAAGTAAGAGAACTATTCGGATTAGGAAGTGCCAGAAAAAAAGTAAATATATATATATATATATATTATATATATATGTATATCTCTTGAATGCCACTAAATAATTTTGATTCAGATACAGTCAAATATAGTTTCATTTTTAATATATACATATGTATATATATATATATATATATATATATATATATATATATATATTATATTAACAATGAAACTACATTTGACTGTATCTCAATCAAAATTTGTTAGTGGTGTTCAAGTGATAAAGGGTAAATAATGTACATCATACAAGAGGGTACAATAAACACAAATTCTAGGAATTATATATGATTAAAAATACAGCAGGTCAAAGCAAATGTCAGGAAATATAATTTACATATCACAGCGAGAGCAGTTCATCATCACATATCTAAGAGGGGATCCAGTGTGAAAATAATAATAATAATAACATAAAAACATCTACCATACAGCTGTAAGTGCTGATGGTTGACCTATTCATTCTGTTGATTAACCTAGTTTAACCGAGCATGCTGCCATCATGACTGGCCAGATTCTGACCACCGACCTGTAAGTGCAAGCGTCTGTCCATTCTCGATGCTACTTGTCACTATTGTGGCGGTGTCCGTGTCTGAGATCATTGTGATGCCGTGCGTCTCCAGCCAGTTGAGGGCTTCTGCTGCTGTCGTACCTAACAACACCACACCACAGACGTCCAGACTCTGGTGTCACATTGACAATGCTAATGATCTCTGTCAAGTTTTCATGGTAGTGGGTTGCAGGGTGCACGATATTTTTCGCGAGCTGGTAGTCCGTTGGACTAGCTGACTTATAGATGACTAATCCTGAATTGGTTTTACTAGTCCTTAGACATTATTACATATTAATTAAACATTATATATATATACATATATATATAATAATAATTATATATTGGAATATTGTAGTGTATGCTCTATCATCTATCTTGGTCTATTGTTTTACTAAAAGTAATACTGCTACTCTACTAAAACTGTACTAGTCCGAGCTCTAAAACTACACGTCCCAGACGATCAGACCGGACTCATTTCGCACCCTGGGGTTGCATTGAATGTTAACGCTACTGACTTTGTAATGGTACATGTAGTTTATGCGACTGACCATCTACAACTCAACCGAAAACATAAACTTACAGTGATCACAGAAGATGTGCAGCAAAGCCGCTTAAAGGACAAAAAAAGGCAACGGTTTCGTGTCATACACCTAATAGAGTTTATACAAAGTAACAATTTCCACATATACTCAATTTTTTAACGTCAGCGGTTTACTCAGAATGTGACTTTAAAGTCTAAAATTCTAACGAAATCCACGATGGTCTAGACGCCGCCATAGGTGAAGGGTTAATTTGGCTTAGCCATTCAGCGCGCGGCATTCTATATCTCGGTCAGCTTCCTGCGACATCGTTAAGGGTCAACAACTTCGAGTCTTCGACAGTTTGTTCAGGTAGCGTGACATCTAGCAGCTGCTTATAGACGTATATCTAAATATGTGGTTAAATCTATGGTAAACTTTAGTAATTATGCCTTCGTGTTCGGCATACGGTTGCAATAATAGTTGAAACAACCGGTAGTATTGAAGCAATGGATTCACATTGGTGATTTGCGGGCGTACTGTTTGGAATCCCTCCAGTCCAAGTACAGTTCACTTTGCTCGGTCCATTTTGAGGAGAAATGCTTTGATGTAGACATGTATCATCAGTTGATGGGATGATTTCAGCGATAACAATAATAGACAACTTTATATTTACCGTCATCAGCATGTTACAGGGGTAGAACTACCCACTAGTCCGCTAGTCCGTACACTAGTAAAAATAAGGGCGGACTAGTAAACCTGCCTAATAACTAGTCCGGTTGTCTTGTAAAGATCAGTATGTCATCCACCCCACCCTACAGCAGTCAATCAAGTGTTTGTAGTCACAGTGACCCTAACCCACCCACAGGCTGGGGGGAATGTAACTGAATCCCGTGCCAGTGAGCAACTGGCAGCAGGCTACAGCAGCTTCATTTACTGATAAATGACATTTTCTCAGGCATGGCCAGTGGACACCAGCTATGAACTTGTATGGGCATTATTTGTAAGATTAATGGTTCTTTGCTGTCTATAATTTTCTAGTGTGATATTTTATTTCCATTAATACAGTCCAGTAGAGCAGTTTTCATACCACCATAATGTGAGGTAACTTTCCAGAATGAATATCGAAAATTAATAATTTTAGGGTGTTACTACACAATTGACGTTCTTTTCAATCGCATAGTTTTTTTTAATACAGATCGTATCTTTACCTTTTCATTAACTACTTTTTATATGTCTGTATTATTTATTTGTTACCTTTATGAAAAGTGCACTGTTAGTTTACCGGGGTTGCAACATATACTGTTTTTTAGTCTTAAATCAAATTGTAACGACGTAAATTTGGGTTGTTTTTATATTTTGGCGGACTAGTAAACCTTTTGGCGGACTAGTAAACTTTTGACTTTACTAGTCCCGCTGTCTAGTAAAATAAATGCCGAAGTTCTACCCCTGTGTTACGCGCGTTGCCGAGTTGCAGCCATTTCATGACAACAGCCAAACCCCATGCAGGGAATCTACGTGGAGAACGACTGGATCACTGTCGTGACGTCATTCTTCGTCTAAGATGGGGTAGCGCATAGTATTTGGATGGCTGGGTGTTAAAAAAAAAAATTCTGGTCAACCGCTGGCGTTAAAAAATTTAGTATATGTGGAAATTGTTACTTTATATTAACTCTATTAGGTGTATGCCACGAAACAGTTAACTTTTTTTGTCCTTTAAATATACATCATTACGGAGTCAGGGCTGCCTACTTGACAAAATATTATTCCGTAATGGTCATGCTGGTGGAGGTGTCGGGTTGGCAGACAGAGATTAAAGAGCAAAACCGGTAGCTTTGATGTAGAGACACATTTGTGAAGTTATCTCTATCTGGAGATCTGGCAAAACCGGAAGTACCTAGGGGGTAGGTCATTGAGAGGTCCTTTTTAGTTGGAAGACATGACTTCTTGTGGCTAAGTTACCATGAAAATTGTTCTGATTATACAAAATATACTTGATATGTAACCATGCATGCTGCGCTAAAAAAACCTATGATACCCATGTCTAGTTACCATCTGTGTAATGTTCAGGGCAGGGGTCAATTCAACAAGAATTGATCAATTCAATTACAATTCAATTCCAGAATTGAAGCGCGAATTGGAATTTAAAGATTTTGAACAAATTTAATTGAAATTAGAAATGATTTTTTTGTAATTAATTGGAATTTAAAGATTTTGAATTGAATTGGAATTGAAATAAAAGGAATTGAGCATCTGATATTTCACAGAAAGTTGGGAGTATTGCAGCGCAGCCAGTGGTGATTATAGATGGAATTGAAAAACAATGAACTGGAATTGAATAAAAGGAATTGCAATGAATTAGAATTAAAAGAATGGAATTGGTCCTAGTCCTTATATTGTTGGCCCTTGTTCTAGCCTTTTCAGGAAAACATTTGAAAAACAGAGCGGCTTTGATAAATCAACACATCCACTACTAGTCTACTACTACAGGCAGTGCCACCCCCTCTTATCCAGTCCACCCCACAGTAATTAATCAAGCCTTTCCCAGTGACAGTCAGCCCATTCCTTGGCTGTAACTAAATCCAAAGTCATTAAAACGTTGATGAATTGTTTCTTTCCCTCTAGTCTGGGTTTGCCCCCTGCCCAACCACCACAGCAGCCACCGGCTTCATTTACTGATAAATTGCAATTAGTGAATTATTACATTTTCTTAGGCAGACCACTGGGTATGAACTTGTCAGGACATTAACTTAAATGTTGCAATTCTTTGATGTGCATACTAGTCTGAAGTCTGATATGCTTATTTCCGCAATACAGGGGCAGTTTCCGTACTACCGTAATCTGAGGTCAATTTCCGTAAAGATTACGGAAAATCGGTAATGGTAGGCAGCCCTGGGGAGTATGGATTCAAGATATGAAAAAATTAGAAAATACAAACCCTGTGAGCTCTACATTATGCTACAACATGAGGCACTTACTTGAGGTATTTGCTGCATCAAGTGGGGCTGTTGCTTCCGCCAGCGCTGCGAGTGTTGCCAGTACTGCGGTACTACTTTGTTCCGTCGACTCTTCAGAGTTGGAGGTAGTTGTTGCAACCAGTGTGCTAGCCGACGACGGGTCCTGTGGCTCTGAAACATAACGCCATGAATTAGGAATGTGTTACAATCTGGACGATGGATATTGCTTCACCTGGATTGACCGAAGCAATATTTTATCGTGAAAAGAAAAACAAACTACTTATTTTGGAGTTCACATTTCTAAATATATTCTAAGACTACACAACTTTGGGATATATATATATATATATATATATGTCTCATTAGCACAGAAATTGCAAGTAAGAAATAAGCTAATGAAGCACCAACATAGTAATATAGTAATTAAGAATTAGACAGATCATATAGAAGACACCAAGGTAAAAAAAAATCAATTCATGTCATTTATTTACATTAACCTTTCAGACAGATACACAAAATGTAACCTGTATTTACAAACCCAAATTACTTGCATAGTGACAACTCTTTTTTGCACGGTGTACTGTATGTTCAAGCACTGTCATCATCGGCAAATTGTTTTCTTTACCTATTTTATTGATCTTCATGAGAGCCACTGGCTGCGGTTTTGGAACGTGCATCTCCTGTATCACTTGTGCTGCAGGGATCTCTGTAGTGATCAGCTGCTCTGTGGTTGTCACTTCCTCTATCACTGTCGGGTCGGTTGTGATCTCAACCGTGTTTTCCTACTCAAACAAGCCATTTGTGTTAACTACTGTTGGCAAACTACGAACAGAGCAAAACTTTGTAATATACACAGAAACGAACCAAACATAATTTTACCCAAAAGGTATCTCTGACTAATATCTACTCTGTACTATCATATTATAAAGTGTATTGCAAATATTTCACAACTCAAAATTTACTCCTGTAATATTCAGAGAATGATGCATATGCCTACTGCAGTTTTCTGCCATAGAACATACCCATAATTCATCATGTGCTACACAAGAAAATAACAAACAATTCCTGCACATTGCAATATAGTTGTGATGCATCTACCAATTTGCCACTAAAAGCTACAATAAACCATTATTTAATAAATAAAAAAATCCACTTTCGGTAGATGATAAAAAAGTTCTCACCCTCGACATCTGAAGCATGTCTGCTATATCCGTTCTGCCAATCGACAGTGCAATATCAACTGGCGACCGGTCAAACTAGAAGTGTGGTAATGACAAAATTAGAGAACCATCACATAGAAATCTACACTACACTGAAGTTCACCATTCTGACTAAATAAAAATTCTTGACACAACTATGAAGATGATTTCCACAACCTTGTCTACAACTTTTATTGCCTTAGTTTAAAATTCCACTTTTTTACAGACGAAAAATTGAAACAAATATTTATATAAATTTACATATTTAGTGGAGGAATATTAACTGTGGTGGACATGTTAGTGCCGGAGTGAAATGTCCACCGGACCACCGTAGAATGTAACGTGTCTGACATGTGAAGGGAAGAGTGAGGAGACTAACCTTGTTTTCACAGGATATGTCAGCTGAATGCTCCAGAAGTAGTTCTATGACTCGGATGTGACACTTCTCCACAGCCCAGTGTAGAGGAGTCATCTTCAGCTGCAGGTGAAACAATCATACAACAATACGTTACACCTTTGTTAATGTGGTGCTTTACAGCTAGAGATAAATCTGTCATAACCTGTATAGTTTCAACATGGTCTACTTGCAAATAAACTTCTTTAAGGTTTTGCATTTGATTGACATAAATCAAATAAATCAGTGTTTTCTAAAGTCATTAAACAGTACATTTTAGAATCTTACTCACTAAATGACATTCAGAGTTACCGTGTTGCCAATCTGATCTGTTCAGAACTTCTACTATCAATAGCTCTGTGTACTATCTATGATAACTGTTATTATACAAATACAAATACTGCCAGTATTTCAACGTATCACTGCTCTTATTAACACATCTGACCATCTCACACACGCACGCACGCATGCACGCACACAGCGGTGCATCTAATGAAACGATTTAGGAAGATTCTAGGATACACACGATGGAATTCGTTGCTGAATAACCGCATATCTACCGATACACATAAGGGTAGTTATATATATGTGCTGAGAATTCCATTACATCAACAAAGACCAACCATATCTTTGGCTTCTACGTCTGCTCCATGTCTAAGCAGCAGACTGACTATGTCTGCGCGACCCTCCTGTGCGGCAATGTGCAGTGGTGTGCGGTCGACCTTGGTGCGGGCGTCGCGACTGATGCCTGCCCTCAAGAGCACTTCTGCTGTGTCGACATGGCCGCCCTGTGCTGCAAAGTGCAGCGGCGATGTGCCAAGCTGACGGGAACAAAACATTTTCATTTAAGTTTTATTCTATTTCAATATCAATCAAAGTAACATGCTACAATTAACTGTATATTTTATCTGCAGCCATACAACTAATTGTGAGTTTTTTTGTGACATTTCATAGAGGCATAACAAGACATTTATACAATGTGAACATTTTAATATATATATATATATCATATTATTTATTTTGTTAGCTTTAACCTGTAATATAAATAACTTGTATTTATTAGTATTTTAGTACTATTATAACTAATATTGTTTATTTATAAATATTGACCAATGTATACCGGTCATTTTATTCTATAACTGCATTTCTATTTTAAGTTTTTTAAAGAAAATCTTTAGTCCTGTAATGTGCCTCTGAAATCTGAATGGTATTAATTGCCAGATTTATGGCGCAGACAAATGCTGTTATATTATTAAAACGACGGAAGCACTCACAGTCAGACAGTAGAAAGTGGGATAACATGCATACCCAGTCGGTTGTGAATGGTGCACCATTTGACATGAGGGTGCGTACTTCATCGGTCTGACCGAGTTTGGCAGCCTCGAGCAGCCGTTTCCCCAAGTCAACAAGCGACATGTGTATTGTGTTCCTCTTGTGGCACCAGCTAAAACTTCGGGACACTTGTCTTCTGTTTGGGTATCACCCCTGAAGTGTCCAAAAATAAACGTTAAACCTAGTACGAGTAGCCAGAGATTACGCACAAGTTCTAGGGATGCCCACATTTAGAATACTCAGTCTTTTTAATTGAAAACACTCAAACATCACAGCAGATGGGTGCAGTGGCAATCAATAGTAATGTTGCAAATATTAGGCAATGCCTTCTAAGAACTTAATTACATTGTGTAATTACATATTATATAAGTTGTAGATATTGAGTATCTATCAGATGTAAAGTTTATATCCACAGTGTGTTTGTGGTCAAGCAAGATAGGGCCCAATTTTGGTCAGATAGACGGGCTATTTTGGTATGCGGTATTCATGCTGTAGGAGAGAATGCAGCTTTCATCCATGGATGTGGGATACCCAGTTATTACCCATCATCCCGCGCAATCCCTGCTTAGCCTTAGTAGCTATGTGGAAAAAAAATTAAAAGTTAACCCTTCCCAACATAATTGGTATCATTGGAAAGGGCTTGAACATACCTTTCAGATGATACCAAGATCACCTTTATGTGACAAGTATTAAACAAGTTATGGGTGTTTATACGTCAGAAATTAGGTTCGTTTTTTGGCCTTTGTCTTAATGGAAAACAGTTAGCAGATCTGATGTAACTTGTGACCCGTTTCTTAGTTTTCTTGTGGTTTCATGCTATAACTTTCTTATTTCTTGTTCGATTTTTAAAATCTTGGTACCATTGGAAAGCCTAGGAAATTAGAAATATGAATAAGCCAGTTTAAAACCAATTAATTTATGATGTACATATTTAATGTTCATGTAAGGCAGCCAATCTGGATCCTCAACCTATGGTTTTGGGAAAAGAAATATGTTAAAAAAAACGGGGAAAAACTAGTTCTTGTCCTGATTCTGAAATATATTGACAAAACTGCCTAATACAATGGACAAACTGAAGAATATGGCAAAATCAACACTAGCATGTGGTGCCATTATTGATAAACAAACGATATTGACGAATCAGATTGCTGGAATGTGGTAACGTGACCTCCACTCATCAAATCAGCCTCCAATTTAGAGTAGAATGCACGCATCAAAATCATCAATCATCGGCGTATCCAAACTACACTTATCACTTACCTTAGTAAATATAAATTCTCCATACTTTAACACTATCGATAATCCACAGTATTTTGTAGCAAAGTGAAAAATAACAGTATAAAGTCACGTTATTTTCACCCATAAATCCGTTTTTATGGCCTTTCCAGAGCCTATGTGTACTTTTGTGCGGGGAAAAACATGATGAGAGGATCGATAAATTTTCTTCAAATTCAGCACACACATTGTAAATAGACTGAAGAATAAAATATTACAGGTTTCACAAATAATTATGCTTACATTCAATGTGATCGTTGATGGTTTTATTCAACTATCTTGGTAAAAAACAGCACCAATTTCCGCCTGCCAAATTCACAAACTTATCGGTTGCCGATTCACAAAATAAAACTACGAGGCTGCAGAGGAAGGTGTGAACTACATCATCAAAACAAGAGTACATAGCCTTTTTAGAACACAAAGCAACACAACACTGCGCAAGGTACAGTATTTTGACCGATCTCCGCCAGTGGTGGTAGTCATATCACGCATGCGATCCGCAGATCGAGGCCACTGCGGTAAGCCAGTTAACCGCGTATTCACACATAGCTAGCCTTAGGTCTGTAAATTCCGCATTACCCCTTCTGAGGCTGACAGATGTTTGCAGTGCACAATGCCAAGGTGCATGAAACTTAATTTGGAAGGAAAATAATGAAAACTGAAATGAAGAACTATGTGAAACAAACTTGTAGAAGACTAATAATTTGTGCTGATTAAAAAGTCTGTCGCAGTGTCTGTATCTAACTCCTAACTTCCTAAGTTATAGTCTGGTGAGGTGGATCGACAATTTAAGGTGGATGGTGCAGTTAAGTATTGTATTGTTCACCGAATACTAACAGGAATACATAATATATTCCAGGAATTTTATATATACATGAACAAGACGCAAACGAATTACGCTAGTAATCACATTTTTGTTTTTCTTGGTAACCGGGGATTCAAATAAAACGCTTCCTGTCTTCAGTCGCCATTACGGTAACGTGAAACGGAAGTTGCATGTGCTCTTGGCGTAAAGGTTCAAACGTCTCGTAAACGAGCATACCAAGCATTTATTAACATATGACAATTGCTGTACCATTTAACAGTTACCAATGTAAAACAAACCTTGTTCGATTTTCTGTGATGAATCATAAGAAATTTATCGATATATAAACTCACAGCCGGAAGTCCATTTGTTGTTCCGGAAGCATGTGCTGAACAATATATTCGAACAATATCACTACACATAAAATGTAAAATGCAATGCTTCATTCTCTGTTGTTTACAATATGTTTCAAATATCAAGTTATTTGTAAAATAGTAATTAGTTGCCTTAACATCATAAGACTAACCGTTATAATATATAATATATGTTGGACTATGTTTCGTTATCGGTATGTATTTAATTGTTACTGTGATGTGGCACGAAGTCACGAAAATTCTCACGTTGTTTCAGCGTGATCGAAATTGGGACATGCGCACTACGAAGAATCTTATTTTGACCACACCTGTTCCGGTTGATTTTAAGCGTCAAAAGCCAGTTTTTCTTTGCAACCATTTTCACAACGGCACAGCTTCGGTTGCGATTGTATACATCATTTATATTGCTTTAAAGATACGTGGATGTGTACTTCGATGCAGGCGTTGTTTTGACTGTTGCGGCACTTAAGACGGGAATTCTTGAAAAATGCCGTCTGCTAGCAGTGGCAGTAGCCTACCAGTGGACAGGGCTGGTGGAGCTAAGCCTAACGTCTGACATGCACTGTAGATGCAAGCAACGCCTAACTTACCTTGAAATCAACTTACACACGCGAATAAGTGTATTGTATCGCGAACGTTGCTCTGTAGTTCTTGCAAGAAACATTGAATAACCACAGATCCATCTGCCGTGCTCCTGGACTTCAGACAGTTCAGTTCTGACTGCCAGCTGATACGGGACACTGGTGTCTGTGCGGTCCTGTTATGTGGTGACATACACAGACTGCATATGAACAGGTCTGATGAGACATTGCCTGGCACAGCCAAATGGTATGCAGGGCAAGGCAAGACAATGTTGTGGCTGTGATGTCCAGTTCGCACCATGCCAGAGATGTGGTGATTGCCTGCAAAAACAGCATTTCTAAGATGCAGTCAGTCGCAGATTTGCTGTTGCTGTCAAATAACAACATCCGTCCAGTTGTTATTGACAGTCTAACACAACTGTGCGATGCTTATCCACAGTGCAGTGAGTCGATAGTCACACAAATGAAAGGATTGTTGGTGTTAACAAGTCGCATCCAAGGATACCTGCAAAACACCACATCGAAATGGGACGAAATTTGTACGTGCATACAAGACATTACAGAAGTGGTGGTTGGACTTATTGAATTGTGCTCCGATGCTGCATACTTGTGTGTATTGAATAAACCATCGTGCCTTCCTCTTATTCCTGGAATTGTTGATTCGTACAAAGTGTCAAGAGCCAACCTTGAGATACATTTAAGCTGTCAACAGATTGAGCAGCTGTCATACACAGAATTGACACCACTTTTATTGGTCCAGTTGTGTTACAACATCAACAAAAATCTTGCAATTTTAACAGAGTGTTGCAAACAAGCCAGTGACCGAACGAACGATCAGTACAATGAAGAACAGTTCAAACTGTGTGCCAAGAGTTTCACGGCGTGTGGAAGTTGTGTGGTGTCCAGTATCAAGTCATTCAAGGCCCAGCCTTCAGAAGCCACTCGACAGCGATGTGTAAAATTCTGTGAGGCACTTTCAGCATCAACGGATGCCTTGGTAGGCTTTGCAACAGAAAGTCAATTTGGTTGGAAAGCTGGAACAATCACACCGCAGGCAGAGGAGGCCAAGAAAGCAATTTTAGGTAAGCACGACTTCAGTAAACTTGTTTCCCTTTACTTTTGTCCTCCTATACTGTATTAAATCAGGGCTGAACATTTTATCCCCTTGTGGACTCTTCACACGAGCCATGAAGCGACATCTATCTATACAAATAAATGCATTTTCCAACAGAATTTGACTCTTATCTTTTTGGAGGCCAAATAACTTTTCAGATGCACTAAATATAAAAATAAGATAAAAAAACCTTAAGTTCAAGTCCTGTAACTGTTAGTCATGGCTGACTAGTTTTATATGACATTTAAAAAAAGGTCGTTAAAAAAATCTGATTGATGCTGCATAGCTGTCTGGCAGTTACAGTGTTTTTATAATTTGCTTGTTGTAGGAGCATCTCTAAACCTGATGTCTGCATGTGTACAGCTGATGCGGGTTGTTAAAGAACTGTCATATGACCAACAAAATGTTACATATCGAGAGCGTCTTCACCACTGTATAAGTGCCATATCACAGTCATCTAGTCAACTATCAGACACTCTAAGACGATATCTGTCACAACAGGACAGATTTCATGTAGGACACTTGGCTTCACCATCCGCTGCTCCAAGGTAGCCCGATGCATTACTACACAGACTTGGTGATTGGTGATCTCTTGGCTTGGAAACTCTGAAGCTTTGCAACGTGCATCATATTTGTAATACTGACTGACTCCTTTGACATTTCTGACAGTTCTGATGCGTTGCACCATTGGAATTAGTGAGTATAAGTTCATATATATATTCTAAGATTCAGCGATCAAATTTAGCTGAGGCCAGGTCCTCTAGATTCACTACTGACCCTCCAATAGTAGTAAATCAAAATGTATGGCTTAGGTCCAACTGGTTTGTTTTTGCCTTTTCATTCTTTATCATGTCAGTTACAGTTATGATTACTATATTGTAATTTCTCTGTGCAGTAAAGGTCCTTTGTTAGCACTTCAAAGGGATGTTTGTTTTGTAATGTTCAATAAGTTATGCCATTGTGTTAATTATTGCTGTCACAAATTGCATGCATGAGCACGGTGTAATTTTTAAATGACTATTTTCAAACAGGATATGCTATGAGTATAAATTTGTTACATTGCCGTAACAATCATTATAATAATTGTGCTTTACCAATACTGATTATGTTTTTTTCTCATGGTTTCAGCCATTATAAAATATAAAACAAAATATATCTACAATTTGAAATCCCTAACAATTTTTTATATGGTAGCTCACCTGTCCTTGATCTGCGTTTTCTGCTTGTAAAGTGATCATAGACAAAATGTAAGCACAATTTACATGTATTTTTTTTATTAAAACATGACTGAAGAATGTTGCAAGAATATGATAAACCTGGTTATATACAAGTGTGTGTAGAGTTGTGTACTGTGCATTATAAATCAAATTGAATGTTTATTTTGCATCAACAAACAACAACATAAATACACACATAAAACAGTTGTTATGTCTTTGGTTGCGTTGGATCATATGGTATAGTAGGTGTCATCTTCATGTGACTCTACAAGCATAATTTAAATTTAAACTACGACACACTTAAAGTCATACACACAATATTACTGACCTAATAAAAAATAAAATTGTATGAGATTTATCCAAATTTTTTTACAGTGATGCTAACATTACTATTTATCCATACTTATACTAAACATTAAATAATTTGTAAGAATTACCGAGAGGGTTTTTAAGCATTGTGTGGCAGAACACTTTTTTATTTTATTAATGGCAAAAGTTGCATACTATTTATGTCTGCAGTTTTAACATGCTCTGACCAACTGCATCTCCAGGGTAGCTGCAATTGAAGTTGACGTAATCTCATTTATTCGGTAGAGCAGTGCTGTGATTTAGGGTACATTCCAAGATTTCTATCCCCTTTGACAGGCACGTTTTATTTGTGTGGACCACACCCACATATCAATGTAGGCGAGCCTGAACTGGTTTAAGAACAACCCATAAACCATGGAGCAGACTGCCACCCAGAAACTGGCTCCTACATGTAGTCGTGGTTGTCCTTCATGATATGAGAACTCCAGTAGTATGCTAACGGCATTCCGCAAGTGGCGCCTGTAGGGTGTAGCCCAGTCCTTGCATAACGATTTTGTTAGAGTGGCAATACATCACTTCATTGTACATTACTTTATTCTTGTCACTGCAACTGGTAATTTTTCAAACAAATTGTTTAGTAGTTAGGCAACTAAATCATGTGAGCATATTTGGGATATCATTTGTAGTAATCATAGCTGTACCTAAAGTATACAGGAGTATATTGCCATGGCTTTTAAATTGGTTTCAAAAATATATGTTTTATCTTTGTGTGTCTAGTACTTTTTATATACCTTTTTTGGTCTATTTCAACAGCTGTAATGCCTATAAAGGTGCACTTCTTCTAATGTACATACTTAATTTTCTCCCATAATTTTACTACTGAGTTAATTTGCTGTATCCAGCTGAATAGACATAGTTGTCAGTGTTAACTACAAAGAGCAAACTGAACCAACTTTCAGCTGGCGAGTCTGGTGTTTTGTCACTGTGCAGCGTGATGCCAAACCATTTCAATTTAATATTAAAGATGTCCATTGATATTAACACTTTTTAGTTGTTGGACCTTGGTAATTAAATCATAATATTTTCTTTTCTCAGTCGGAGTTATGCAAAATAGAGTACAAAACATCTTGTAATAATTGCATCAGTGTAATGCTACTACTAAAGTAGTTGACAGTTGACAATATGATTCAAAATTTCTTTTGATGGCCTGTCTACACTTGGCAACGATAAAAGATTGTGAGTGTATTATGACGTGTGACTTCCTGTACTAGATCAGCACACGTTGCTGCAGGCATTCTGTCATTGTAGTTAGGAGGTTTCTCTAGCTTGCATGTGTAAATATATATGACCTTCGAATTGCAGACATAAACAACCCTATCTGTGCACCCTTTGTAGGACTCAGATGGGGTGGGTGTAGAATAATATGTGCCAGTTTCTCTCCAATCCCAAGGTTTTGCTGTGTTTCTCATTTCTGCCTCTAGAGGCCCTTAATTTTGCTCTGTACTTCCTGTGGCCATGGGACCATGGTATAGCTTCAAGGGTACTCCATATTTCCTGTCCATCAGACCAGATCATTCTTGTACCACATGTACAGCATAATTTGGAACGTGAATATCATAATAATTTTTATTACTGCTCGTTCTTCATCCAAAGAATTGAAGACAGGTTTTGTTGTAATCAGGAAATTGACCCATGCATCAAGATGACTGGCTCTCTCCCATGCAAAAAATGCTGCATCAAAGCAAATGTAAAACATCAGGTATTTAATAACTTTCCAGTGTCTCGATAAGAGCCAGTTAAAAAAATATATAAATTAAAGATAAGTTCAGTACATTAGATAAAAATCATCATTGCATAAATCTGTGTTATATATCTGACCTTAATCCTGTACATACATGTTTTCATGTTGTCATGAATGAAATGTAAGACATGTTCTGTCACTTTATAGGGCATGTGACAACAGCTGGACATCACAAGGTGGAAGCTGTGGCACACTGGTTGACACCCTTTCGTCGGTGTCAAGTCGCACCAGTGATTCACACACAGGACAGCAACAGCTTTGAGGTCGACTCCTTTTACATTGATGCCCTCGTATGCAAGCACACTCTGTGCCGAGGCACACTTCCTGGTGCCACACCCATCCAGGCCTGGCTGTTTATCTGCCTCTCTGTGTGATAAAAGCTGCACCGTGTGGTTCCGAATGCATGCAACAATACCACGTTTCGAATACATTGGTAATTCGACCAGCTGAATGTAATGAGCAACTGGCATTCTGACAAGGGCTTCCTCGTGGATTTGCCTGCGAATGCATGGTCAGTTCGTGGCTATGAATATAGCCTAGTTTTGCTAATGTACAGCATATTTATTTGTCACAATGCGTGTGGGCCCCGCTGTGAAAGTGATGGAGGTTTTCATGAATTGTGGAGTTTTATTTATTAGAAACGGTTTGCTCACTGAGAAATGCTTTTCTCATAAAAGTAATACCTTGTGTTTCCCAGTATAATCTGTTGCCCATAGAAAACTATTGGCTGTCTGTGTGAGGACCTAGTTTGCCCCTGTTATCACCTCTGAAGAAAGAAAAAAACAATCCTGGCAGTAATTATGTAATGTATTAAGTTAATCTGTATTGTAACAGTGAAAATGGATTTGTTCATCCATTAAATACCAGTTGGTAAATGGGTTATGTTAACATACAATGAAATATGAAAACACATTTTAATGTGTGAACTTGATATTTATATATCTTCCCCTAATCCAATAAGATATACTTCATGGTAAAAGGAAAAGAAAAATCAATGCTTTAGTGGTATGGGCCCAATAGAGTTAATAGAAAGTAACAACTTCCAACAATAATCATATTTTTAATGTCAGTGGTTTACCAGAAAAAATTAGAACACATAGCCATTTGAATGACTACGCCATTTTAGAAACATAATGACACAGTGGAGTCGACTTGGTCAACATGAACTGTGCATGCTATCTTTTATTTTCTGACCTAACCATGAAAACGACCACCAACAGCCACCAAACTTCTCACAATTCTTACATATACATACACTATGTTACACAAAAATCACTTGTATTCGTCTAGTTAAGAAAATTCCCAAAACAAACGTGCAGATCTCAACGGCAACTCAACATCATCGGCGGTTACTGTAAAATCGTTATAAGTTTGCTTTACACAAAATACCATTTATGATGATGACTTATGTGCCAATATCCTCGAAGATCAAATTCAGCGTGTACGCAAATATTTATATACTTTCCTTACTGCGTTTGCACACGCAAAATAGTTTAATTATTTATAAATAATATAATAATAATTATTATCATCACTATGATCTTCAGGAAAGTATAAGTTTTATTATATACTGTAATAATAATAGTTTATTTCATATAGCATCAAATCCATAATTGTTTGGGGCACTTCACAACTTACTGCTATTAAGAAATTATGCAATAAGAGGAATACAATCCACATGTAATATTAAAAAAAAAAAAAAAAAAAAAAAAATACATGTGTCTATATAATTAACTAAAATTACCTATTACCGGTAGTCATAAAAATACGTAATAATAACCAATCTAGCAAATACGTAAAAACCTGTCTTATGCGACCTCTGCCATGAATGACCACTCGTCTTGAGCGACCATTTTCCTAGCCACGGTTCATTTCTAATTAAAATGTACTCACAATGAATCTCTACCTGACAGATGCAACCAGAGACCACGCAAATTGTTCACGTGATCATTGTTTTCACCTGGTAGCAGCAACCGAATTGGTGCTGAACTGAGACAAGTTAAGCAGTACACATTTAATATCACTAAAACGACAGCATAGTATTGTTTACGATGATATAATTATTCAAATGGGTCGTATTTTTATTTTGTGACCTACCATCTGTGATTTATTGAAAATGTGCACTAAAAATTACATGTCAGCGGTGCACGCTATAGATATCGCCGACATAGATTGCAGCAAATCAAGAACCCGCTTTTGTGAACATAATTGGATACTCATGATTTCTAGTGAATTAGAAAACATGTCTGTTTGTCCTGGAGCTGTAGCAACAAATTGATGACACAAGAGAAACAGAAGTTACAATGAATGTAGGGCCTAAAGCCTGTTGATTCACTCATGTTATCGCCCGAACTATAACATGATTTATAAATTACGTATGGAAATTACGTTTTGTTCGACAATATCACTTTTTTTTAATTATATTTTTATTAACATCCTGCATGCGCTTAGTGTCATTTTAGTTCATTATATAGACACATGTATATTTATTATTTATTTTAAAATATTACCTTGCTAGATTTTTCCCCTTTAAGACCACTTTCTTTGTAAACCGTTGATGACTCAAAACCATTAACTTCTTTGCCCTTTAACTTTTTATTTTAATATACATATGGTAAATTATTACATAGACAATAAACTAAATGGCATGGCATATTAAGGGGATGTAACATTTTGCACCGTCCTAAAATATATTAAACATATACAGGGGGGGGGGATTGAACGTAGTGTTTGATGGGTACCCTGGGTAGTCACGCCACTTGTGGCACGACACAGTCAAGTAGACTGTGGGGTCTGAACAGGTCACTGACTCCAGTCTCCATATAACTTCAATCACACTCACTGGTATTCATTCGGTACCTGTAAATGGAACATAATTCACATCAACACTTGTTGCCCTACTCTTGAGCTAGCTAGATGCACAACTTTGTGACCACGTTAGTGTCGGTTGATTTATTTTAAAGTTCCTGCAGTCAACGCTCTCCATAGTGATTTTTTTAATACAGATTTATCATTAGGAGTATTATACAGTTGTCTGTTTTATTTTGATCTTTAGTGGAACTTGTTCCAGGCACCATGTGATGAGAACTATGACTGGCACAAATTACTGATTAAAATACAAACTTTGGTTATGTCATGCTGATATGTTATTAGGACAGTTATTGACAGTCTCCTGTAATTTATTAGCATAATGTTTAATCAATACAATAAGTTGGTAACAGCCACAAGTCATAAGCGACATGTACTTTTGGAAGGAGGGTACAACACATGGTTGTATTTTTTCTTTACATGTGACAATATAAACAACACCATCCAATGATAACATAAAACAGGTAGGAATATATACCACACAACATGTTGACATAGAACTGGGAATATACAGTGAATTAAAAAGTGTTGAATGTTGGCAACATCGTTTGTCCAGTTGTCAGATATTGACCCATATCGAAGACTGACCTTTGGGTCAATTGTAGTACAGGTTGCTGTATTGTGCACTTTGAATTGTGACCCTCACTACAGAATTGTGACCTCTAGTACCCTATTGTAAACAAATATTTTATAACATACTGGCAGTAACTGGCCAGGGTGTTGGTGGCACATTGATTAGTGCCATATTTCTGGTTACATGATAGTATTATTAATATAATACACAAATAATTACGCAAAAGCTGAACAAATTTTAGGTGAGTTACTTTATGGTAGCATAGAAAAGTTCCCCTCATATCACTTGTCTCTATAAAATTTGGATTTCTGTTTTAATGTAATTATGCTACATACATATGTCCAAGTGTATACATTACCTGGTACATGTATGTAATACATACTTGTTATTTCCAAATTGCAGTCGGAATAAATAATCCGTAGAGGTCAAAATAATATATATGGGTCAGTTTTCTGTAATAGAAATATGGCCCAGCGTCACCGTTCCGTGGGGATCACTTTACTATCTTAAATTTGTCCTGCTACAACATACTGCCATGTAAGTGTGTAATATACAAGTGTGTAATTATGTATACATGATTGAACTCAGAAGCAACACAGATAACTTTCCCACTGTTCCTCCTACCCAGGTACTTTGAATAGAACTAAAAACTTGTGGCATTTCACGTAGCCATAAAAATCAGGCTTGGGTTCAAATACAAGTCAGTACATTTCATTGCAAATGTTTACAAGGATGCAAGTATTTTGCTACATTCTTGTAGATGCAACTGTTTTTTTATTAAGTCATGCAAATGCAACATGTCCCAATTGCGTTGAAACTCAGATGTACTATGCACATGTATGAATGTAGGATGTACATTTAACAGTTGGATGCATTTACGTGCTATTTCGTTTTATTAGTCAACTCACATCTCATGAGTTTGTTTGCATCATGACTCATTGTATCATTGAAGTTATCAGGTAATTCTTGTTTGTTTTAGCTCTATATCTGTAATGAAGAACAAACTAATGACAACGCTCAGTGTGCTCCATAAACTCACTGCTCAGCTCCTCCAGTTTTTGCAAGACACCAGGGAGCAGTTGTTATTTACTGAGAGGCTGCTTTTTTGGAGGGATCTGCAGACACCCTGGTTTTTAATTGCACCCATCTCATAATCCTCTGCACTAGAATGTGACCGATACTACAATTATGTGTACTGAATTGTGAATAAGCATCGTTAAATTCACTTCAGCCATAAGTTCATAAATATCTAACAAATCTGTTGGTGCTGCTGCAACTGGGCGGTACATTTCCGAACAAGTTGCACTTTGGGTCTTAACATTAGTCAGTTCATGTGTTATATTTACCGTATGTGTATTTCGGTGAGTTTGTTTCTTGTATTTGATATGCTCATCTGCAAATTTGTTTACCCAGTGAAGATTCTGTTGTTTTTTGTTAAGTGACAGAAGTGACAAACGTGTAGCAAAACTGTCATTTCACCAATTAATAATGTGTGTGTATGTACTATATATATATATATATATATATATATGATTGTAATGTGTGTTGCAGAACACATAGGTCCTACCTCCACCACTATATCGACTAGATGGCAATCTTGGCATCGTAAAACTAGTTTTAGCTCAATTTACGCTCAACACATGGCATATCACTTCATTTGTTGTAAATAATAGCATGCCATTAATTTGTTGAATGCACAAACATAATTATTGTGTTTTAAATGCAAATATTTAATTCTAGACAGTTTGCTTTATAAACAATGGTTTTAATCAATCAGCACTGTCTAGCTGTAGTCAATCCTAGTCTAGTTGATATGATTGTCCAAAGGCGTGCATTGCTGCGTACTGCCATGGAAACACGTTATTCGAAGTGAGCAACATATGGTGTCATAATATACAGTGCAATCAATTTATGACATAGAATATTGTGAATATGAAACAATGGCATAATTACACCTGTGCCTGCTAATATTCTACAGAGCACCTGTCTATTGTGTATTATTGTTATATCTATTGGTGTGTTTTGTGGGTAACTTGGTGGGATAAACCGACCGGTGCTTTTCTCCTGCACTTCATATGTTAATGTATCCATGGAACTGTTGGTATTGAGTCATCACAATGTTGACTACCGGTACTTCAGAAACAATTGTTTCTTTTCTCAATGAATAAAACAGTGAGGACATATAAATCCATGTATTAGTTTTATATTGCAAAGTTGTTTAAATTCCAACCCTTAAGTATGTTGCACATTAGAACTGAATTCCTTGACCAGAGTGCAGTGAAATTAGGATAGATTGTGACAGGGTGAACCTATGTTACCTTAGTTATTGAGTAGACATTTCACAAGTACTTCTAGATGATTCACTGACAACTTATGTCATTGCATACAGTAAATAAACATTGTCTCCCCATCATAACATGGAACTAGGCCAAAGTGACAAGAAAGTTGACTGTATTATTTCCTTTGTTACTGAAATAACTTGGAACAATCCTGGGGTGACTAGGCAATAACTGCAAGGTACTTGTTAACAAAGTAACTGAAAAACAGGCTCAACTATAGGTATCTTATCTTCACCCTATTAAACTAGTACTGCAATATTTCAAGCAACTGATTTTGTAACAATATTTGTATTAGCTGACAGTTGTATTTTTGAACAGACATTTATAAATCTTTAAGGACATGCTGTAAAAAGATGAAATGTCATGTTAAAAACACAAACTACATGGCCACATTACACCAAATTAGCAGACGTCACAATGGAGGGAGGCACTTGAAAGATGAAGATCTCTTCAGTGTTCAAACAAATGGAGACAGTCTCAGTCTTTCAAAATGTCATTTACATAAATCCCCATTAAGATCCATCAACACAGTGTTATAATTTCTATTTAATTGTAAATGGACGCCTTGGGTCAACATACGTGCAAATACAAACTTGGATGACATCAAGTCAAATGCGTCATTACATAATGTTGATTACTATATAAAGTGGGGATTTTATAAGATATGTGTCATAATAGGTCAAGATGTGCAACTGTTTTTAGAAAATTATAGCAATAATTTCAGTTGGGAATATTTTGATCATGGTAAATGGATCTGTTTCTCTTTTCAAATATTATGCACTAAGCAAATGTTTTATCTGTGAGACACATTTTGCAGATTGATGAGAGAGAGAGAGAGGGAGAGAGGGAGGGAGGGAGGGATCGCGGGAGAGCGAGACAGACAGAGAGACAGGGAGAGGGAGTGGGAGAGGGAGAGGGAGTGGGAGAGATAGAGATAGAGATAGAGGTAGAGAGAGAGCATGAAGAACAACAGAAGACTGAAATTATGATTGAGAAACAGAATTAAGAGCAATAGGGAATTTAAAGGGTGAAGAGGGAGACTAAATGACAGTGGAGAGATTAAATGGCAGGTGATCCCTATTTTGGCGACAATTGATTTGTGGAAAGGGTGGGGCAGTTGACGGTGTTTCCCCACCCTGCAGGAGATCAAGGGGCAGACAAATTCTGCCTCAAAGATGCTAGATACACCACCAGGTCCCACCCACACCTGGAGCAAAAACCAGGGG
Organism: Oasisia sp. SBJ-2009; assembly: GCA_964017155.1. Classification (NCBI taxonomy): domain Eukaryota; kingdom Metazoa; phylum Annelida; class Polychaeta; order Sabellida; family Siboglinidae; genus Oasisia; species Oasisia sp. SBJ-2009. Next base: position 31,909,547 of record OZ024863.1, read on the forward strand.
CAGCTGCTATCAACGGTGCACTGCTTTGATCTAAACCAATTCCTTCTGTCCAGTTCATTGCTGCTGTTGCCAATTATGGCACTGTGTGAACTGGGTGACAATTTTTAATCACAGTGACACCGCGGAGGACAATCACTGTTGAACTCCGCGAAAGAAAAAATTACTGTTTAACTACTTTTTTTAAATACATCACCAATAGACAGATCAGACTAACGGTCAAAGGGTGTGTTTTGATATAGAAAAAGACAAGTGGAATTTTGCACCCAGGAGGTGATGCACATACGACACATAGGTTAACATAGGACTTAATTGTAAATAGATGATTTAACGATAACAACTGTACGTCATACTTTGCACTTGTTAGAGCAGATTATAAAACAGCTCAATCTGATAACTGATCAGGTTACCCTCAAACACTCAGTGGAGTCTGAACCTGACCTTTCTTCACATTGTACAACTTGTTTTTTGACTAGTAAGTGTGCATGTTTTCCTTCAGAAGTGTTCTTACAGTTTATTTAAGTGCAATTTCACAAAAATAAATCAACAAATACTGCACCTAATATTACATATTCTATATAGTTATTATAGTACCATATAAATTATTCAGTAATGTTTTACTCACCTAGTGCAGAGTAATATGATACAGTGATTAAAGCATTGGATATATGTTCACTCTGTGTTATTTCTGTTCACTCAGCTGTAGACAGTGCATGGTGAACGAACAAATAGTGTATGCAATAATTACAGCATGGCTGCATTTTTCCCAGAGAAGTCAACATTGTATTCTATTGAACAGGTCTATGGAAGAAAGTAAAGTGCTTTGAGCAGTTTTAAGAATGATGTAGCGCTGTGTAAGACGTTACGATTGCTGTAACTTTATAGACTGCACTACTACATTTTAGCATGGAAAACATGGTCATTAAGCTTAGTGCAATGGATAGTTTTGAAATCCTAAATCTGCCACTGTCTTGAATATTAAAATGGTAATCAGAGTTAATGTCAACGCACACAAGTGAACATGTTTGTTCACTGGGCGGCTTGTGTAACAAGTCAGAGTCCCTGTGTGACAATATTGGTGTCCTTGTCACCTCAAATAGTTAAACAATCACTGTAGACAGGTATCTGGACACACAAAACAACTGAATGTGTTTGCAGGGAGGGTGTGGTCTAATACCACTGACAGTGACAGTCATCAGCCTCAGAATGACGATGATGTGTGTACAAGTGTTTTGTTTATACAGACGATTCCTAATACATATTATACTAAGTACTTCTCACATCACGCTAAGGTTATAAGGACACTGTCTTGTGAGCTATTGTTCTTGCTTGAATTTTAAGATGTTCTTAAAGGTACAGTAGTTTTATATGCAGATTAATTATGACTGCACCAATGTCGATCATTGGTAAAGTTCATGCCCCCATTTAACCAGATCAACGTTTGATCTGGGATAAATTTGTCCTTAATATATAGGATTCTTTTAAAACTCTAATGTATGCAATTTTTAATTAATCCTGGCAGTATAATTATTTCGTATAATTCTATGCATATATTTCATTACATGTGTTTTATTAATCGTTTATAACCCTGAAAACATATATAAAATAACTCCACGTGTGGAGTTTCTAGTGTGGGCTCCACCTATATTATCCGTATGGTCATGAATATTTAGGCGATTTCATCCAACAGATTCACTGTGTTTAAAGTCAATGGTTATTGAACATGCATGAATATTAATCATAATTGGGCTGCATAATTAATAATCCACATGACAGCAAGCTCAGTGATTCTCATAAACAAAGTTATGTATCGGTTTGTTGCACAGCTAACACACAAGTTATGCATTGATTTGGAAGACAAAAGTAGCACATTTGTCATGTTTTGATACGGCACCCCTCTAAAGCATACAAGCTTAAAAAGATTCCATTTAAATTTGGACATGCGCTATCCTAAATAGAGTTAATAGCAACCCTTCAGCTATGGAATTATGAGCACCGTATATAGGCTGTAGTATTATTCAGCCCACAGCTGCAGTATAAAAAGTGAAAATATATTATGTTTCTAAGAAATGTAGTTCAATGATAAATACCCACATTGCAAAAATACGATTGTTCTAGACACTATTGCTCAAAAGCTAGACACTATGGCTCCAAGTTCATTTTGTAATTCACAAATAATAATATACTGCTACTTGTAGTCCTCTTAAAAACACTCATAAATCATTAACTGCATTCATCAAGCTAGATTACCTGGTACTTTTTAGTTTCCTACCCTTTTTTCTACCATTTTATGTGCATATATTTGTAAAGCGCCTGAGCGCAATTTTTAATTAATCAGGTGTTATATAAGTATTTTAATATTATTCTGAGTACCATATTCAGGTTTGGTATATTATATTAACTTTTTTACATTAGCTTTGATCAGATAATTGTTTCACCTGAAATTAATTCCGTGGTAAATTAATATCTGGTGGCCTTGGTACATAATATATTCCTTTCTGTGATTCTGTAGCGAGACTAGCGGCTAGTAGTATTGTTTAACAGTATCATGACTACATTTGATCACTAGAACAGTTCGTTCTGTGCACATAGTTACATTTCTAGTGGTTTGTAAGACCTCTATCCAGTATCCACCAACAGATCATGCTCCTCTCTGACAGGGACAGATTATATTTGTTGAATTTCAGGAGATCACAATAAGTGACAGAATTTTTAAAACAGGCTGTTGAATAAATAAGTATTAACATGTTTTATTTTCATGATACCCCAAATAAAAATTGCGTATACAAAAATGAAAATGTTACCATTATTGCAAATGGAAAAGTAAAATAAATTTTAGAATACTACTTGCAAATGGAAAAGTAAAAATCAAACCAATAGTACAGTAATGACCTGTCCCCAGCAGCAAACTGATCTGCCACCTTTCACGTGCATCTGCACTGGTGATGTTACTAAATACACCACTGCTGCCCTAAGCTCCTGCGTGAACTGCCCCACCCAGAATGAAATCATTAAGGGTGTGTCCTCCTTCCCATACCCTGTCTGAGGCTCAAGTGTTTGAGGCACTGGCAGTGGATGTTGATAGAGCCCGTGTTGACAGCCCGTCTAACGTATGTGTAAATATAACCGGCCATCTGTAAACATCGAGACATTGACAGATTGCCAGAATCACTGGGCGGAGACGAGGTCGTTGCGATGAAAGATTAGACAATATCAGCATCTGTAACGCAAAACTAAGCCACCGTCCTGCTGAACCGCGGGACACACCTACCAACAAACCTACCAACACGCATACAGTTATAGCACCCAGCTGGTAGACGGCTCGTTCAGACGCAAACAGCTTACAGGATTAGCTAGCAGGTTCACAAACACTTTGTCAGCGTGTAAAAAGTAAACGAATGTGCATGTGAATTACTGAATGGTCCTGATATGTTACCAAGTCAGTGGTTGTTATACCATGTTGGCAGTCAGTACTCGCTTTACAGTCACCTCAGTAGTACAGTCACCTCAGCAGTACAGTCACCTCAGTATTACAGTCACCTCAGTAGTATAGTCACCTCAGTAGTACAGTCACCTCAGTATTAAAGTCACCTCAGTAATACAGTCACCTCAGTAGTACAGTCACCTCAGTACTACAGTCACCTCAGTACTACAGTCACCTCAGTACTACAGTCACCTAAGTACTACAGTCACCTCAGTACTACAGTCACCTCAATAATACAGTCACCTCAATAATACAGTCACCTCAGTACTAGTCACCTCAGTACTACAGTCACCTCAGTAATACAGTCACCTCAGTACTACAGTCACCTCAGTATTACAGTCACCTCAGTAATAGTCTCCTCAGTACTACAGTCACCTCAGTATTACAGTCCCCTCCGTATTGGTCACCTCAGTATTAAAGTCACCTCAGTATTACAGCCAACTCAGTATTACAGTCACTTCAGTATTACAGTCACCTCAGTATTACCGTCACCTCGGCATTACTGTCACCTCAGTATTAAAGTCACCTCAGTATTACAGTCGCCTCAATAGTATAGTCACCTCAGTAGTACAGTCACCTCAGTAGTTCAATCGCCTCAATAGTACAGTCACCTCAGCAGTATAGTCCCCTCAGTAGTACAGTCACCTCTGTAGTACAGTCACCTCAGAAGTTCAATCGCCTCAATAGTACAGTCACCTCAGTGGTACAGTCGCCTCAGTAGTTCAATCGCCTCAGTAGTACAGTCACCTCAGGAGTACAGCCACCTCAGTAGTTCAATCGTCTCAGTAGAACAGTCACCTCAGTTGTACAGTCACCTCAGTAGTTCAATCACCTCAGTAGTAGCGTAACTTCACAATTAAGATCACCCAAGATAATCCTAAATTATTTCTGTAACAGTAATGTATAGAAGTCTTTAATACAATGGCCTCACCAGTCAGGAAACCTTTGCTCAGTACTAAATATGACTGAACTATCTCCGTGTTCATTTACTGCCTTGACACACTCGCTATCTAACCACCAGGTGAAGTATGAAAAAATCCATAAAGTTATAATTATGTATTTCCTTACATGTTTGTCACCCTATTCGTATTCTTTCTACCTTTCGTAGAAAGATTGACACAGTGGACCATTTGAGTGGTGAGCTACATTACTGAGGGCACCACTAGGCTTTATGTTCACCTTTCCAGGAAATATTAGCCTAGCATTGATCATTGATGACAGTGTAAGGTAATTAATGGTCAGCCGAAACATGTCTCAATTTGTTAGCTTATAATACATTTTTGATAATAGGGATGATAATAATGTCGGATGATAATTAATGGTCTCTATAAATGTATAAACTAAATGCTCATAGTGTGTTTGATATTAACACACTGAACTTCTAATGAAGTAAGCTAAAGACATTAATTGCAATAAATAGAGGTTTAATTACTACAAATATATGCGTAGAAATTGTAAAACATGCTAGAAGACAGTTCAACTAGTGAGCTCGCATTTTCATGCACTGCTTAATGAAATGTTATAAATATAGTACCGGAAAGATAAACAAATGCTACATAGTTCACAAGCGACATGATACGACTCAATACATCTGTGATTTATGGGCACCAGTGGACGAATTCACGATGCTGTTGAATCTTGGCCGATTCTTGATATCATCACCTTTGCCCTTCTTATGTTTTGACGCAACGGTTGGATTTCTGAAGAAGAAAAAAAATGCATTGAATAAATTAAATGGGAGAAGGTCTCAACATTTAATGTGCCTCATATGAATTATTGTAATTAAGTAGCATTATATAAATAAACACCTTTCAGTATCGGTAATGTCACACCAATAATGCTCCATCGTGCAATTTTCTGGAAGATCTGACGATATTCATTTTGATTTGCAGTTAAAATTGAGAAAGAAGTACACTTTATGTGTCCATCAAAGATATATAAAATGGAATGGGTAACTTATAAATGTTAATGAAAAAATATGTAACTTTTTATTTAGCTAGGCATGCATTTCACAGCATGGTAGATGTTACACCTTAATTACTACGTGCGAAACCTGGCAGATGTGTTTATGTACACATAACTTGTGTTCGAATCCTGTGCTGCGGTGTTAAAACCTTGGACAAATTTGTTCACTCTACATTGCTCCAGTTCACTCTGCTGAATAAATGAGTACCCATGTCACACATTAATTGTAGCATTGTTTCTAGGGAAGTTAAGATGGTAATTGACTGAACAGGTCTGCCAAGGAAGCAAGGTGTAAAAGTGCTGTGAGCAGTCCTAAGGACTGGATATATATATAAAAACTTACCTTTACCGTTTACATATTTCATATGGGACATTATGACACTTGAAATTGGACCAGTTAATCGGTGCAAAATGTGACATGCATTTAGACACAATTTCAATCAGACATTGACACAATGATTGGTGGGGAGCGTGGCCATGAGGAGACCGCTGTTATCTGTGTGGTCTGTGGTGTGTGGTGTGTGGTGTGTGGTCTGTGGTCTGTGGTCTGTGGTCTGTGGTGTGTGGTGTGTGGTCTGTGGTCTGTGGTCTGTGGTCTGTGGTGTGTGGTGTGTGGTCTGTGGTCTGTGGTCTGTGGTCTGTGGTCTGTGGTGTGTGGTGTGTGGTCTGTGGTCTGTGGTCTGTGGTCTGTGGTGTGTGGTGTGTGGTGTGTGGTCTGTGGTGTGTGGTCTGTGGTCTGTGGTCTGTGGTCTGTGGTCTGTACTCACGCAAGCAGTAGGTCAACAGTTCTCTGTGTGTCTTTGGTTTTTCTGCTGTTTGTTCCATACACAAGACACTCAATGTTGTAGCACTGCAGCGAGACATAAACACTGCTGGATAAATACAATACTGCAGACACACATGTCTGTGCAACATTTACTCCTTCTGTGATTGTAACATTTACAAGCACTAATACACCATAATGAACGCACTATGCAAGGAAAAGGTTACATTAATTTTTTAATAACATATATTATTTAAAAAAATTATATATATATATATTAATATAGAGCACAGTAAAATTAACAGCAATCTACTCCAAACATGAAGATAAAAGTTCATATCATCTTTAGAAGTCATGGCAGTTTTGATCACTCCATATTTATTGATTGTCCTGGTTCCAGCAGCTAAACATATTAATAATGGGCTGTTATTTGCAGTTAAATATGAAGGAACCTTTTCATTCAGCTTGGTGAATGCTTTCTTGGGAGGCCAGATTGACGGCTCACAGAACTCAAGCAAAGGCTGATACAGATGCAATTTTAAAAATGCCTAAAAACTACATACGTTTTTAATTCTATGAAATCACTCAAACATACGTTTTTAACTGCATAAAACTGGATTTAAATTAATACATTTTAAACTGCAAGTATGTGTGACAAAACAGATACTGACAAGGTACAAGATTTATTTGAGAATGAAATCATATTAAACAAATAATCTGCATGGAAATGTCCGTCACCTTCTTGAGACACCGCAGTCCCTTCTCTGTGTCGCCCTGGGACACGTGGATGGAGCCAATGAGCTTCCAGGTGTCTGCGACCTCTGGTGACAGGTCACCATAGACCTCACTCTTGGCTTCTATGGTTGACCTCAACATCTTGATGCTTTCCTGGAGACAGGCAAAAGGTGTCCATGTGACATGTTATTATAAATATTGTGCATTCTCCAGTGCTCAAAGTTCTTTACAATTTACTCCCAGACAGACCTTCTCTGAGAAGCATTCAGTGATGTTTCTATTGCTGTGCAAAATATCCACCACTGTCTATAGCCAAATGCTCATTCATACCCAGTCAGCAGGTCCTACTCCACACTGTCTGTGACACAGACAGACTCAGTCAGCAGGTCCTACTCCACACTGTCTGTGACACAGACAGACTCAGTCAGCAGGTCCTACTCCACACTGTCCGTGACACAGACAGACTCAGTCAACAGGTCCTACTCCACACTGTCTGTGACACAGACAGACTCAGTCAACAGGTCCTACTCCACACTGTCCGTGACACAGACAGACTCAGTCAGCAGGTCCTACTCCACACTGTCCGTGACACAGACAGACTCAGTCAGCAGGTCCTACTCCACACTGTCCGTGACACAGACAGACTCAGTCAGCAGGTCCTACTCCACACTGTGTGTGACAGACAGACTCAGTCAGCAGGTCCTACTCCACACTGTCCGTGACACAGACAGACTCAGTCAGCAGGTCCTACTCCACACTGTACGTGACACAGACAGACTCAGTCAGCAGGTCCTACTCCACACTGTCCGTGACACAGACAGACTCAGTCAGCAGGTCCTATTCCACACTGTCTGTGACACAGAGAGACTCAGTCAGCAGGTCCTACTTCACACTGTCTGTGACACAGACAGACTCAGTCAGCAGGTCCTACTCCACACTGTCTGTGACACAGACAGACTCAGTCAGCAGGTCCTACTTAACACTGTCTATGACACTGACACAAAACAAATCTACCAAAGACAAGATGGTGACACTTGCAGTATCACCACAAGGACCAGCAGAAGATGTCACTTAAGACATCCCCCTAACAGAGACACCTGCGAATCAGTCTGTTTCCATATTTATTCAAATTGGTGAACATGTAACTTTGTGAGTAAATACATTCACACAGGTGAGTACATGAGTATAGAGGCTACCACTGACCGGCTGTCTGTCTGACCGCACCATGAGTCGGGCCAGCTCATCCTGTACTCTCAGAGTCTTCTCACTGTTGGGGCCACACTTCACCTGGTAGGTGGTCAGACACTCATTCAGGTAACTCTCTGCCGACGCTGAAACAACAAGAATACATAGTGCATGGCCAGCCTTTATTACAAGACTACAGCTGAGTCAATCATTAGAATTGGTCTGGTCAATTGTTAGGAGTGGCCTGGTCAATTATTAGGAGTGGCCTGGTCAACTGTTAGGAGTGGCCTGGTCAATTGTTAGGACAGGCCTGGTGAACTGTTAGGAGTGGCCTGTTCAACTGTTAGGAGTGGCCTGGTCAACTGTTAGGAGTGGCCTGGTCAACTGTTAGGAGTGGCCTGGCAACTGTTAGGAATGGCCTGGTCAACTGTTAGGAGTGGCCTGGTCAACTGTTAGGAGTGGCCTGGTCAACTGTTAGGAGTGGCCTGGTCAACTGTTAGGAGTGGCCTGGTCAACTGTTAGGAGTGGCCTGGTCAACTGTTAGGAGTGGCCTGGTCAACTGTTAGGAGTGGCCTGGTCAACTGTTAGGAGTGGCCTGGTCAACTGTTAGGAGTGGCCTGGTCAACTGTTAGGAGTGGCCTGGTCAACTGTTAGGAGTGGCCTGGTCAACTGTTAGGAGTGGCCTGGTCAACTGTTAGGAGTGGCCTGGTCAACTGTTAGGAGTGGCCTGGTCAACTGTTAGGAGTGGTCTGGTCAACTGTTAGGAGTGGTCTGGTCAACTGTTAGGAGTGGCCTGGTCAACTGTTAGGAGTGGCCTGGTCAACTGTTAGGAGTGGCCTGGTCAACTGTTAGGAGTGGCCTGGTCAACTGTTAGGAGTGGCCTGGTCAACTGTTAGGTGTGTCCTGGTCAACTGTTAGGAGTGGCCTGGTCAACTGTTAGGAGTGGCCTGGTCAACTGTTAGGAGTGGCCTGGTCAATTGTTAGGAGTGGCCTGGTCAATTGTTAGGAGTGGCCTGGTCAATTGTTAGGAGTGGCCTGGTCAATTGTTAGGAGTGGTCTGGTCAATTGTTAGGAGTGGTCTGGTCAACTGTTAGGAGTGGCCTGGTCAACTGTTAGGAGTGGTCTGGTCAACTGTTAGGAGTGGACTGGTCAACTGTTAGGAGTGGCCTGGTCAACTGTTAGGAGTGGCCTGGTCAATTGTTAGGAGTGGCCTGGTCAATTGTTAGGAGTGGTCTGGTCAACTGTTAGGAGTGGTCTGGTCAACTGTTAGGAGAGGCCTGGTTAACTGTTAGGAGTGGCCTAGTCAACTGTTAGGAGTGGCCTGGTCAACTGTTAGGTGTGTCCTGGTCAACTGTTAGGAGTGGCCTGGTCAACTGTTAGGAGTGGCCTGGTCAACTGTTAGGAGTGGCCTGGTCAATTGTTAGGAGTGGCCTGGTCAATTGTTAGGAGTGGCCTGGTCAATTGTTAGGAGTGGCCTGGTCAATTGTTAGGAGTGGCCTGGTCAATTGTTAGGAGTGGTCTGGTCAATTGTTAGGAGTGGCCTGGTCAACTGTTAGGAGTGGCCTGGCAACTGTTAGGAATGGCCTGGTCAACTGTTAGGAGTGGCCTGGTCAACTGTTAGGAGTGGCCTGGTCAACTGTTAGGAGTGGCCTGGTCAACCATCGCCAGCAGGGTTGACTTACTCTCTGCGTCCTCGTGGCCTACGTTGGAGTAGGCTGCAGCCAGAGCTTGGGCTGTCTCCGCCACCTCCAGACTGCTGGCCGGGTAGCTGGAACACAACACCACAAACACATCAACTACACCACTTGAGTGGAAGTACAGTGATGTAGCTGGAACACAACACCACAAACACATCAACTACACCACTTGAGTGGAAGTACAGTGATGTAGCTGGAACACAACACCACAAACACATCAACTACACCACTTGAGTGGAAGTACAGTGATGTAGCTGGAACACAACACCACAAACACATCAACTACACCACTTGAGTGGAAGTACAGTGATGTAACTGGAACACAACACCACAAACACATCAACTACACCACTTGAGTGGAAGTACAGTAATGTAACTGGAACACAACACCACAAACACACCAACTACATCGCTTGAATGAAACTACAATGGTGTAGCTGGAACACAACACCACAAACACATCAATTACACCGCTTGAGTGGAAGTACAGTGAAGCGATGGTGTGTGCTTGCAAGTAATACTCTATGACTTACTTAGCTGAAGCGATGGTGTGTGCTTGAAAGTGATACTCAATGACTTACTTAGCTGAAGCGATGGTGTGTGCTTGAAAGTAATACTCTATGACTTACTTAGCTGAAGCGATGGTGTGTGCTTGAAAGTGATACTCAATGACTTACTTAGCTGAAGCGATGGTGTGTGCTTGCAAGTATTACTCTATGACTTACTTAGCTGAAGCGATGGTGTGTGCTTGCAAGTAATACTCTATGACTTACTTAGCTGAAGCGATGGTGTTTGCTTGCAAGTAATACTCTATGACTTACTTAGCTGAAGCGATGGTGTGTGCTTGCAAGTAATACTCTATGACTTACTTAGCTGAAGTGATGGTGTGTGCTTGCAAGTAATACTCTATGACTTACTTAGCTGAAGCGATGGTGTGTGCTTGCAAGTAATACTCTATGACTTACTTAGCTGAAGCGATGGTGTGTGCTTGCAAGTAATACTCTATGACTTACTTAGCTGAAGCGATGGTGTGTGCTTGAAAGTGATACTCAATGACTTACTTAGCTGAAGCGATGGTGTGTGCTTGCAAGTAATACTCTATGACTTACTTAGCTGAAGCGATGGTGTGTGCTTGCAAGTAATACTCAATGACTTACTTAGCTGAAGCGATGGTGTTTGCTTGAAAGTAATACTCTATGACTTACTTAGCTGAAGCGATGGTGTGTGCTTGTAAGTAATACTTAATGACTTACTTAGCTGAAGCGATGGTGTGTGCTTGAAAGTGATACTCAATGACTTACTTAGCTGAAGCGATGGTGTGTGCTTGAAAGTGATACTCAATGACTTACTTAGCTGAAGCGATGGTGTGTGCTTGAAAGTGATACTCAATGACTTACTTAGCTGAAGCAATGGTGTGTGCTTGTAAGTAATACTCAATGACTTTTTTAGCTGAAGCGATGGTGTGTGCTTGTAAGTAATACACAGACTTACTTAGCTGAAGCGATGGAGTGTGCTTGCAAGTAATACTCTATGACTTACTTAGCTGAAGCGATGGTGTGTGCTTGTAAGTAGTACTCTATCGCTGTCTCGTGATCTACATGTCTCCCTTTGCTCTGTTCCACCTAAACCTCATTAAGGACATCAACGGAGTAATTCACACAAAATGAGACATTTGACACAGATTCTTGTTTAGAACAGAAGAAGCCATAAACAAATCCACTAGTTCCAGTTGTTTCCAGCACTTGGTAGGGTTCTGTTGATTGACTAGACTGTATGTATTGTTGTCACAGTGTTGTATGATCTTATGAGGTCTCACTGAACCTTTTTCAGAACATTTTCACCAAGCCGACCTTTCTCTGCTGGCACTGAGGGTGGTCACTGCCAGAGTGCCTGTGCTCAGGGATGGGACCAACATTAACACATGATTCTGGCATTAACGAGGGTTACACAGTCCCCAGTGTTGAGAGCCAGGTTTTTACACAAAATATACCATACCTGCCCTGTCCAGGTATTGCCCTTGGTCTGTCAGGTGACCTTGGGTGAGTCAGACAGATGTGCTAACCACTACACGACCCACAAACATCTCCTTATAGTTCATTAATGAACACAAATGACTGTTATCTTCTTATTACAGGCACTTCAAAGTGATTCATACTACCTGTAATTTTTATAATAAGCTGAAGCTAATAAAGGATATTCGTCCAAGTCCCTGGTAAACAGGAATCAGTTGAATTGCCTCGTTCCCATATCTTCTCTTTGTCAAGTCCAGCACTTTTTCATAATAGGATATTGCTAGTGGGAATTTCTCTTGGCGAGCATTTAGTCTGTAAAAGAAAAACCATTAATAAATACTCTTACAAATTATATGATCTTTCATAAATATTTCACTAAAATATAATATTTCTACAAGCTGGAAGTCTTTCTTTGTTGAGAACAAATCAGAGGACTTGTGAACATTTATCTTAATAATTCCTTTGTCAGTTTTTACTTTCACAATAAACTATGAAAAACATGATTTTACAATAGCATTCAACAATGATGACAACTTTTCCTAGGGACAATATGCAATTGAGAAAATGTACATGTGTTTCACAGAAGTGAAACTGTTGCTTAGAAATGTCTGCTCTCCCATGTATACTGCTCAACTGTGGTGGAATTATACAATAGCATGTATACATAAACTCCATGTTGTATATACAACGTAGCAATAATCTTTCAACTGTTGCTAGGTTAGCCTAAATATTGTAGTGCCTCCATCATGTTTGTAGAATACCATGTACCAAATAGTAAAGCTGTAATCAGAAGCCTTCTGTGTAAATTTATGTGTATACTTTATACCACTTGCAATAAGTCGGTAATTGCAATTATCAGCAGTGATTTAAAGTGGCACTCAAGGAAACGATGACAATAGACTAAGATGTATGTACATAAAAAAATTTGACTGAGTGTACCACTGTGCAATAATATTACATATGTGCAATACTTTTATATTTTTATTTACTTGTATGTTTTCTATTAATGTATAAATGGACATCTCTGCATGATGCACAGCCTGAAATAAAGATACTAAATGGCACTGAATGGTACTTTAAAAGATCGATAATTTGCATAAATTAAAACTAAAAAAAATAAAAAACAAAAATGTGATGCTACAGTAAACTTCCCTTACTTTGCTGAGGCTAGTGAAAGTTGGATTTCAGTAGTTTCCATGTCATCTTCAGAGACCTGGGGTAGTTTTATCCACTCATGGAAGATATTCTCGGCCTTGGTCAAGGCCTGCTCAGCTCCTTGGTACGTGGACTAAGTTAAGGGAACTTGTCAGCAGTGTCATATCTATCAAGAAGCATACAGAAATAATATTCACATTTAACTAGTACTAATGACTTCTTATGCACTAATATCCTCGAAAATCAAGCTCGGTGGCTTAACAATACCAAGTGATTAAGCAATCTCATTATCGTATACAATGCATGAGTCACCAACAGATGGATGAAGGCGCTAGGAAGCCAAGGAGCATAGAGAGTCGTAAAAAGATAGGTGTTTAAATGCTGGCAAATGAAAGGTAAATGACCATGTTACTGATAAAACCATGTTTTCTTTCAAATCTGGAGAAACATTTGCAAAAGAGATCTAAATTGTAGCTGTCTGACACTTACTTGTATGTAATGAATTATCAGAAAAGTTTGTTTTAGTGAAATACTGTCCAGCAAAAGACTGCTAATAGTGTTGAGAACCAACGCAGTTCAAACCAATGAAAAATGCGTGTTGATCCATTTGGAGTGATTGCCATGGGAAGTCATCCACAATTCTCACAAGTCATACACAGAGAGCAGAGATAGATGTTGTGTAGCCACGGGTTATAGCACTATAGGCTGTATCAAGGGGAGGGTGACCAGGAGACTTGGAAACAGGTATCTTGTTCCAACAGTTATTAATAACATAGCTAAGAGAAAGGATATTTCTTCAGTGTTCCCAGTGCTCTGGCCAGGTTGTAGTAGGCCTTGATGAACACTTCTCTGATCTTGGGTCGGTCGGTGGACGACTGGGCAGGCTGTACACTTTGTCTCAGGATGGCAATGGCCGTCTCACAGTGGTACTCTGTCTGGGCAGCGTAACCTGCAGTCAGAGAGAATGACACTCTTTCACTACACATCAGGTCAGTGCCTAATCATAGCCAGGGAGCCTCTATAGCAAAGATTCAAGACACAAGTTTTCTATTTACCACACTTAAAGGGATATTCCAGTCAGTGAGAGATTCACACCATTTATGTATAATATATTGGTTGTGCATAGTATTTGTGCACAAAGATCGTTAATAAACAATTAATTATAGTATAATTGTACCAGAAACATTCCATGTGTTGGATTCAGGGCGTTGCCATCTTTAGACCGATGTGCCAGTGACGTAAACTGCTTATGTCACTGGCGCATGCACATTCGAACATCCTATGTATGTCCAATGGTATTTGTTGTATCGTACGTCGCGGATTGCTTATGTCACTATCACAATTGTTAGCGAATATTCCGCCAATCCTTGCCTTTATCAACAATGTGCCAGTAATGTAAACAATTTAGCTTATGTCACTGGCGCATAAGTCTCAAGATGGCAGCGCCCTGAATCTAAGATAGCATGTTTTTAATACCATTAAACTCTAACTAATTGTTTATTAACGATCTTTGTGTACAGTTACTAGGCACAACCAATACAGTATACATATGTAAGTTAATAAGTGTGAACCTCTCACTGACTGGAGGATCCCTTTAAGACCAACTACTTTCAATGCACCAGTGCAGTAATCTTCATCGAAAACAATGTCAACAAATTTGAAATAGCAATGCACGCATGCACACATCGAATTAAACTTCAATTTTTTGTATTTATGGATAACATGATTATCTCATGAATACAATCCTGCACTAAGCTGCAGCATGGGGTAGTTTGAGTACCTTTCAAATCAAAATAGCCCTGTGCAAGATTCACATAGGACGACGCTAGTTTCCAGTGACCATCCCTGTAGACAATCCTAGCCAAGGCTGTACAGCGAATGAGCTCCTTAATGGCACTGCTAGCCTGGAACAACAAGGGCACAGTTAGTAATACTGGTTACATCAACATGACTGTGTATTCAAAATCAGTACGCCATGCAATTCATACACTATTGCGAAACGTCTCTTGTATACTACATGGACAATGTTGTTTTCCACATTGAATTATGTAAAAATACGCTGTAGTAACTGTACCACTCACATGCTATGCTGCCACTAGTGGATCCCCACATACAATCTCTGGTCTAATAAAAAACAAATAAACAAAGAATGTCTTCATAATATAGATATAACAATATATATTTATATATATACACTGTATATGTAATGGGTATCATTAGATATGTGATGATGAACTGTTTTTTTATTTTATTATTTCCTAACAATTGTTTTACCTATTGTATATTTAGAATTCTAAGAATTTGTTTTTACAGTACTATGTTGAACAACATATTTTAGTTATTAATCAGTGTCTCTCTCGAACATCACAAGAGGGACAAATAAAAGTATTTTGGCTTTTAATGGTTTATGGATCTGAGAGTGTTACAAATATTACATTCATGTTACGCTGTAGACCCATCAGCCACTTACTAATTCAGCATACATCACAGGTATGTTTGTCATTGGACCAAGAAAGACTCAGTCTCAACAGACCTTCTTTTTCTCTATGTATTTCTTCGCCCTCCTCTCTGCGTGTCGCAGCAGTCTGTCCGGCGGTGTCATGTCGATGCCATTGATGCCATTTCTCGACGTCTGCTTGTTTCTCTGCCGTCTCCTTGCTGACGAACCAAGGTTGTTGGTTTCCACCTGCTCTGAGTCGTCTGTCATCGTGTCGTTGTCATCTGCCGATCTGTCATCAAGTTCACAGCAAATTCATTTGTTGTACACAAGATCATGAGTTGTATGACTAATGTCCTTCATACGACGATAAGGTGAACTGAATTGAAATTATAATTGAAAATAAGTCCTGACACACATAGGCAGGTGTATAATACAGTCACACACATGTGCATGCACACACACACACACACACACACACACACATACGCACACACACACGCGCTGTAGAGCGCAGTGGCTCAGGGGTAGAGCTTCGGACTCTCGACTACGAGAACCCGGGTTCGAATCCTGGCTGCGGCGTTAAAACCTTGGGCAAGTTTTTTCACTCTACATTGCTCCAGTTCACTCAGCTGTTTAAATGAGTACCTGACTATAGACAGTGGTGGATATGTGTACGAGCAGCATTCGCGCATTAATTGTAGCATATGGCTGGATGCTTCCCAGAGAAGCTGAGATGGTATTTGAGTGAACAAGTCTGTCAGGGAAGTAAAGTGTAAAGCGCTTTGAGTGGTCCTGAGGACTGGATACTGCGCTATATAAGAACTGCCTTTACTTACTTACCTCATAACACAAAACAATAAAATAATGTTTGTATAATGTCTGCATTTTTTTCATCAACTCTTTACTTCTTTATCAATCATCTTATGTGTGTTATCAGCTTTGGTGATTATTTACTGGGTTTTACTGTATTCAGAAGAAATAAGTCACTGCGTCCACAATACACCTGACAAATCCAAGAATTCATGCATCCACCACCCATTTGAATATGTAACATTTTTGTAGACACTTTAAACATGGACACATGGACTGTGAACAACAGACATTTTCAACCAATCAGTGCCTTCAGTAAAGGAGAGTGTGTACAGCGAGTAGCCACTACTAACTGTTGACTGCGGCCTGTGCGCTGGGTGTCAAGGCCACTCTTGGTTCTGTCAGTGGAGTCGCCTGCGTCCATCTCGCTGTGGTCAGTGTGACTGCCCCCGCTCTCATTTGGCATCTCTTGGATGCGCCGCAGTGGACTGGGGGAGCCACTCCGGGCACTTGTGTTGTCATCGTCCGACCAGCCGGTAGACATTGTCCTCTCACCAAGTCACGTCAGTAGGGAAACTGCTTCTGGAATCAGACAGATTCATAATTTACAGTACAAGTACATAGGGTTACTTCCTTGAATCTATATTGAGCCATGTACACCCAT
This sequence comes from Oasisia sp. SBJ-2009, assembly GCA_964017155.1. Taxonomy (NCBI): domain Eukaryota; kingdom Metazoa; phylum Annelida; class Polychaeta; order Sabellida; family Siboglinidae; genus Oasisia; species Oasisia sp. SBJ-2009. Next base: position 31,926,454 of record OZ024863.1, read on the forward strand.
ACTCTCGGTCATGATACTTTTTGATTTGTTTGCTAAAGATATGACATGCACGCGCAGAAAAAACTCACGTAGGACTACTTTTAGATCTGACTGCAAAAAATACGGCAGTAGAGCTTATGTATATAAACATGCATGCGTGGAAACTTGCATACTTTTAGGCTAAAGATAAGGCTCACGTATGGAAATCATGCGCATGCGCTTATCGACTGCCGTACCTTTAGACAAAGGCAGTGGCTACTCGTACGTGAGCCGCACGTTTAGGCCGTCGGTCTAAAAGTACGGCATTCATTCTGCGCATGCGCATATGCTATTATTTTCAGTTACGTGAGCTGTATTTTTAGCATCTTTGTCTAATATGCGCATGATTTCCATACGTGAGCCTTCTCTTTAGTAGATATCAATTCCAAAAGTACGTGAAAACTGCATGTTATATTATATAAGCTCTACTGCCGTATCTTTAGCACTCAGATCTAAAAGTAGGCAGGCGCCTAGGTGAATTTTTTCCACGCGTGCATTCCGTATTTTTAGCAAACAAATCTAAAAGTATGTGAGTTTTTACACGCTTGCATGTCGATGTACGTACGAATGGTAGCTCTTTTGGCACTCAGTTTCTAAATATACATGATTTTTTGTGCCTTTTATTTTGTTTGCAAGTTGACATATATAGACGTCGATAACATCGTTCCCTTGTGTAATTCCGCCATATCGATGCGACGAGATGGACGCAACATCCATGCGCAGAATTAAAAAACAGATGTGCGCGCATCCTCACGTACGGTTAGGCCACGGGTCTAAAGATACGGCTCACGTACGCGTAGACACTTCGTTAGACAAATGATGCTAAAATTAATACAGCTCACGTAACTAGAAATAAAAGCATACGCATGCACAGAATGAATGAATGCCATACTTTTAGACTGTCGGCCTAAACGTATGGCTCACGTACGTGTAGCCACTGCCAAAATGATATGTCCTTGCATACCTATATAATGATACTAATAGTCTAATACCCATGCATGGGCCATACTATATAGGCCTTCGTACTATATATTACGGATTACATGATAGCCTAGCCCTAGGCCAGGGTTACGAAGCATTACAAGGGGATGCACGTCTAAATAAATCCACATTTGGCGTGACGTACTACATGGAAACGTCGTCACGTAAGGGTAAGATCAAATTAATTGATTTATCTGACTACGTCATACGAGAGTCAGAGTGAGAACGAGCACTTGTCGAAAAATTACACTATCTCCTACTTACATATCGGATCCACAGCCTAGCCCTAGGTGTATATCAACGTTCAATATTTTATTTCTAATAACTGCATCTAATGTGAACCTTTGTTACATGTAAAGCTAATATTGTGTATATATATTGTATATTTATCTATACAAAACTAGCATTTCCTTATTATAATTTTGTATTAAAGTTGTTTACATCCGCCATATTGCCAAGCAACTCCATATAAATACGCCGCCTGTCGGATTACATGATAACAACAGAAACATAATTAATCAAAAATAAAATATATCAACGTCTTGGACATTCATGTCTTTCGTAATAATTATACAGTAGACCGTAGATAATTCAAATAAATATTGCTGGCCACGTAATGTTTATCAAGCAACAACAAAAAATATTGTTTTTGACGAAGCGCCTCTAGGGAAAGATTCAGGAACCAGTTTATACTCCTTCCGGTTGACCAACGAAAATGGTAAATTTTATTAAGTTATTTATCATTGCTATTGACATAGGTTTATACATATTTTACTGTTGATATTGTACCGCTTTCAATTTATATCACTGTGCATTTATTTATTTCCGACTAAAATGGTAACCTAATCAGTTAGTTGGTTGTCACACATATGTTATCTAATATCGCCCACTTAGCAACTGCATTTAAAGTAGCCTTTTCACAATATTTAAGGACATTAACCAATAGTTGTTGGCAAATAACGATTAATGTCATAGTCAGTCTTACCATGGTATGTAAAGCGTTTTGTCAGAGCTAGGTAATTTTATTGTTCTGATTAATATAATGTCGACATTTGAGCATTTCTGCCAAAAATAGTGAATACTCACAGAATAGTTCATGCAAAGCCAAAGGACCTACTTTATACTTTAATTAAAAAGTCATTGGGATTAAACAGTATTGCATAAATCTACGTTATCATTGTGGTTTAGCATTAATACGTTTAGAATTTGTTAGCAGCGTTTTAATTTCAAATTTTTCGTTCTTCTTTCAGTATGCATTAATTTACAAGCAGGAGCAAGGTAAGTTATTTAGCTACTTAGTCTACATTCTCATTATCAACCCGATCTTATTCATTTGCGTTCTTAAAATTATTCAACATTAGTTATATTTGCAGTTGGAAAGTGTGATTAAATTAAAGTTGCTTAGCAGTCCATACACATTATTATGCTGTAAACAGTTGTGAAATATCTTGTCTAAATTACATATAATAATGGATTTTGTATGTTCTGTAACAAATTGATGCATGTAGATGTGACATCTAGTTGTTTTTTGGCAGCACACGAAGACAGTCTGTGGAGTTGTGCCTGGGCAAAGAATGAACGGGACGGCTCAGAAAACATAGTGACGGGTGGTGTGGACGATCTCGTCAAGATCTGGAAATGGTAAAAAAAAATTAAAATGTCTAAAGGAAACAATACATACATTGAAATATCATTATGTGAAACATTGAATAATGCGTAATTTCATGATGTTTTAATATATAAAAATAAGTATCACGTTTGGTGTATGTTGGTAGTGGCATTGCGAACAAAGGTTAACTGTGGCAGGGAGCTACATACTATGTATTAGTAACAGTTCCAGTAAGATCATCCAGTGGATGCTCCCTGTGGATTTATAATGTAAGGAACATCCACACAAAAAAACAGACTAAAATTCCTGTTCTGAATCATACCAGTTCCTTTACTCATGTAAGGAACATCAGCCATAAAGAAGCATGACCAGGTCCTATTGTTTTCATCCTATGTCGTCTCCCATGGGGCCATTGCTGATATACATGTTATTACGGTAGACACTGTGGATCTATACTATTCTAGTTCATCATAATGCTGTTGTAGGACGTCAGGGGAGAAGTTAGAGCTGAGACACACGCTGGAGGGGCACCAACTGGGGGTTGTGTCTGTCGACATCAACCCACAGGGCACCAGTATCCTTCCTGCTACTAGCTCATAATTGTTTGTTTCTTATTGAAAACGTCTTCCATGAAAAAAATATTTCACTAGACTTGATTCTTTTATTTTTTACCAAAAAGGATTTTTTTTCTGTGTCCACTGTCTCATACCCACTCAATTGTGAATATATGTGTCATTTAGTTTTTAATTTAATCTTTGAATACATTATTTTTGCCTCATTTCAACTCAAGTAGGTCAACATCACAGAGAAGTGGTAACTGGTTCAAATCTATACCTTGTATAATAAATGGTTATCCGCGTTGAGAGCTACCTGATTATGTGACCAAATTCTTTGCATCCTTTTATAAATTAAATGTGCATATAATACAGTGTTGTGATTGTAAACTCATTCACAATGGTCCATGTACAGAATCACTAAACAGTGCAATTTCAATTGTTCTAAAATGAGTGACAACAGAAATATGTGGTGCTGATTCCATCAGTCTCTGTTTCCCTGTAAGCTTTTCATTTCATCTGCATACTGCTCATGTTTCGCAAGTACAGAGGTACTTAGTTTAATACACAACATTTCTTGGTAGATCTTAAGTATGTCTGAATGGGATTGGGATTTTCTGCAGTCGAGGGTTCTGTCTTGAAATTTGATCGAAGATGGCATGGGTGTCTGCATTGTTTACAACAGTTGCAACTGGCAATGTTACACACTTGTTTGAATCAGATAACATCCATACATTGCAAAGGCTATCACCACCACCCTCAGCTTGTTAGGAAGGTCGTATGATGTGTTGAGAAGTTTTACTATAGCTTGGTGTTGACCTGTGTCAGTTACTTCCTAAGTTCCTTGACAGTCTGCAGTGGCTGCGTCCAGTAGTCTCGACAGTCACATTCGCCTGTGGGATGTAGAGGCCGGCAAACAGATCAAAACAGTTGATGCTGGGCCAGGTCAGTACCTCACTGTGTTCATGACTACCGTAAATCCTGTAATACTAGCCACACTCCTAATTAAAGCCGCACCCCGACTTTTGACCTAAATCCCGAATTTCTTCTGTGCCAATTGTTGCAGGCAAAACCCACATTTAAAGCCGCACCCGGACTTTGAACAAAGAACATTTAATACTGTGTGCGACATACTGCCGTAGCGCATACAGTTGGGAAACATTTTAATGTGTTTCATAAAAAGTCATAACTTCGCTAATAATGATCATAAATGAATCACTGAAAGACTCACTACTGTAATGCATTGATAACTATGACACAGTATGTATTTTAATCGGAATATTACTAAGTGAATTTTGAAAAATGTCAATTTGTTTTAGCAAATTACTGTAATTAAAGCTGCATCCTAACTTTGCCATCATCATCACCAATTAAGCTATGCAGTATTGTAACTTTGTAAGTAAAGTCGCGTCTAGTAATACAGGATTTATGGTAGTGATGCATCTTGTATAGTTATCTAATTGCTGTTCCAGTACTAATTTGAAACTCCCAGGCTGACTTTAATTGTGAGGGGTTATACTACTGAGTTGACTGTAATTATGAGGTGACTATTACCTTCGAACATTACTCTTGGTTCATCATTGTCATGCATGCGTGTTAACCACAGCTGTCTGTTGTAGTGGACGCTTGGACAATCAGTTTCTCCCCCGACTCCAGGTTTCTGGCATCTGGAAGTCAGACGGGGAAGATCAATTTGTTTGGAGTCGACTCTGGCAAGAAGGAGTCCTCCTTGGACACCCGGGGGAAATTCACACTCAGCATTGCCTATGTACGCTGCTTCTTATTATTACCATAAACAGCTCATCTCGGCACAACATCAACAGACACTTTACTTATGCATATTCAGTGGGCAAATTGTGCCAACAAATAGATACAATTAATTTTTTTTTATATGCCAATATTGTTACTACAGTAAGCTAATGGATATCTTGTTTTGTCTAGCTGCTACTCTTGTTTGTAATAAGCCATTGGATATTTTCTGTTGTTTCGCTGCAAACTAGTATTGTTTTTAATAAGCCATTTGATATCTTATGTTGTGTTGCCCATAACTGCAGAAGTGTTGTCTCATTGTCTATCATTTGTCATCGTGAGCTCGGCTGATTCTATTTTTTTTCTTGAAATAGATGCGTACACTTCTATGAACACTTGTCATTTTTCATATAATGCTGCCCACTTTCTTGAATGTACAAGATGGCAGATGTATAAAGTTATAAACAGTGGTAGTTGTATGACCACAATAATATATATGTATAAGCAGTGGTAGTTGTATGACCACAATAAACAGTGGTAGTTGTATGACCACAATAATAAATGATGCAGGGAGACAGCTTTGGCACAGTGTAGGCATTTGAGGGAGCATAGACATAGTCTATTGGCTTAGATGAATAGCAAAGTACAGGCGATAGGACGAGAGTAACAAGGATGGAGTAAAACATAAGTACATATAGAGGTTTTTAACAAACTGGCCGACCAAACCGAAAAACAAGATGACACAAAAACAATTAAACTTCACGACTGCCCTGTTACTTTCTAAGGAAATCCAACATTTGTCAGGTAAATCCAAGATGGCCACCCCATGTTGTTTCCAGAATGAGGCTACAGTGTTAAAACATACAGGGAATGTTATGAAGACAAGGAGGGAGTGGAATCGGGGGGAGGGATAAAATGAGGGAAAGTCACTTTGGATTATCCAAGGACATTAGCATGTTTATATTAATGTTTTATCTGCTTTGTTTCAGAGCCCAGATGGAAAGTACATAGCATGTGGAGCCATTGATGGTATCATAAACATATTTGACATGACAACAGGAAAACTGCTGCACACATTAGAAGGTTGGTAATTATGTTGCAAGCTGACATACATTGTAGGGCATGGCGGAGTGCGTCTTATGCATACCAGGGGTGCATTAAAGCCATTGTGTTTTATTGTAACTAAATGCAGTTTGTTGGCTCTGTGGGACACGCTGTAATAAGTAATATATTGTGTTAAAAGAAAATTTTCATTTGACCACACTGTATTAATAAATGCTGTCAATAACTTGTTTCATACGTGACATAAATTATTATGAAGTGCAGTTGTTGACTCCATATTAAAATATTATAATGTTATCAGAAAAAACCGAATAGCCACTCAAACCTTAATGATTCATATAAATATGTATAACTGAGTGATTCATGAACACAAAAATTATTTTCTAGTATGACTATGATGTATCTTTATTTCAATTTATTGCCTCTATGCACTCATAATTTGAAGCCTAGATGACTAAGATTGTTGCTACAATAGGTCACGCCATGCCCATCAGAGGGCTCTGCTTCTCCCCCGATTCACAACTCCTGGTGACTGCATCCGACGACAGCCACATCAAAATATACGACGTGTAAGTTAGTTTAACAAAACTATAATTAATTTGTTATCATTTCATATTGATGTCATAACACAATTTCGCCTGTGTTTATATACATATTTGTAATAGAAACACACAGTCAAACCAAGTTTTACACTTTTCAATGCAGTTGCACATTCAACAGTTTCAGTTTACTCCAGTAGTTGAATTTGTATGTTGGTGAATTTGTACACGACTGATAAAAATATGTGACACTGCACATTGTACTATTTAATTCATATAAGCTTTGTGATGTGAACAACATTAATATTGTTATTATATGTAATTGATATAATTATTTCAATGTCAGAATTGTTGCATTTCATCTGTAGTCAACTCCAGTTACAAAAATGTGATTCCAGTTACAAAGTTAGTGGGGCGTGGTGGTTGCGTGGTAGAGTGCTGGACTGTCAATTGAGGGGACGGTGGTTCAATCCCACCTACCACCATTTTAAAACTTATGCAATTTTGTAACCCCACATTTGCCTGTGTCTTTCAAAAGAGACACTGAAAGCCGGTGGTCCCTTCTATCTGGTGTCTATGCCAGTGGAAGTAAAAGGTGTAACCTATAGTGGACTCACTAATTCTAGAACTCTAAAAACCAATGACAATAATGGTCAGCAAGTTGACTGATGTCATTTAATGGAAGGAGAAAACAGGTCCAAGCCCTGGCTGTAAATGTTATACTTCTACTTGTGCCTGTGTGTACATGTTCTGTCGATCTGTTTGCAGCCAACATGCCAACCTGGCGGGAACCCTCTCGGGACATGGGTCGTGGGTGCTCAATGTCGCCTTCTCTCCCGACAACACACACTTCGTCTCCTGGTGAGAACATCTACTCAGTGTAAACAGTAGTACAATCTCAAACAACAAACACTTAATGTTATCAGATAGATATCTGTGCACTGTAAATGGTCTGTCTAAAAAATATACTCAGCTTGAATGGACGACTTACTAAGATGCCTACGATGGGCAGCTGACTAAATAACCTACATCAAACACACAAACATGTAACTATAAACAACAAATGTCTGTTTATAATATAACATTATAGAGAAACGTTACTGCATGTGTGGTCAATATTGACCATTGTGCTCTGTATAGACTAACATAACACATTGTGTAATAATAATATCTTTGTTCTGTAGGCAAGTTCTACAATTTATATTTCTGACATAAAATTCTTGTTTTGAAACAATGATATTTCATCAGACTGTCATTCCAGTGTAGCTAAAACTGTTACATAAACCAGTTTGCTGTGATGTTGTAGTTCGTCAGATAAGACAGTGAAGGTTTGGGACGCAGGCTCCAGACAGTGCGTGCATACATTCCTCGACCACACAGACCAGGTACACTTCTTCACCAAGTTCACACGGTTCTCACTTAGTTCTTTCAAGTTCATGACCTCCTGTGATTTCTGTTTCACCACAATGTTCCACTTCTTCAAGATAACTTTGGCATGTAGCATAACATCTTGTTAAATGGAGCTTGTTTTATACACTATAAATTGAATATATTGTAACTTACACATCAACTATAAATTTTAACAAAGCAGAACCAACATTTGACATTAAAAATCCTCAATAGTGAGTTTGGTCAGTTCCAAGAAAGGTAGAGCCCAGGTAGGGATGTGATGACATGTCATGTGATATACATTACATATCCACGTGTTTGGTCAGTTCCAAGAAAGGTAGAGCCCAGGTAGGGATGTGATGACATGTCATGTGATATACATTACATATCCACGTCTTTAATAACGTCTTTGGTTATGGCTTGGGGTCATGTAAACAGAGGGTTTCCTCTGAAAGTTTGGCAATTAGTGTGTTATAATAAATGTTTATACCATGGAAATATAGCTTTTTTGCAGAGAAAAACAAGTTATTATTACTGTAATGTTGAAATGACAGTGATAAAATTGCAAGTGGTACCTTATTTGGCTGGTGCTTCACTATAACATGCATACGACATTGCCACATGCACTCATGCATATGCAAACTCACACACTTGCACTCACTCTATATACAAACTCATACACATGCTCTCATGCATACACAAACTCACAGTCTCACATACATACGTACGTGCGTGCGTGCCTGCCTACCTACATACACACACACAAACGTGCATACACAAATTCGTACATATGCCCCATGCATACACACAAACTCACAGATAGATAGATGTACATGCACACCACATGCACACACAATTGATTCACACAATTTATCGTAGTCCATTGTGTTTGTTAATTTGTTGATATAAATAATTTGTCCTAACCTGTAATCAATGTCACAGCATTAATAGACAATTCGTTGACATCTGCCCCTGTTTGTTCTTCAGGTTTGGTGTGCTAAGTACAACAGCACCGGCACAAAGATCGTGTCTGTGTCTGAGGACAGGGCTGTACACATCTATGACTCGCCGGCGTAGATTTCGCCACCGAATAATTACCGGGAGGAGTCTTGTGTTTTCGAATGTGTGACTACCTTGGGCAAAGCGTTACGATTTCTGAGACCATTCAGTGTGCAGAATCGTTACTGAACTGTGTGTGTCTGTATAGTGCAGCTATATTGGGTGTGTTTATTGTTGGTGTCTCAAAACTTAGAGCATAAACTGTTCCTGCCAAAAAAAACCATAAAATTATGGTCGTTCTGACCTTTTATCAAATGTTTTATCATCAGCATACCATATTTAATTAATGCACATAATTTAAGATTTCTTCTCATCCATTATTTGTACCATTTAAGTAAACAGATTTTATATTTTGCTGTTTTTGTTCTGTCCTGGTAAACTTAAGTTAAGTAACAAAATATTGAGTACAAGAATTTTTGAATGCTACTGACTTATCCAGTTGTTGACGTGGCCTGATTATTATTATACTGTAAATGGATATTTGTGTATATTCATGTCAACAATATCTCTTGTCAATAAAATACATTATTACAAAACAAATGCATGATTTACTTCATGTTTGCCGTTTGTGGGAGAGAGAATGCAGAGGGTCATAAGGGGATGCTGCTTTGTAAATGGGCTATAACATATAAACTTTGTCGTAAAACATCTCTAAAACTATTTGTTTTATATTGACCAATTTTTTATTGTTGTGTGGAGTCCAATTGCATTCTAATTACAATTCACAGTAAGATTGTATTACATATCAACAATATACATTCGCCCTATATATATATCCTTACAACACAAGAACAGCAGTCCGAGTACTACCACCATAATAAAGGAAATGTTTCTGTCATCAGCCTCTCCCTGCAATGTCACAGACATCGTTCATGCCTAAGTCCAGCATGCAGTATTGGTGCTGCAAGCAGGGTGTATTTCGGCTTATTATGCGACAAACCTTCCAGTTTTCAAGTTTTAATTGTTTAGTATTTGATGTTGTATCCCAGTCTTTCTTGACCCGAATAATATAGTCGGTGTCTGACAGCGCTGATGTCTGAGGCACTTGTTGTGGTCAGGATATAGTATACCCGAGACAACTGTTAATTCCGAGGTCTACAGTTTTGTATAGTTTTGCTTCTATAGTGCCTTGTAATTATTGGCAGTGAAATGTCAATTTCAATAAGTTCATTTCGATAAATTATTGGTAGTCGGGCCAGTACCGCATGCATGTAGCTAATTAGCTAAGTGCAGGGACATCCATTCCTTAGTCACCGTATGATTGTGCAGCCTGTTACCCTATACACTGAAGGGAAATATGTAAGATAATAACTACTTATGTTAGCAAGTTTAATAAAGTGTGTCCACAGCTACCTGTGAATACACTTCTATCTTTAGTGGTAGACACCAGAGAGTTAAGTTTGGAGATTTTTTGGTCACAAAATGTGCGTTTTGGGGTGCGTTACTTTTTAGGCTGTACACCACTCCATTAAATTCGGTTACTAATAGTCATCATATGTGTCATCTTAATTAAAATCAACATCTTATCTCTTCCCCAGGACATAGCGATGCAGCGTATTATCGGTGAATGCCGTTACAGCGCGTAACGAGCACATATTTTGCCGTTTTTAAAATGGAAGGCGACGCGAAACGAAAGGTGGAAGACGTTTCTCAAGAAAAGGAAGACGACGAATGGATTGGGCCGATGCCATCGGAAGCAATTAAACCAAAAAAGAGGAAAGGTAAACCTGGCCAGCAACACAAAACACAATAACCAACGCTTACGATGCAGTGCTGGTTTGGTGGATTTTGTGGGCGATAATTAGGGGCGTATGGTGATATGGTACCCGGTGATCTCGGATTTTCGCGATCTCGGACTAAGTGATCTCGGACTGTTTCGGTGATCTCGGCCAGTGTGCGGCAGTGATCTCGGCCTGTTTCGGTGATCTCGGCCAGTGATCTCGGCCTGTGGGGAAGTGATCTCGGCCTGTTTTCGGTGAACTCGGCCAGTGATCTCGGCCTATGGGGAAGTGATCTCGGCCTGTGTGGCAGTGATCTCGGCCTATATTCATGATGTTGCCCAGCGTTTTTGTTCAACATACTGTGTTAAGTTGTTGGTTGCATGAGTTTACATTTTAAAGATTTTCTCTCCGAAGGTTCAGAATCTCACGGGTAATCATCAAGCGTTTAGGGTGTGCAGCCTCTTACGCTAGCTCTTGCGTGTACATCTCTTGCGTGTACGTCTTTATTTTTGACGTTTAACACAAGCGAATGGTTGTGTTTATCGTACATTTATGCGACAGCTAACTAATTCCAAGATATGAGTGCGCCAATGTAATACAGTTTAATTAAAACATTTCTAAACTGTAGAAAAGCACTGATAATCTAAGTATGTGTTTTGGTGAGTTTCACCTCTGAAATATTAAGACCGGACCGTTGCCTATCGTATGGTACTATATATGTTAGGCTTGGGCAAGGATTTTTCACTCAAATTAACCATATTGCTGCATGACTTACACATAGAAATATTAACCGTTGTGGAATACAATTTATATGCATAAAAACGTCATTATGTTATCTCTTTGTACACCAAATTTCGTTCTTGTTCCTCAAATATAACGCGTTCAGTAGCATTTTAAAACGACCCCCTACTCAACAAAAATCGACCTGTTGCGACACGCCGCCTGTGCTAAGATGCTATGCTTGTTACGCTAGCGCGAGCGCCTCATCGCGTTTACCACCAGGCTGACAATTTAAGCGTAAAATAGGCTTTCTTCTCAAACGTTGCGCCGCGTCAATTTTTGACCAATTCAATCAGAATAAAGCTTATATTGAAGAAATATTATTGCTCTATCGATTGGTGATACACACTACGCTGAACTAATAAGAAATCGTCCGCTAAAACGCAATTAAACATGACAACTTATGTCATGGTCGTATTTCATGAGCAACGTCGCCGTTCCGCATCACATCGCGTAGTGTGTGGTACCATTCGATCCGGCGTGAAATTTGCTATCCAGTACATATCATTTTATGAATATAGCATTTTATTTGTGGGGGCGCACGCCTTTGAAAGCTGGTGGTACTTTTTCCCCGAGTCGCGACCCTTCGAGTCTTCGGCAGATCGCCGCACGCGTTAGTTGTAAGTAAGTCGCTAATGTCGTATTCCACTCGTATGTTAGCAATGTCTAAACATCACGGCACATAACGGCTACCAATTGTCTCATGGTCAACGTATTGCATTTTAGTGATAATTTATAGCGAATAATTCGTCTATTTGCCTGTTGCTAAATCTATGGGTTTGCCCTTGCAACGAAATAGGCTGACCTAGATATCAACATCACGGTGGGCGCCAGGACTAGTCGATCTTTGTTGTGAGGGGTGTCAAGGATGCTGTCGAAGCTCGCCGTTTACTTGAGAAACGATCTTTAATTATGAACATATTTTTCACGTTGTGTTGTTTTACTCGTATTATAGATGACAACTATTACAACTGTATTGTCCACACAACAGTAATTGATACGAAATTCGGCATAATGCGCCGCTATTTCAGCTAGACCAACGACAAACATACGCCGCTGCAATGTCTGCGCCGTTGCGATAAAGCCGACTTTCTACTTGTATTCGCGCAACACGTGGATTATTACATTTACAATGCCTTTGAAATAGTATACAATTTTATTTTTAAAAAGCAGAGACAAGAAATAACAATTCTTGGAGACGAATTGATCGACCTAGCGTCGTAATTCCATAACATTATAGTTTATATATCTTTTTGTGTTTATATTTTAATTTCGTATGTTGTCAAATCATTTTGAAATACATTCACCCACATGATGGAATGTATTTCGGAATTTATCAATATTACATATAACAATATTTGTTATTAAACTGATTAGTAGTTCAATTTAACACCAATTATTTTATAAATATATGTTATTATAATCTTATAATAATACTTTTATTACATTTGATCATATATGACAACATATGTAATCAAATAATATACATATATATATTATATATACATATATATATTATATATATATATATATATATATATATATATATATATATATATATATATATATATATATATACTTAATGGTTTCTAAATTATAGATTAGTTAATTATGTCAAAATTGTACACAAAATTGAGAATTTTTTAGAAGAACTCTTATTTCACGTAAACAACACAATTATATGATTTATGTGAAAATCATGCAGTAGATATACATAACAACAATACCTGTGCTAAATTAAAAGTTTGTAACTTTAATATATGTTTGACTAGAGCATGGTCAAAATATACCTAATTTTCACTGTCATGGCGGCCATATTGGATACCTAATTTGCATAATTTATGCAAAAAATGAGAAATAGCTCAATTCTACTGAAAACTAGTTACATGCCAAATTTGGTTGATCTGTGTTGAAAAGTAAAGATTTTTGTTTGAATCTATACTACCTACCTTGAAGTTTTGACATTTTTCCCCGAGGTAATCGGGGAAAAAAGTAAAACGTCATATAAAACCCAAACGACATGACATGGCTGAATGAAACTTGTTTTACTATCCGAATATAATATGTATCTTTCACAAATTCATATTTGTATCGCCTTTAGTGACTTTTCAATTTTGTGCTTGTCTCTTGCCAAGTGTCAATTTGCTAAAATAACATATTCCCACATTTTCAATATCGCATATCTCTGGAAATATTAGTCATACCACTCTAATAATTTATGTACATGTTGACCATGTTGTTGTCCTTGGATGCATGTAATATTGAGTTATTCTAGTAATAAGTTAAAAAGTTGTGTTAAGTCAAAAATGACATTTTATAATAAATTCCTTGCCCAGGCCTATATATGTCTACGATTCGAGGCTAATTCACAGAAGACATAAAGCATAATGTAGAAAGATTATGTTTTATTAAAAACATTACCCATGTGTGATCTTGCACTCGATCAGTGCATGACCGGGCCGTACAATCTGGCAAAGGCCTTGAGCATCTGCATTGCGGTCTTCTCACCCGCTCTGAACAAGTCCCACTGGAGGGCCACCTTTCCTTGCAGGTCACGATATGTCTTCTTTTGGTATCTTCGCAGCTTGCCTTCTGATACCAACCGCAGGGTGAGTTCGATCTGAAACACATGTAACTCTTATTTATAACATAAGCTGAACACAACAGTAGCGAGTAGTACATGCCATCGCCATCACACATTTTCAAGCAAATTGTTTAGTCGCTACATTTTATTAAGCCGATATTTTCGATCATTTTTATTAATTCCATAACTATATATTAAACGGTTGTGCTTGTGCAGTACAACAAATACGTGTACATATTTACAATCAACTTCCAAATATGTTGCAGCCGCATAGCTTGTACAGCCGCAGACTAATGCAGAGCCAGCCGCCGGAGGAAATACTTGTTATATAGGTAGCGTTATATATCGTATGCAGCACGGATTGCTCACCTGGTCAGCTTCTTCAAACAACTGGGTCGTCAGTTGATAGAATGCCATCATTCGACGTCGTTGTTCGTTCTCTGAGAAGTATTTCTAAATATGTGTGAGGGTTATGGGGGTGAGGTTATTGTGTGCAAATTATTTATTACAAGTTGTTCCCGTGGCTTATGACTGTATAACGGAAAGACGTTTGTCCAAAACCATTTATTGTGAGAAAAATGCATGCCAATTTGCTGTCTCTTGTAGGAGATCTATGTTTAAAAAATAGTAACGGAGTATATCATCAGGCACGTACGCTGATTTGAGGCACATTTGACACGCCAGATTTGCTCAGCTCCTCTTTAGCCTAGGAAGAAAGGGATTAGGCATAACGGATTTCTTTTGTTGTTACTCGCCAACATCAAATGGAGGCATTTCTCACCCAAGTGTAGAGCTTTGAGTAAATGAAAGCTTTCTGTGGTCGAATCCAATGACTGATTTCATATGTGCTCATGGCGTGATTACATCGTTTAAAGTCACTTATGTAAAACCACAAACAACGCAACAACAACAAGGGTGTTAACTCAATTGCTGTACGTGGTTTCCATGCGTCGTAACAAATCAAAGAAAACTCATGAAAGAAAGAATCTGCTCAATACCGCTGCAGTGCACGAGTAGACAGCCGATTACTATGGCCTGCCTCAAAACGTTCATAAATCATAGAAAGATGTGCCCAATATAGCAAAGCAAGTCGATAATGTTCGCAACTCCCAAAGGATACAAATCAAATTTAATATAAACTATTGTGAATCAAATTACCACGCCGTCTACCCATTATCATTGTTGTGTATTGCATTAATAACTTTATTATTAGGAAATAAATTAGAATTAAATCACAAATGATTGTCTCAGCGTCTTTATAGCATTGCATTAATTTTATGCCTTTGCGTTTGTAGTTTGATTGGCTTATAGTTGATTATATAATTTTAAGTGTCGATTGTTCTAATAGTTAACAATTTTGCATGATCGATGCTATTTTCCTGCTTGGAAGTCGCTTGTGTGCTTACGTGCGAGCATGCATGTGTATGCGCGCATGCGTATGTGTTTCAAACGAGGAAGATGTGATACATCTTTTCTGCTTCCGATTATAATTTATGTTGTAATTGAGATGCCAAAGAGTCCTGGAATACTTTAAAATCTACGCTGCATGCAATGATTATACCTTTTAAGGTAACGGCTCTGTGAAACAATAAACAACATTAAGGGTGTTAAGTCAATTGCCGTACATTGTTGCCATGTGTCTCAACAAATCAAAGAAAAAACATGAAAGGAGGAATCTGCTAAATAACGCAATGCACGAGTAGACAGCCGATTACTATGGCGTGCCTCAAAACACGTTCACACAGCCCATAAATCAAAGACAAACGAAAATATGTGCTCAATATAGCTCAGCAACAATTGGAAGTCGATTACGTTCGCACCTTCCCAACGGACACAAATCAAATATAAACAATAAGAAAAGGACTATTGCGAAACAACCACGCATTCTACCTTTTTAATTAATGTATATTGCATTAATAACTCAGTTGCGTTGTTATAATGCCAAAAATTAAACTACGTAAAACCTGGTTCTTAGAAGAAGACTATCAAAGAGAATCCACTCAAACAGATTGGTTCCTTGCTAAAAACTTGGCGGATCATTATAACATTTTTATTGCATTGCAGGCTCAATAAGTTCAATGATAACACTTGGAGATTTATCAATAGTCAATAAATAAGAACGAAATAACGACTGATCGTTACAACTTCTTTATTGCATTGCATTGCATATTTTTGCAACATGAAGAACGAAACGAAATATAACGACTGATCGTCACAGATTCTTTATGCATTGCATATTTTTGTAACATGATACATATGCTGTACCATCATATCACTTCATTATATTGGTGAGGGTATGGTGCGCATCACTCCCTATACAGGCCGAGATCACTGTTGCATAGGCCGAGATCACTTCCCCACAGGCCGAGATCACTGCCGCACACTGGCCGAGATCACCGAAACAGTCCGAGATCACTTAGTCCGAGATCGCGAAAGTCTGAGATCACCGTGAAGCGGTGATATACTGCCGGTATTACTGGGCATGTTGACCATCGTGATTGTGCCACTTATATTTAAGGAATTTAGACATGCCGTTTTCAACACTAAGCAGTGATAGAACACGTGAATAAAAGGTAGAACCCTGATAGGTTATGCAGATGAGGCCCACAGAACTACTGAGTCTGTCTCTGAGTGACTCCCAGTCATCACTGCTCTACGTCTCACTCTCATCTACTCCCAGAACTGGGTTATGTGGGTGGGTGGATGAGGGGGAATCCATAAGGGGTCATTATGGAATTGTTTTCATGAAGTAGGCAGCTCTGAAATATGGTTATAATCAAAATGTATGCAAATGTTTATTAACTATTAGAGCAATGAAATGTTTTTGTATTTTCAGTGTTAGAGCATGAGAAGGTTTACTTGGACAACTTGCCAGATGGCGAATTCTACGAACGCAGTTTCATGCATCAAGACGTAATCACACACATCACAGTTACAAAGTAAGTTGTTTCCCAAGAACGTACAAGAGTAAACATAAAACTGCAAATGGTTATCCCTGAAAACTATGTCTTTGGTCTGGCACTTTTAGTACAGGTATGGGAATTTTGTCCACACACTGCATTTTGTCCACACGCTGTTAAAAGTCTGCACTCTAATATTTTCATCATGTAATTGTTCCTCATGATAATGTCTTTCTATTACAACAATCTTTCAATCGTTATGTTTTGTAAATATTAGTACACAGTCTAAGGATCATAAATAGGTAATGTGGCAAATTAACTGTACTGAAAACAGTAATGTTTATTTTGGGCTAGTCGGCTACCACTAATTAGTGATTTAATCTATGTAAATAATTATAATTTAGTGTTTGGTTTGCGTTTTCATGTATGTTTCAAAGTTATGCGAATGTGTTGAAGTAGTCCATGATTCCATATGATTGTTTGCAGAACAGATTTTATCATAACTGCAAGTTGTGACGGCCATGTGAAGTTCTGGAAGAAAGAAACTGAGGGCATTGAGTTTGTAAAGCATTTCAGAAGCCATCTAGGTAACAATATTGCTGTGTACATAATTCTAAGAATAAGTCTACGCTAATACGTTAACTTCATAAAGTAGATGATGAAATTACTTCAAGACACACTACAGAAAAGGATAAGCATACCTGGTAGTTGTAATCAAGCATAGTTGTTACTACAATCTAACATTACATTTATACTGCAATTATAGGGAACATGTTGAACTTAGTACGAATCTTCCCTAGAGACTGTGTCCAATACAATGATTGTAAGTGTACATTAGGATAGCAGAACAGCAATTTTAAAGTTTTTTCTTTATATCATGTCCATTTAATGAAAGACAACTGTACATTTTTTACTTGTGAAGTCACTAACCAAAAAAGATTCTAAGTTAGATCGATGTCTTAATGTCTTATTCCATATTGGAACACACGCATGCATGCACACACATGTAGGAAATACTCTTGTGAAGATTACATATTTGAACAGAACTTTGGTCATAATGTTATGTCCACTTCTAATTCAACAATTATTTGTAGTTACATGAGAGCAAGGTGTAACGTACTTGTGAGCAGCCGTATGGACCGGATCATTCTTATTTACTTCAAATTTGAATAAACTGTCTTCATCTGATGACAGCATTTTGAAAACAAATGTTCTTTAGCAAACTCTCTTTTGCTCATGGTATTAAATGGGGATTTGTAGCATTTTCTTCTACTAGGTTAATGTTTAAACAAACCTCTAACCCTGGTTTGATGTAGTTATATTTATCCAGAGAGAATTAAGTTGTTGATGCATGGTTACAGGAAACATACAGGATGTTTCTGGCAGTGACAATGGAGAACTCTTCTGTACCATCTCTGATGACAAATCTCTTAAAGTGTTTGACATTGTCAATTTTGGTAAGTCAGCTCCAGTATTGAGGCTCTATACAGTATTTGTTTGTAACTTAAAACTGCATCCTCACTTTCTGTTTTCTCTTATCTCATTTCAAAATCATTTAAGAAAGTACGAACCTATGATCTAGTACAAGCTGGCTCAGTTGTGGAAATGTGTTTTTACTTTAAACAAATTAGAAATTCTGCAAAAAACCCAGTAAATCAATGATTCTTTTAGACAGTGGCTTTACATCAGTGACCCGGATTGTCTACTTAAATAGTGCATTCTTAGTACTGCATGTATATATATATATATATACGCCAACAACGCATACAAAAAACAACCTGTTTATTCAAGAATATTGTAGAATCCGGGCTCACCTCAATTTCCCCATTATAATTAACTGTTTTCCTGTATATGACAATTCAGTGCATTAATAAAATAATTCACATCATTCCAAGCATATTTAGACAACAAAGGCTAACCATGCCAAGTCAACAAACCCTCTGTTGACTGATGTGTAGATATGATCAACATGATGAAGCTGGGATACGTTCCACAGTGCTGCAGCTGGATCTATGCAGCTGGTGATGCCATTGCTGCCCTGGCCGTGTAAGAACATTACTTACTTTCTATATCTAACATCCTAGTCTGATGCAGTTGTGGGTTTGCTGTTAGGTTTCTGCCATAAATTCAAAATAAATCAGCATAATCATGAAAAAATTGATGTTGGCTGATTAAGAGAAGAAAGAAGAAAATTAAGAAGAAAGTAAGTAGGTATAATTGGTTAATATTTTCTAATCCTTTCTTTGTCCAGAGATAAAAGACGTAACATTGTTTTCACAATTATAAAATAATTTTATGGACTGGGGGTTCATGTGTGTATGCATTCAAAGATCCATGTATTTGTATATATATAAGTTTGTGTATATGTGTGCATGTGTACGTATGAGCGTTTGCATATGTATCTGGGATATAGCAAAATGTGAAACATGATTAGATTAAGAGTAAAATTTGAGCGATGTTGTCAACATTTCATAGTTGAATGGTGAGTGTTTTATAAGTCTGTGTGTGTGTGTTTGTTTAGAGCGGAGGCAGGCAGCTGTAATATCCATGTGTACGATGGCCGGGGAAGTGAAGTGATGGAGACACTGCAGCGACTCCACTCACAGCCAGTTGTAATCATCAGGGTATGTAACTACTCAACTAGTCACTTACTGAGAGGAACGTTGAGTGATGTGGGTGGGTGGACACTGGGAGAAGTGAAGATGACCTTCACCTTGAACTTCCAAATCAGAAAGAATGATCATGAGCAAAATAAGAAACAAGGGTAGCTCAAAGCAGGTTTTACACCTGTCACACACTAACTCAGTTTTATTGTAAATTGTAATTTTGGCCATGCTGCATTTTCTGCAAAGTGACTATTTCTTCTCAAATATCCACCACAGTCTACATCCATGTGCTTGCTTATATGACAGAGTGAAGGAAGTAGAATTGCCCAAACTTTAAAATGCATGCAAGATGATTTGAACAAGGATTCTTTCACTAGAGAGTCCCGTATGATTCTAACTACTATGTTATCACACACACGCTCACTTAGTGATATACTGTATATAGGTAGTGGGAACTGGTATTATGGTAATTTTCCTGTGGTCTGCAGACACATTATAGTAACATTTTCTTGTGCTCTGAAAACTAGCGCCAAATCACCGTTAAACATCATAGACATAATTTATTACTTGTCTGGTAGGAAATTTCTGTTTTGTAGCAGTTAGCTGTAAAATACAAAACCTCTATTCTGACATTGTATAAGCCTTTGTGTTAGTGATATAAGGAACTAATGGCAACTGTTTTCTCACATGTCACACATCATCACACATGTTTCTCCCTGTTGTAGTATAATGTCACACATTTTCTTCTTGTTGTAGTATCATGTCACACATGTTTCTCCTTTTTGTAGTATAATGTCACACATTTCTTCTTGTTGTAGTATAATGTCACACATGTTTCTCCCTGTTGTAGTATAATGTCACACATGTTTCTCCTTGTTGTAGTATAATGACACACATGTTTCTCCTTGTTGTAGTATAATCAATGTCACACGTTTCTCCCTGTTGTAGTATAATCAATGTCACACATGTTTCTCTCTGTTGTAGTATAATCAATGTCACACATGTTTCTCCCTGTTGTAGTATTATGAATGTCACAAATGTTTCTCCCTGTTGTAGTATAATCAATGTCACACATGTTTCTCCCTGTTCTAGTATAATGCCATCTTTGAGACGGTAGTGTCTGTGGACAAATCTGGCATGCTCGAGTACTGGACTGGACCAAAGTACGACTACAAGTTTCCTAAGAATGTGGAGTGGGAGTACAAGACAGACACTGACCTGTATGAGTTTGTCAAGGTTAGACACATGCCCTCCATCCAGAATGACATGTGACAGTGTAGCACCAAATCTGCTGTAGTTGTTCTCCTCTTTCCCTGTGTGTCGGGTGACGTTTGCATTAATTCTGATTCTCAACTTCCGTTTTCCTTTCGTAACATTCTTTTGCAAAGTTCTCTTCATCAACCGTCTCCACTCATTGCTTCCATTACTTCACTTTCTCTACTCTTTTCCGCTCCTCTCCCAAATTCTCAAAATTTCCCATGACACAATCCTTCCCATTGCAGTCTGGGTGGTTCTCACTTTTCCTTCCTCTCTCAACGTACTAATTTACAGTATTTGTTTTGTATACCTCCGTAAATGTACATATACTAAGTACACCCCTGTAGTGTTATTTTAACTGTGAGATTGTAATCATTTGCTAATTTCCATGTGAACTTAACATACTAATTGTGTTGTTTGTTATTTGAGATTTGTGACTTTTGTTACCAGTAATGACATTCTTGTGTTTGCTGTATTATGCATATATGTGTTTATTTGGAAGTGCTTAAAATAGTCAACTATATTTAATTGTTATGTAATTAATGGGGTGGCTGCCACAAGAGCGACCAAAATGGTCTTAGTGACACTCACTGTGACAGTCTCCTCGACCCCTGGTTATTTTACCTACACTAACAATTCATAATCACTTATAATTACATTTCTGTTATTTCTTACGCAATTACTTGGCAGTTTGCTGCACAGCGGTACTAATGTAATATTATTTTATAACTTGAGCTGTAGGTAATTTGTATGAACATTGCTTTATGTATATTTTTATTGGGTCAATAAACACTTCCGATTCCAGGCATCTGATTTCTTTGCAAACTGCTCTGCCTCTCCACCAACATTTACTTGTATGAAGTAACTACATATGTAATCATTCTAGTATAATAAGTCTCATGCTTACTCTTTGCCCACAGTAGTTCAGCAAAAGGCAAAGTCTGCGATACATTTGGCGATCATGCTTTTAAATCTCATCAACAGTTGATGGAATTGCTAAGAACAATCCAGTGATAAAAGTCACTTTAAAATTATAAGTTGGCATTACTAATTGTGGTCATATTCATTTCATATATATATTTGTTTGGTTCTGTTGTAGACCAAGACTACACCTGTTGGTTTGACCTTTTCGCCAAACGGCAGGTTGTTTGCAACTCTCGCCAGAGACAGAAAGGTTAGTGATGCTTTTAACTGTTGTGGGGAACGCTGGTCGCACGGTAGAGCACCGGACTGTCAATTGAAGGGACGGCGGTTCAGTCCCACCTGCCACCGTTTTGAAACTTAGGCAGTTTCATTCACCCCACATTTGCCTGTGTCTTTCGGAAGAGACACTCAAAGCCGATGATCCCTTCTATCTGGTGTCTATACCAGGGAAATTAAAAGATCCCACACAGGGGGTAAATGTGTAAGCTGTACTACTACATTACTCACAAATTGTTGTTTGACTTTAAATGCCCTGCAAAGGGTCCCGTCCTGTATCTGAGAGTAAGAGAGAACAAAAACTGTTTCAGTGCTAGCTAGAATTGTTCTAACATGTAAGTAACTGCAAGCCTATTTTGATTGAGACTTGCAACAACAGTGCCATGTATAACAATACAGAAGATTGCAAAAAGTTCAGTTACTCCCAATGGGGTTCTATAAAGTACAAAATAAATATTATATAATATTGATGATATGATGACACCAGAAACACAAACTTAAAAGAAATTATGTTTTGTGAAATGAATTAAGAACTGCTACAGGGAGCCAGTGACTGGTGTAAGTGTGTAATGTGTGTAATGTTGTGTGGACTGTGTGTAATGTTGTGTGGACTGTGTGTAATGTTGTGTGGACTGTGTGTAATGTTGTGTGGACTGTGTGTAATGTTGTATGTACTGTGTGTAATGTTGTGTGGACTGTGTGTAATGTTGTGTGGACTGTGTGTAATGTTGTGTGTACTGTGTATAATGTTGTGTGGACTCTGTAATGTTGTGTGGACTGTGTGTAATGTTGTGTGTACTGTGTGTAATGTTGTGTGGACTGTATAATGTTGTGTGGACTGTGTATAATGTTGTGTGGACTGTGTGTAAAGTTGTGTGGACTGTGTGTAATGTTGTGTGGACTGTGTGTAATGTTGTGTGTAATGTGTGTAATGTTGTGTGGACTGTGCTGCGGACTTTGTGGATGTTGTATTTTTTGTCATTTAGGTGCGGATCTTCCGGTTCCTGACAGGCAAAATGACCAAAGTGGTGGACGAGTCTCTCAAGCAGTACACCCTGGAGCAACAAGTACAGGTCAGTCTCCTCAGTCTCTGTCAAGTCTCTTCTTTCTTAGGGATGTTATTGCAAGAATAAAGGAGGTGTTGTTAACAAAATTGCAATGAAACGTAATATGAAGTTAGTTGTTTTAGGTAAAACTTCTGTTAATTTCTTTGAGAATCTCATTGGTGTTTCTTGTTTAAGTTGGCAGTATCTGTTGTGCATGTATATCTGTTATATTGCAGTATGTCCTGTCTAGTGCACAACATTATGATAGGTTACTTAGAAATAAATATAGCGTTCAAAATGTAATGCTGTTTAGCTTAGACTTTCAATAACATTTATTTTTATTATCAATATAATTTTTTTTAATAATAATCTTTAGCTAACTTATATATTTTATCATTTATTACTATTACTTTTATACATATTTTATATATTTCATTTACCTTAACATATTTAATATTATAATTCCACGATACATGTATACATATTCATGTGCAGCGCCTCCGAATGGATATTACCTAGATTTATGGCACTTTATAAATGTTCTTCTTCTTATTATTATGTACAGGAATGTATGTTTATTTGTACAGCAAATGAAGCAGCAACTTTCAAGCATGGAATTTGGACGGCGAGTAGCTCTTGAACATGAGCTCGAGAAATCTGATGCTTATGTCTACTGTAATATCAGTGAGTGTGATTTTGCTAAACATTTATTCCAGCACAGGTTGATTTGTTATACTGATATGCTAACGTGATATTACAAGAGTAAGTGAAGTCGTTAATTATATCTTGCAATCGTGTGTTTGTAACTATTTAATGGTAATAAATATACAGATTTACTTCTTAATTAAGTTGGAACTTAGATGTAGAAAGACAGAAATTCACACCAAGTGTGTTTTAAATTACGGCATTTCAGACATGGCGTGTGAAAAGGCACCTAGTAAAATGTTCATTAATTATTATTTTATTTGTTATCGTGTGTATCATATGTGTAATGTTGTGGATGTGGTTTCTGTTGCAGTATTTGATGAGAGTGGACACTTTGTGTTGTACTCAACAATGTTGGGTGTGAAAGGTAACAGTGATACCAACCAATTAACATAATTTATCATTATCAAATTACAAATTGTCAACCCGGAATCTTCTTCCATTAAATGACCTCGGTCAACTTGCTGACCATTATTATCATTGGTTTTTAGAGCTTTCCTTCTCTAGAATTAGTGAGTCCACTACAGGTTACACATTTACCCCCTGTGTGAGATCTTTTACTTCCCCTGGCATAGACACCAGTCAGAAGGGACCACAGGCTATTAGAGTTTCTTCCGAAAGACATAGGCACAAGTGGGTTTACGAAATTGCATAAGTTTCAAAACGACGATTTCGATTGACAGTGCGGCGCTCTACCGCGCGACCACGGCTCTGTAGCAATTTGTTGATTGTTTCACAATTGCTTTTGTTTTTATGTATGATTCCAAAATAAACCTAACTACGCTCATACTACACTATTACGTTTCTTATAGAAGATACAGTAATTTATACCCACTTTGTCACAGTGATCAACCTGAAGACCAACCGGTGTGTGCGCATGCTGGGGAAGCTTGAGAACTGTCGCCTGCTGCAAGTGGCCCTGTTCCAAGGAGCGGTCAAGACGAGAGTGACCGCACTGACCATGGAGATGCAGGCCTCTGAGAACCCACTGCTCTTGACCAGCCAGAACGACCCGACCCTCTTCTGTACGGCGTACAAGAAGAATCGATTCTACATCTTCAGCAGACGTCCCCCGGCCGACACAAAAGGGTGAGGGTGGCGGTTGATGATGTGTTGGTTCAGTACTTTTAAGTCTTATTTGCTTTGAGATGTACTTATGAAAGAAACTAGTACATTTCTCTAGAGCGCAATGGCTCAGGGGTAGAGCTTCGGACTCTCGATTTTGAGAACCTGGGTTTGAATCCTGTGCTGCGTTTTTAAAACCTTGGGCAAGTTTTTTCACTCTACATTGCTCCAGTTCACTCAGCCATATAAATGAGTGCCTGGCTATAGACAGTAGTGGATATGTGTACGAGCAGCCTTCGCACATTAATTGTAGCATATGGCTGGATGTTTCCCAGAGAAGCTGAGATGGTGTCTGAGTGAAAAAGTCTGTCAGGGAAGTAAAGTGTAAAGTGCTTTGAACGGTCCTGAGGACTGGATACTGCGCTATATAAGAACTTTTACTTGCCATTTACTCCATGAGATAGATCCATAACAGATTACATTTCATGGCAGCCATTTTCCGTGAGATTTTGACTGTTGCATGGATATGTAGGACGTTATATAATATAGCAAAATGCAAACCATCGAATTTAGTTATTAGTCATATGGAGGTAATTTTCAGGTGTTTATTTTTACGAATTCTGCTTAGAGTACCTCTTTTCTTCATTGCTACACTCACCATTATAACACTGCAGTGAAAACAGTAATCCACCTGATATCTTTGAACTTACACACTTGGTAAATGAAATAATACGTAGGTGAAGTAATGCCCAGTGTTTTGGTTCCACATCAGGGGAGACAACGAGCGAGATGTTTTCAATGAGAAGCCGTCAAAAGAGGAACTTGCTGCAGCCACACAGGTATTTGGTCTACTGCATATTATTTGTCAGACGCAAAACAGTTGTTTAAGTCGAAAAGATAAATGCTTCATAAAAAAAATTCTTTTCATAAAAGTATTGCTTAATTATTTATGGTTTTCCTAGTATAAGCCGATTGAAATTACATTTCATAGCATTACAACAATGTAATATTATCAATGTAACACATTCACCATAACCCTTACCCCATGTCAACAAAACAGTTTTTTCAACCTGATATAATGATAACTAAAATGCTATATTATGATCAGTCTTTCTAAGCACGTGAAATTATTGTATTTGCTGTCAGTTACAGTAACTGCTCTAGACCTTTTCTTTATTTGAAAGCCAATTTTTTTGTTTCTAGCATTGATAATGTTGTTTTATTTTGTCTTCAGGATATTTCCTACACGCGGATATCAGAGGCAGCTGTTATGTACACATCCATGGGCGATATTCACATCAAGTTATTCCCAAAAGAGTAAGTATAATAGAAAACTTATTTTGAGTCCACAAGAGTTGCAAATATGTGACAATTAATTATATTTTTATACCATGTTTTAACCAAATGTTCAGTTACATGTGCATATCTATTCTACATATTTTTTAGCTTAACCAACTTTAAACTCATTTATTATTTAAAATAACCGTCACACGTCATTTGTATAAATTCATTGTTTAGACTCGATTAAATTATCAAGCTGATTACTAATGATTTTCCATGTGAAATTATTCTGTAACAAATTAAAACAATAACATAAAATATTCACACTTTCAAAATGACCGACCTTTAAAACACTACAGATTTAAACAACCTCGGACCTCATTTATATATCAGGTGATTGAGGACTTTTCTGAGAGTTACCTTGTGGATTATGTACATGTAGGTGCCCAAAGACTGTGGAGAACTTCTGTGTACACAGTCGCAACGGCTACTACAACGGGCATCTCTTCCACCGTGTCATCAAAGGTTTCATGGTGCAGACCGGAGATCCCCAGGGTAAGTGTACTTCATTGGTCAGCAGTAGTGAGACCCCCGGAGTGATAACATTACATTGTCATGGAAAATAGTTGGTATTATAGAGCGCAATGGCTCAGGTGTAGAGCTTCTGATTCTCGACTAAGAGAACCCGGGTCGAATCCTGTGCTGCAGTGTTAAAACCTTAGGCAAGTTCACTCTGTAAATGAATACCTGGCTATAGACAGTAGTGGCTGTGTGTATGAGCAGCCTTTCGCACATTATTTGTAGCACGTGGTTGGATGCTTCCCAGAGAAGTTGAGACAGTATTTGATTGAACAGGTCTGCCGGGGAAACAAAGTGTAAAAGCGCTTTGAGCAGTCCTAAGGATTGGATACTGCACTATATAAAAACTGACCTTTACATTTTTTATTATGGCCAGCTTATTGAGACTGTTGTACTTATAATGTTGTAATTTCAGGCCAAAGTAAAATAAAGTATATGACTATCAAATGAAAAAGCACAGAAAACACTATTAAACAATTATATAAATTTCGCAGATTGTCGCCAGGTTTCTTCATTGGATGTCCATTTGAAAAGGGGTAGTGTGTATGTACTTATTTCTACATTGTAATCTTTTTCACGTCTTCCCTTCACTTCTCCTGCCTTCCTTAAGTCCTGCACATCATTTTCCACCGTAATTGTTATGGCAGTGAAGATAATTTGAAAATATACAACAATATAATTTGTATACAATTCTGTTTGAAGTTGCCTGTATAAATTGTGTGTTTTTAGACAATGTAACCCAGTTGCTGTTCTTACATTTTACCGATAGCGTCATCTATGAGGTTGTAATGCAAATTGTTGTTCCCACCAGGCAATGGCACGGGTGGTGAATCAATCTGGGGAGGTGAGTTTGAAGATGAGTTTCATCCGTCGCTGAAGCATGACCGTCCCTACACTCTGAGCATGGCGAACGCTGGAGCCAACACTAACGGCTCTCAGTTCTTCATCACTGCTGCACCTACTGTAAGTGCATATATATGTTAGCATTGTACATAATCTAGGTGTACTTGTATATGTGGGCATGTGTGTGTGTTTGTGCGTGCATGTGTGGTGTAAATCTGTGTGTTTATGGTGTGTGTTTAAGTGCATTTGTGTGTAAGTGTATGCGTGTGTTTCTGTTCACGTTTGGTTATTTCTGTATGTACATGTCTAATAATTTATTGCACACCTTCATAGATATTTAATTTTATGCATTTGTGTGAGTAATAGTATTCTTTATGCACACCATACACACGCGCACACGCACACACACACACACACACACACACACACATATTTTAGTCGTTAGTATAATAGTATAATAGTATAACAATAACATAATATATACATGTTTGTTTATCAAGATTTTGTGTTGCTCTGTGTATTCTTCTTTAAAGTTGCCTTCTAGAAAGAGTGATACTGGTTGCACTGATTCAGCTGTTACATTTTCCTCTTTCTCTCCATTGCAAACTCTTCCTGCCCATTTGTTCCCTTTTATCACACAAACTATCTTCCTACTGCTTGTTGTACCAGAAACAAGTTAAATGGTTCACGAAGTAAATAGATGTGTATTTATCTGACCACTGGTTTTCTCTTGTAGCCCTGGCTGGACAACAAGCACACTGTCTTTGGCCGCGTTGTCAAGGGAATGGACATTGTCCAGAACATCAGCAATGTAAAGGTGGATTCAAAAACGGACAAACCATTTGACGACATAAAAATAATCAACATTCACATAAAGTAATCGACTCTCTGGTGATGGCTGGGGAAAGAGACAAGAGACAGAGACAGCCGAAGAATGTCAAATGCATTTATGAATGGAGACCAAGACAGCAACCATCTTCAGTATGATGGAACAATCTTATAAAGGGTTGATTTAATAATTTTAGCCACTTTTTATAATATAATATGTGAAAGAAATAATAAAGACTTAGTTTACCCAATGACTGTGTTGATGATGATTTGTTGTTATAGCTTCAGTCCACTGACATCACCTTCCAGTGTCTGTAGAGTCAGAGTCACTTCTGGTCCACCACATGTCCAATGTATCATGACGTTAATCCATTCTATTTTCTTCAGAACAAACTGTCTTTCAACATTATATTTAACACATCAATCTGAAAAAAGTATTGAGTAATGGAATATTCGTCTTTCGGACAACCAACCTGAACTATGTCGTCTGTATATTTCAGAAGGGTAAGAACTGGGTGGCATTTGTATTGAGTGGGAAACGTACAGGAGAGAGAACGCACCCTTGATGGGTCCAGTGTTCACAACTAGCTATATTAGAGTACAAAAGAGAGCAACCAAAATGATACCAAAAGTCTGGAATATTAGTTATGAAATGCATCTAAAAGAATGTGGTTTAACAACACTAGAAACCAAGAGTTTGAGAAGAGATCAGATAGAAGTATTTAAAATATTGAATGGGTATGAAAATATTGACAGAAATATTTTGTTCTTGGTTAAGGAAGAGAGAAGGACTAGAGGACATGGAGTTACATTAGCAAAGAAGCAGTGTAGACAAGATATTAGACAATTCTCATTTTTACAAAGAACAGTAATGAATGGAACAGGTTATCAGCTGATTGTGTAGGTGCTTGTAGTGTTAATATATTTTAAAATAAAATCAACATACCTGAAAAGGGCAGGGTACACTTAAATAGACAGGTTGGACTCTCGATAAGCCGATGGGCTTCCTAGTCCACCTGCCATCTAGAGTTGATTCTCTAGATGGCAATCTTGTTAAATCTAGTTAAATATAGATTTGGCAAACACACGGATATTCAGACTGACCCGCTGTGGGCAATTGCACAGAAACTGCCTTGTCTACATAACGACATCAGAATTTATGTCTCAGACTCTGAACCAAAACGTGATGTTGTATAGTTTGGAAAGCAGCAGACTTATCTGTAATACGAACTCTGACAGAAGTACCAGCTTTATATAAGTGACTAGCGATATGATGAACCACAATCAGAGTTGCTTCCTTGACACTTCTACTAGCCCTGTATGCAAAGTGTAATAAGTTGATGCGATCGGCCACAGATGCAGTCAGGTGAATCCAAAGAATCCTCTACACACATTTGGCAAAGGTCATGCATTTGACTGCACCTAGAAGTTTAGGCATTGGAATAACAGTTGACTTCTTCCATGAATGCGGCATGACATGATTGTCTAAAACTGACTGAAACAAATGTGTGAAAAACAGGTCCAGCCAAGCTGCTCAGCACAAACTTACAACACTCAACCTCACAGACCGACCTTGCAGATCATTATCATAGATCAACCTTACAGATCAACCTCGTAGATCAACCTTGCCGATCATCCTCGCAGATCAACCTCGCAGATCAACTTCGCAGATCAACCTAACAGATCAACCTGATAGATCAACCTTGCAGATCAACCTTGCTGATTAACCTCACAGATCAACCTCACAGATCAACCTTGCAGATCAACCTTGCCGATTAACCTCGCAGATCAACCTAACAGATCAACCTTGCAGATCAACCTTGCTGATTAACCTCACAGATCAACCTAACAGATCAACCTTGCCGATCAACCTTGCCGATTAACCTCGCAGATCAACCTAACAGATCAACCTTGCAGATCAACCTTGCCGATTAACCTCACAGATCAACCTCACAGATCAACCTTGCAGGTGCTTTGTTGGTGTTGACACATGAAAAACATCTTACAACATCAGCCTCTTCAATTACAACACAACCAGATACACGTGGCAGGCACAACAGATCACATTCTGCCTCGATTTGACACTCCTAAAAGTGTCAAATCAGTTATAAAACTTGTTAATTTCATTTGCTAAGGAAAAAGGGTTATAGGATGCCAATGGAGTTGGTCATTGTTTCCTGCCCATCATTGTATTGACGCTGCCAAGCAGTTTTATATTGCCACACAACAGTTTTTGTTCCATATTGTGATTGCATTCTAGTTTTGCTAATTTAAATCTAACTCTGATCAGAGGACTTTGTTCAGTGCTTTCATCACCAACTAGAAATGCCTTCTTCATTGAAATTTTTTTTTCATGATTTGTTGTTGAAAAACAGAAGGAAACAAGAAAATTTACACCATGGCTGATCTATAAATATATTGTTGGTGAAGCTACATATCTCCCAGCTTTAATGAACAAGTGACCCATATGGAAGTCATCCAAACTGTGACTACAGCTTACCAATAATGATGATAGTGTTTATTGTAAAATGTCTGCGAGTTTATAATTATTATAAAAATATGAAGTTATGCATACCATAGTTGTGCAATACACAAATATAACATTATTTGTTCTTTAAAATAATTTGTTTAATATATAGTAAATCATGAAAATACTATGTGGTGAGTGTATTCAACACAAAAATATGCACACAAAAGTTTAATTATGTTCATTTATTTGTTGGCACATGTGCGCATGCATGCATTTATGTTTGTATAATGATAGTTGTTATGATGACATTGATAACTAAGAGGAAATCAGGCATAATGGTGATTTGTACAACAGACATTTAGTTAAAAGTGAATTTATACAGAATCATCGTACATGTTTGTACACACATACATTGTATTGTTTTACCCAAACACATAATGTGTGAAAATCATATATGATGTTGAAAGAATGTCATTAAAAGTTTACATTTTGAAATAGACTAAGCGGACGGGTGAAAAATAATGATTAAACTATAAATGGATTTCTGACAGTATACGGAAGAATTTGCATAGTACGTTTTGGGAGTGTATAGAAAATGGGGATTTTAAAGTTAATTTATTTTACTTCCCTCTGCTGCAAAGACTTTACATGCTAGTAAGCTAACAGGAAGCCTATACTTGACTAGAACAACAAGAAGAAGAACACGAGGAACAGATCCCTGGGATCGCGTATTTCTATTCTTCATAAAAATATAATGAAGAACACGTGCTTAGATCAATATTTACACCGGATGTTTACGAAAATCTGGCGTTGAGCATGCGTACTTGCATCTACCCAGCATTCCGCACAGATGGCGGCTGTCGCATGGATTTGGAGGAGTGGTGAAATACGATATATTTACATTTGACATAATGGTAACGTTGTGGTATTGTAGTGGGAAAATATTTAAAATACAAACAATGTACGGTTAACTGTATCTTCGGTGAAATCAGATTTTTGAAAACGGGTCCCATAAAGTTGCCCAAGTCTTTGGAATGACACCGCCAGTGAGAGTTGACAGAGGCTGAGACAGCTAGACGTGAACGTTGACCCGAGTGTGTAGCTGTGCATAAGGCTTCGGCCGTTACTACGCATAGTTTAGTTCAGGTCACTAGCCTGACAGTGGTGTTTTAGCGCGGTTTTCGGAGACACTTCGAAATTGAAATCTAACCCACCGTACCAGTATATACGCAGTAGCTTGTGTACTGTAGACAGAGAGTAGAGACAGGGAATACGGCAGTATCGACTTGTATAAATCGACTACAGCCGCTTGAATTGGGATGTCAAGCCGCAGATCCAGCGCGGAGGGGGAGAATGTCAAATCAGGGATTGGGCTAAACCTGCTGAAAATGATCACCCGACGGCCTTCCAAAGGGCACGCACGCACACGCTATGTCGGCATGCATGGCGAGGATGCGAATGCCAGTGTAATCAGGGGCCACGCATTATTTGCGCGATTCTTCGAGCGGAAGGGGCTGGGCCATTGCATACACTACTTCGGTGAAGACATGACTCTCGGTCAACTTCGGACGATATCACCACGGGAACTGTTGATGAAATACGGAATTGAAAATGCTGAACATCGAGAACAAATCATGAAGTTGGTGGACGAGACTCGAAAAGAAGATCACAGTGATGCAGAGGTAAATAATTATATTATTATTAATATACCCAACTTTTTGAATCCTGTTGTATAAAGTCAGACTACACTCCATTCGATCATGGCTTATCTACCCTTCACCACTATAATAGTCGCTGGCCTGGGTTGTTTCAAAAGGGTTTCGAGTATCACATAACATTATCCCTGTGATATAGGTTATTGAGTTGATCTGACTGACCAATGACCATTAGAATTATACTATTTAGTTATTGTTTTAATAAGAGTATAATGCACTTCTATGAAACTAACATTGAAATTGATCATGTACCACTGGTTGTTGTTAACACAAGACCCTATATAGAATGTATTCAATAATTGGATTGTACTTGTACATATACATTCAGTTGTGAGATGCAGCACTTACATCATGCACACTTTTAAGTTCAACCTGATGTTACTCAACACCAGTAAAGGTAGCAATTTAAGTACTAGTTAGTGATGACATATACTTGAAAAGTTCTACACACAGTATACTTCTGAGTTGACCTGTTCCTATGTACAGCTTTGGACAGCTAATAGTAATAGTTGCATCTGCAGCTGCTATGTAGGTATTTAACTAAGTAAGTACTGTCTACAAGAATGTTAACCACCAGAGCTGGGCTCATCCCGGAGGCAATCACATGGGCACTAACAGGATGTTGCTATAGGAAGTTAGACACTTGATGATGTCACATTACATCAGGTGGTACTCGTGTTTCAGTCTGTCAGTTTACAACATTGAAGTGACACTCCACAGCTTGTGGAGCTCAGTTTTTTCTGTGCCATGTTCCACTAAAACTAGGCCACTTGTTTGAAAAAGGGAATGCCAGTAGCGCTTGTCATTATTAATATTAATAGGTTTCTGAAGCACTCCACAAATGTGTTAGGGAGCCTAGACAGATTGTAGACAAATGTTATGAAATTATTTACACTATAAATTCATAAATTTATAAGAAATCCTCTATGTCTATAATTTATGTTATCAACATTTATTTTAACTTATCTCTTAAAGGGATATTCCAGTCAGTGAGAGATTCACAGCATTTACTGTATAATATATTGGTTGTGCATAATAATTGTGCACAAAGAACGTTAATAAACCATTAATTATCGTGTAATTATATCAGAAACACTCCATGTTGGCTTCAGGGCGCTGCTATCTTTGCCATCATGTGCCAGTGATGTAAACCACTTATGTCACTGGCGCATGCATGTATGAACATCCTATGTCTGTCCAGTGGTATTTGATGTATCCAGTACGTCATGGAGTACTTACGTCACTATCACAATTATTAGTATAGATTCCAATCGTTGCCTTTTTCAACAATGCGCCAGTTACGTGAACGATTTGGCTTATGTCACTGGCGCATAAGTCTCAAGATGGCAGCACCCTAAATCAATGATTGCATGTTTCGGATACCATTAAGCTATAACTAATTGTTTACTAACGATCTCTATGCACAATTTTTAAGCACAACCAATATATCATACGTATGTAAGTTAATAATGTGAACCTCTCACTGACAGAAATATCCCTTTAACAAAGAAAATGTTCTAAGACATAATAGAGTGTATATGTAAGCAGCCGGTTACATGTTCAAAATATAATATGAATATAATATAATTTAACAGGGCTGACGGTTCATTAAAACGGTCAGCATAGTATGCTGAGCATACAGAACCAGAATCATTAATAAATGGAGCATTAATAAATTTCATCTGGAGCAGTTAACATGGTATCAAAATGGTTCCCTCTCAAAAATGTACAGATCGCAGAACAATGACTGCATAAATGTACAGTTTTGTCACAGTGCATACAAAAATAAATTAGCTTTTTAGCCAGGTTGTTGTAACTGATGATCTAGAGTCTAGGCAGGCAGTAGTTTACCTGTGTTCAGCTAATGTGTTGAGCTAATTTGGGTGGATATAGCAGCACCATTAATAATAAGCTAAAACAACTAATGGTGTGACAAACAAAGTATCTGTATTTTAGTTGCTACTTGTGACTTCCTGTTATCAACCGCAATGTTCGTGCTTTGTGGGATATTTGTGTTTTGACTAAGAGCCAAGCCCCACAGAACGGACAGAAGAGCAATTACTGGTGACGACTACACATGTGGAATATCCATATCTCTAATTAGCTTTGCTATGACTATAGAGTAATCCCTTTGCTACCATGTACATGTGATCATGAATCAGGACCTCTATGGTTTGGTTATTCCATGCCAATTGACATGACACATTTTCTGGTCTGCGTTAGCTTATTACTAGACGACAGTGTTAGTGTGTTATCTCTCATGTGCTTAATCCTCCTGAGATAATCTACATGAACTGTATATGATGCAGTATAAATGTACAATGTCTACATGCTCAGTTTACAAGTACAGTCGCTCAATTGTTTCATCTACAGTAAGTGACCATACCTGTATGATGTTTGTTATAATGATGTACATTTCATTTTGGGCAGTTGTTTTAAACACAACTAAAACATTCCAAGCTGTTTGATCAGAACAATCACAGAAATCATTGCTAACAAAATAATAATCGACTAATATCCAGTGGGTGAACACCAAAACTTATGAAAACCCTTAACTAATGGATATTTAAAAACAGTAAAAGGTTTATTTCCGAAGAGTTATAGTTGATTCATACTGTCATAGAGGTACCTAGAGCTGTACATTTTGCACCTGAGATCAACTGTTTAAGAATAAAATGTTAACATACACACGTGTATCATTCACTATTTTGATTAAATAGTTCTAACTTTAAATTTACATTTAAAGGATCAATGGCTTTTAATGCCTTGAACATTCTAAGCCTTCCAACTTCCATCCCATTTACACTGTAGATACGTGTATTTTGTATTTAGTTGCTTTGACTTCACGCCTAGGGTTCAATGTGTTTGCGGATGACCAGCAAGCATCGTTGACTCACAGAACTTGGCTTACAACTAACAAGCCCTTGGCAAGACTCCAGAAGGACCAATGTGCAGCTGGCCTTCTGGGCATTGGTGACATTTCATGAATTATCTGTCCCCTCTGTCAATAAGCATTATAAAAAGTATGCTGTCATTTCTTCAGATTCAGATTCTTCAGATTTCAAGCTACAAAATTAAGAATTAGATTGTATTTCTGATCCCGCAGCCATTTGCTTCGTTTTTGAGAAGGGGAACATTGATTTTTGTCACATTGCGATGCATCAGAGCTGTCCTGACAACACTGCGTACACTAAGTACCTGGTACTAATAGGGACGGATGTTTTAGTGTCCAGGGCTGTTACTTTGGTCGCGTCATTTATATAAAAGGTGTTTGAATGAAAATGGATAGGAAGCTGATACAAATTAACCGCTTACTGGCTGTATCGGGTATGTATGAGACTGGGAGATGTTCATGCATGCACCACAAAACTGCACGTGTACGCTGACATATGTAACAATATTTTGTATTAAGTGTACTGAGTTTTGTGGCCATACATAGTACCCCTTTTCCTTCAGTGTGTGCCTTTCTTTTTTACATTTGTTTTTATTAGTCATAAACATTTATCAGTACTTAATATAATTTAACAATACAGCTGTAACAGTAATTATTCTGCAGTTATCTACTAAGCACTGATTTAAATGAACAAAACCCTTTCTTATCTGTTGACAAGTACCCTAGTCAGTCTAGTGTATTCAACTATGAATAGACTGTGTTATCTTAAACTACTGAAAGCAACAATGTCTGGATAGGCAGGTAATCCCCCAGGGCTGTATGAGATAACAACTTAACTTGGCAGCTTGTTGATGAAGATAATCAGATAATCAGATTGCTGGTAGGATAACATTAACAAGCATGTTAACCAAGGAAGTTTGAAGTTTCACATCCGGTTGAATGTTCTGTCAGTGTAATGCAGGTAGTACGCTACAGTGCAATATGCTCCAGGCTGTTATCAATATTTGTTCGCTTTTTGCCACCAGTCTCATATAGGTGTCAGTAAATATGTGGTTCTTGTGGTGTGATTCAGATTGCAGTTTATGTAAAGATAGAGATAAAGTTAGAGAGGGAGGAATAAACTACTGAGACCGACTGAAGTCTTCAGAAACTTCATGACTGCAGTTTTCAGTGAAGACTGCAGTAATGAAGTTTCGGTCATTCACAGAGTGTCACCAGACCTGGCCAACTACAACATGGAGAAGCCACAAGGAATTGTATTGTGGCAGAGAAAAGGAAAGAATTGCTCCCAAGAGTGAAGTGCACAATTGCCTACCTGTCTTATGGCCTTCTTGGCTTGTACTGTAGTATGCAGTAATGGTTTATAAAAATTTATCTATAGATTCAGTTTGTTGTATAACCATCATTGCCCTGTTACAAAGGTTAGGATTAAGAAAACATATAAGAAACATTCTGTTTTACACATGAATAACAAATATTTGTCATGAGAAAATTTGTCTATTTCTCAGGCCAGAACTGAAACTGCAGTCTCGGTATAAAATGTATAGATTAGAAATATATTATCTGCTGGTTAGATTAGCAGAAAAAGCGTAAACTCTATTGTCGGAAAAGAAAGGAAACACTAAAGAAACGTTAGCATTATTGAGCAATGTGTAAATAACATTAGTTGGTGAGCATTCCAAGTTTCCAACATATTTGTGGCATTGTGAGACAGGGATAGTGTGGGTCCAAGACTTCTCTGAAAGGCAACAATTTACTAAGCAATTTTTAAAGCAAAATGTTTGTCCATTCTATTTTGTTTTCAAAATGTTGAGAATAAATCAATTTGTTTGGAAATCAGTTTTCTTTGTATCAACAGTTTTCACAGCATCACCAGATGTAATCTTAAGAAAATATAATTGAATTTGTTATTCCTAAACTGAATTGTGGGATTTCTGTCATCCCCTTTGCTCACCAGATGTGATCTTAGGAATATTTAATTTGTTCTGTCAGTTTGATGAACACTTTCACCAGTGCGATTTCCTAGTATTTTTTTCTTTCTGCACTGGTTCACGTTGTGGTCTGTAGTTCTCTGTACATGCGTGCATGTTGCTGCGAATCAATTATTCATTGTGCGCATTGTCAAGATTAGAGGGTCTGTCTGTCTACTTAGTCACCACTCACCAGGTTCGCTGCTTTTTCCTGGTTAGCTGTATCGGGCTATGTATTTACGAGACAGATCAATATATAGATCTGTACGTTGTCAGGTGGTTTTATTGAGTGTTGACGAGGCTGGTCAGTGCTTGATTGTCCACTACACAGAGTGGACATCACATGAGTGTACGCAGCCACATCAGCGATGGACACTGGTCAAATAAAACAGGTGTAGACTATGCCCGAGTGATCCAATTGGGGTCTCATTTGGTTGATTCACTGTGATATCATCAACAGTGTGGCTTAGTGTGTGTAGGTGTAATTGATTTAGCTGTGACTGGGGCTGTGTGGATTGGCAGTGAAGTCAGCTGGGGATAGGCCGGGGTGTGTGGTGTGTCTGGAGTCAAGTCAGCGTGAGCTGTAATTCCGATATGATGGCAGACGCAATATGTCGCATGACTCACCATATCGGTCGTAAAGTCGGCGGTAGCGAGT
The DNA here is from genome assembly GCA_964017155.1 of Oasisia sp. SBJ-2009. Taxonomy (NCBI): domain Eukaryota; kingdom Metazoa; phylum Annelida; class Polychaeta; order Sabellida; family Siboglinidae; genus Oasisia; species Oasisia sp. SBJ-2009. Next base: position 31,964,515 of record OZ024863.1, read on the forward strand.
GGTCCCAGCGCTTACTACTCGATATCAATGCTTACTGCCAAATATGGGCTGATTTACATGGGTGATCATCTCCTCTAACTGATGCTATAAGACATCGCAATGGTACTATTGCATGATGATGTTCAGTCCTCACTCACCCGTTCAGACACTTACCCAAGCTATATGTCTAGCCAGTTTTCGTACAGGTGTGTAAAGGTGTGAATTGCCTCATGTCAATGCTGACATTAGCTTTGATGACTGGACATTGTGAGTCCACCACCTGCTGCCTGTGGCTGTGGGTGGTTTGTCACGGTTTACCTGTTCTGGAAAATGTGTCAAAACATTGGAACTGTGGAAATATTATCTCGAGTTCTGCCAGCATGTCATAGGGATAGTGTCCTACATTACATGGCGTTGTCTTTTATGAAATTACATTCTGAGTCTTCACTCAGTGGTCAGATATGTATATGAGGTTGATCAATTTAATAGTATGTATTTTTTGGCATTTAAAAAACTAATTTTTATGAAGTTTGCCACAGCAGTGACTATAGAACGCATGAAGAACATATCGCACTATAGCTTAGGATGGATTTAGTTTATTTAGTTTAGTGATGGATTTTACTTATATCATTTTGTTATCTAGGTGAAATATTCAGTCATCCTATTCAAAATTTCCAGCGCGCGTTTGAACCATTGGTTAATCCTGTATTTATTTTGGCAGAGCAATGCCAAGCTTCTAGGATGTAATACTCGGTGAGTCACATGAAGCAAACTAGCAGTTTCTATTCTGATTCCAAAAAATTGTCCATTTCTGAGTTGATACATCTTGGAATTTGGAAATATAGGATGCAGATATATTTATATTACAGAATGACACTCATTGTTTTGTTTATATATCAAAAATCCAATTGCTGGGAGACTTATTCAATTTCAGTTACATTCATTAATATATTCTCTACTGTGTATACAAAAATATGTTTTGCTCTGATGAGACTCTGAACTTCGAAAGTTGATAGACAAAAGTTTATTCATGACTGACATTCACGAAACACTATAAAGTAATAAACCATGGTGCTTCGTAAATGTCAGTCATGAAAAAGTCTGCAGGCAATTGGATTTTTTTAAATATGAACAAAATAATGAATTAAAAAATATATGCACCGGAATTTGGGAAATCGTCAAACGGAAGTTCCAATTTTCAGGATAAACTGTTTTTATTCATATTCATATTCATATGTGTGAAACATAAAAAGTAGCTAATTCTAAGAATGGTGTAGTGGAAGCCGGAAGGTTGCCAGAATTTGTTTCATCTGACACAGAATGACTGCACAGCTGGACAATAGGAAACGTTTATGAGAAAACTGCAGGTTTTTTTTAATACACAACATTTATCAAATTATTAAATGGCATTTCCCACACTAGTCTAGTGTCTAGAAAACAGTTTTTTCGTCTAGATACAACACAATTTGGCGAGGCACCAAGCTTTTGAACAAATCGTCATTTTGACTGATTTTGCAGCATTGCAAAAATCCCTGTGGTGAGTCATGTGGGCCAAACATATATACAGATAGACAGTACTTATACTACTAACAGTGGACACCTGTAATGCCAATTAAGTTTTTTTTTTGAAAAAAGGTTGGTGTGCGTCATAGTACATGTAATAAAATTATTGAAACAAAACTTGATACATACACAAACAATATACAAACTGTTTTGAAATTACATAGTGATATTACTCGTGTTAGTGGTGTCATAATTTGTGTTAATATAGACCAATTGCAAATAGTTGCAGTCCATGGCCATCCCCATACATATACACATTTTATGTAACGACAGTTTATTGTGGTAAGTTTGCATTTGTTATGCTAGAAGAAACATTAATATAATTTCCTATCCCCATGTCATGCTTCGCAACACTGGCATGTATAGCCACGTAAAGTATGTTAATTTCTGCAAAGACAAATCTACCCAAAACCTGGAGAAAAATGTGATTCTATACTGTTTGATAGGCCTGAGTCTACAAGCCTACATTTTTCATGTAATGTTTCTCCGGAGACCCGCATCCAGTGAAACTTGTCTTTAGCCCCTCATTCCATAAGGACCCTCACACATTTCTTACATGATGTGTTTTATCCCAAAATCAGCTACCACTGGCTTTTGGTATAATGAAATTTAAAATATAGCTCTTCAAGGAATTTTATAATGGTACAAACATCTACAAAAGTAAAATTACAAACCATTACATAAAATGGTAGTACAATGCAGTTTAAAACTAAGAAAACCTTTAACAACAGTCTATTCAGGCAGTTCATATAATATGTGAGTGGAGATATGTACAAACATGCTGTCTAGCGTCTATACAAAATCCATTAAAACTACCACGTTCAGAAATGGAATAAAGCAAATTTGTCAGTAACATTAGTTGTGGATGTCCACTGAAGGTGGCAGCACAGTGAGGGGAAGGAAGTGAGCATCTGTACAGAAGATGGCAGCACCATAATTTTGGTGCCTGCTCATAGGTTCTGAATAATGGCGTGACAGTCTACTATCAGTTGCAGACATGCATTTAGTACAACAGTTAGGAAAGCTGAAAGCAGATTTCATCCACACTGCTGTAAACTATTTCTGTCAGGGTGAAGTTTAAAGCGTTTGAGGTACCAGTGGTTTAAGAAGGCCCTGGCCTTGCGTTGAGTAGGCCCATATATTCTAGTTGTACTGTTGTCAAGTAACTCATTAAAAAACTTTACAAATAAAGATGACAAGATAAAATTTAATATTGAAGTTACTATAATTGTCATGTAATTTGTTGTGATATTCAGTATTCAGCGTATTATAAAAATTATATAAATCTAGAAGAAATGTAAACAGTATATTTTTTATTCTAGTAAAGTAACTGTAACAATAATATATACACCCTGTTTATACATTATATATAAATATATACATATATATATATATAATAATGTATATACAGGGTGTATATATATATATATATATATATACATTTATATATATATATATATATATATATATATATATATATATATATATTATATATAATTGTTACAGTTTATATATAATTGTTACAGTTACTTTACTAGTATAAAAAAAAAACAGTACATATTTTTATACTAGTAAAGTAACCAACAATATATATATATATATACATACATACATACACACATATATAATATATATATCTATATATATCTATATATATATCTATATATTTGAAACTTTATATCCATTGGTTAGCCCTTCTGCAATTGTCCCCATGAACAGAAAGAGATGTATATTAAGGTGACGTGTGTAGATGCAGTGCCCAGCTATTATGAATTTATGATTACATAACATCGCCTGGGCTGTGCTGGCAGCATGATGAGTGCATGTATTCTCTTACAGCATGATGAGTGCGTGTATTCTCTTACAGCATGATGAGTGCGTGTATTCTCTTACAGCGTGATGAGTGCATGTATTCTCTTACAGCATGATGAGTGCATGTATTCTCTTACAGCATGATGAGTGCATGTATTCTCTTACAGCATGATGAGTGCGTGTATTCTCTTACAGCATGATGAGTGCATGTATTCTCTTACAGCATGATGAGTGCATGTATTCTCTTACAGCATGATGAGTGCGTGTATTCTCTTACAGCATGATGAGTGCATGTATTCTCTTACAGCATGATGAGTGCGTGTATTCTCTTACAGCATGATGAGTGCATGTATTCTCTTACAGCGTGATGAGTGCGTGTATTCTCTTACAGCGTGATGAGTGCATGTATTCTCTTACAGCATGATGAGTGCGTGTATTCTCTTACAGCGTGATGAGTGCATGTATTCTCTTACAGCATGATGAGTGCATGTATTCTCTTACAGCATGATGAGTGCATGTATTCTCTTACAGCATGGTGAGTGCGTGTATTCTCTTACAGCATGATGAGTGCGTGTATTCTCTTACAGCGTGATGAGTGCATGTATTCTCTTACAGCGTGATGAGTGCGTGTATTCTCTTACAGCGTGATGAGTGCATGTATTCTCTTACAGCATGATGAGTGCATGTATTCTCGTACAGCGTGATGAGTGCATGTATTCTCTTACAGCACGATGAGTGCATGTATTCTCTTACAGCACGATGAGTGCATGTATTCTCTTACAGCACGATGAGTGCATGTATTCTCTTACAGCACGATGAGTGCATGTATTCTCTTACAGCACGATGAGTGCATGTATTCTCTTACAGCACGATGAGTGCATGTATTCTCTTACAGCACGATGAGTGCATGTATTCTCTTACAGCACGATGAGTGCATGTATTCTCTTACAGCACGATGAGTGCATGTATTCTCTTACAGCACGATGAGTGCATGTATTCTCTTACAGCACGATGAGTGCGTGTATTCTCTTACAGCACGATGAGTGCATGTATTCTCTTACAGCACGATGAGTGCGTGTATTCTCTTACAGCACGATGAGTGCGTGTATTCTCTTACAGCACGATGAGTGCATGTATTCTCTTACAGCACGATGAGTGCGTGTATTCTCTTACAGCACGATGAGTGCGTGTATTCTCTTACAACACGATGAGTGCGTGTATTCTCTTACAGCACGATGAGTGCGTGTATTCTCTTACAGCACGATGAGTGCGTGTATTCTCTTACAGCACGATGAGTGCATGTATTCTCTTACAGCATGATGAGTGCGTGTATTCTCTTACAGCATGATGAGTGCATGTATTCTCTTACAGCATGATGAGTGCATGTATTCTCTTACAGCATGATGAGTGCATGTATTCTCTTACAGCATGATGAGTGCATGTATTCTCTTACAGCATGATGAGTGCATGTATTCTCTTACAGCATGATGAGTGCATGTATTCTCTTACAGCATGATGAGTGCATGTATTCTCTTACAGCATGATGAGTGCATGTATTCTCTTACAGCATGATGAGTGCATGTATTCTCTTACAGCATGATGAGTGCATGTATTCTCTTACAGCATGATGAGTGCATGTATTCTCTTACAGCATGATGAGTGCGTGTATTCTCTTACAGCATGATGAGTGCGTGTATTCTCTTACAGCGTGATGAGTGCATGTATTCTCTTACAGCATGATGAGTGCATGTATTCTCTTACAGCATGATGAGTGCATGTATTCTCTTACAGCATGATGAGTGCGTGTATTCTCTTACAGCATGATGAGTGCATGTATTCTCTTACAGCATGATGAGTGCATGTATTCTCTTACAGCATGATGAGTGCGTGTATTCTCTTACAGCATGATGAGTGCATGTATTCTCTTACAGCATGATGAGTGCGTGTATTCTCTTACAGCATGATGAGTGCATGTATTCTCTTACAGCGTGATGAGTGCGTGTATTCTCTTACAGCGTGATGAGTGCATGTATTCTCTTACAGCATGATGAGTGCGTGTATTCTCTTACAGCGTGATGAGTGCATGTATTCTCTTACAGCATGATGAGTGCATGTATTCTCTTACAGCATGATGAGTGCATGTATTCTCTTACAGCATGGTGAGTGCGTGTATTCTCTTACAGCATGATGAGTGCGTGTATTCTCTTACAGCGTGATGAGTGCATGTATTCTCTTACAGCGTGATGAGTGCGTGTATTCTCTTACAGCGTGATGAGTGCATGTATTCTCTTACAGCATGATGAGTGCATGTATTCTCGTACAGCGTGATGAGTGCATGTATTCTCTTACAGCACGATGAGTGCATGTATTCTCTTACAGCACGATGAGTGCATGTATTCTCTTACAGCACGATGAGTGCATGTATTCTCTTACAGCACGATGAGTGCATGTATTCTCTTACAGCACGATGAGTGCATGTATTCTCTTACAGCACGATGAGTGCATGTATTCTCTTACAGCACGATGAGTGCATGTATTCTCTTACAGCACGATGAGTGCATGTATTCTCTTACAGCACGATGAGTGCATGTATTCTCTTACAGCACGATGAGTGCATGTATTCTCTTACAGCACGATGAGTGCATGTATTCTCTTACAGCACGATGAGTGCATGTATTCTCTTACAGCACGATGAGTGCATGTATTCTCTTACAGCACGATGAGTGCATGTATTCTCTTACAGCACGATGAGTGCGTGTATTCTCTTACAGCACGATGAGTGCGTGTATTCTCTTACAGCACGATGAGTGCATGTATTCTCTTACAGCACGATGAGTGCGTGTATTCTCTTACAGCACGATGAGTGCGTGTATTCTCTTACAGCACGATGAGTGCATGTATTCTCTTACAGCACGATGAGTGCGTGTATTCTCTTACAGCACGATGAGTGCGTGTATTCTCTTACAACACGATGAGTGCGTGTATTCTCTTACAGCACGATGAGTGCGTGTATTCTCTTACAGCATGATGAGTGCGTGTATTCTCTTACAGCATGATGAGTGCATGTATTCTCTTACAGCATGATGAGTGCATGTATTCTCTTACAGCATGATGAGTGCATGTATTCTCTTACAGCATGATGAGTGCATGTATTCTCTTACAGCATGATGAGTGCATGTATTCTCTTACAGCATGATGAGTGCATGTATTCTCTTACAGCATGATGAGTGCATGTATTCTCTTACAGCATGATGAGTGCATGTATTCTCTTACAGCATGATGAGTGCATGTATTCTCTTACAGCATGATGAGTGCATGTATTCTCTTACAGCATGATGAGTGCATGTATTCTCTTACAGCATGATGAGTGCATGTATTCTCTTACAGCATGATGAGTGCATGTATTCTCTTACAGCATGATGAGTGCATGTATTCTCTTACAGCATGATGAGTGCATGTATTCTCTTACAGCATGATGAGTGCATGTATTCTCTTACAGCATGATGAGTGCATGTATTCTCTTACAGCATGATGAGTGCATGTATTCTCTTACAGCATGATGAGTGCATGTATTCTCTTACAGCATGATGAGTGCATGTATTCTCTTACAGCATGATGAGTGCATGTATTCTCTTACAGCATGATGAGTGCATGTATTCTCTTACAGCATGATGAGTGCATGTATTCTCTTACAGCATGATGAGTGCATGTATTCTCTTACAGCATGATGAGTGCATGTATTCTCTTACAGCATGATGAGTGCATGTATTCTCTTACAGCATGATGAGTGCATGTATTCTCTTACAGCATGATGAGTGCATGTATTCTCTTACAGCATGATGAGTGCATGTATTCTCTTACAGCAACAGTCAGAACTAATCACCTTCTAACATCGTCAACATCGGAGTTGTATGCCACTCTGCAAAGTGTCACATCGGCTGTGTCGTCATGGCAACCGCTGCCAAATCAGGTGTGGCATCCGCAGCGTCATTACGCCAGGTTCATTTCTTGTCAAGTACATCTTGTGCCGGTGTGGTCAGTTGGAGCACTTCCGTTCCGGACTATTATCACAGCTGGCTTCCTATCACATTGTCCATGACATCTGCATGAAAGCTCAGCTAGCTACGACACATTACTGTCGGATTTAGTCAGCAACCAGGTGTTTGCATGATACGGCATAGCAAGACAATATAGATGACAGTCTTGCTTCTTAAATGTAATTTTGGCATGGATGGTTAATGTAATTTTCGGATACTTGCAGTGTTTTAAAGAAATAATTGGTCATTGATGAGTTCGTCATTGATCTGCATTAAAACAGCATCAGTGTTGACTAAGCATAACTCAGTTGAAAGAATGACAGTGGGTAATATTGTAGAGCGTAATGGCTCAGGGGTAGTGCTTCGGACTCTCGACTAAGAGAACCCAGGTTTGAATCCTGTGCTGCGGTATTAAAACTTTGGGCAGTTTTGTTCACTCTACATTGCTCCAGTTCACTTTGCTGTATTAACGAGTACCTGGCTATAGACAGTGGTGGATATATGTGTACGAGCAGCCTTTCGCACATTAATTGTAGCACATGGCTGGATGCTTCCCAGAGAAGTTGAGATGGTATTTGATTGAACAGGTCTGCCGGGGAAGTAAAGTGTAAAAGTGCTTTGAGCAGTCCTGAGGACTGGATACTGCGCTATATAAAAACTTACCTTTTTAATATTGTGCACAACTGCAGAGACACATACGTTATATTTGTAACAGTTCAAAAAGGAACCAGGATGAAAGTTCAGAGAGTTAATTCAACTGATACTCCAAATTAAACTGACAGTCTCCCAGATAGCATGCACACAGGTAACTGGACACAAGTTTGCAGATGGACAAAACTGTGTTTCATTATTACCTTCAGGTATATCAATATGTTAACAAATAATGGCAATAAAATAATTTGACCCATCCTGGATATAAACTTGTGAAGATTGTTAATTTCAATACCAGCAAAACAAGTAAGAAAAAAGTGTATGTTCTTATATAGCACAGTATCTGGTCCTCAGGACTGCTCAAAGCACTTTTACACTTCACTTCCCTGGCAGACCTGTTCAATCAAATACCATCTTAACTTCTCTGGGAAGCATCCAGCCACATGCTACAAGTATTCCATAGAGGCTGCTCGCAAACATGTCCACCACTGTCTATAGCCAGGTACTCATTTATACAGCTGAGTAAACTGGTGCAATGTAGAGTGAAAAAACTTGCCCACGCTTTTAACACCGCAGCACAGGATTAAAACCCGGGTTCTCTTAGTCGAGTGTCCGAAGCTCTACCCCTGAGCCATTGCTCTTGCTAAATAGTCTGTCTAGATCACCCGGTGAGCTGTTGCCAGAGGAGATTCGGATGTGTCTTATCAGTAAATGTGGTGCTAACGAATAGTACATGATGGCAAATTAAAAATGGACACTGCTGCCTGCTATTGGCATCCAGCTTGACCTTTGACATTGAGGTGGCTCTGTGTATGCCACTGTATGGTTAGCATAGGCAGCAGTAATGGTGTTTTATCTAGTAATATACAATACTCAGCCATGGGACAACTAAGGATTCTGAACAGTTCATCTACCCGGGTAGTCAGACAATAGGTGACTGACAGTTTAACACTGGGATCAAAATCTGTGATCACTGGAAGCCTGGCAGTCATTGTCAATGGTGCAAACTGACCAGTAGGCAATGTGTAGGTCTGTGGAGTAGTTCAAACCAGATAAAACGATCACTCACCTAAAGAATTACGTTCTGCCAGACATTAAATCTAATAAATACACAGTGCTTATAGGGTGGCATTTTTCATTAAATAAATAAGCACACTGGGACGTTTACTGTGCACGCTAGGGTATTGACATATTGACTTCTGCTGTAGTTTGTGCCAACCAAATAATGCATTTTATGCAACCAAATATTCTGTCCGTACATTGGAAAAATCCTGGCTGGTTTGGCTATTAATCACCGTCGATTCTGTGCATGTTTGGAATTGAAAGCCAGGCTATGTATGACAGTTTATAATGCATCGAATGCTTAAACATCTAGGGGCCAGTATCTGATATTCCTAGGATTTTTTTATTATGAATAGACCGAGAATAGTTGCTTGTATGTTTTGTTTGAAAAAGTGAAATGTGTCGTAAATTGACGGCACCACTGACATCTAAGTCAAGTACAAATTCGTTTTTTACTTTATTGCACAGTAATGGGGTTTGTCTATCAATTGGCTATTGTTGAAGTTTTTCACGCAAAAATGGCTACTTATAAATTTATAACAAATATTAATTGCATAGGACATTGCCAATGTTTCAGAGAATTTCATGTAGAAAATATTGACAAATTGATAGATTTGGTGGCCAAAATGCCAACCGTGCGAGACATTCTATCCGACCACTTAGCAGCCAATCCAGGTCATCGGGAATCAATGCCAATCTGAATCATATCCTGCAATGTTTTTGAGCCCAGGCACGTGTTTACAAGTGGTAGTTGATGCACCAGTAACATTTTACAAGTGGTCCAATTTGACAGAGGTCTTACTGCCAAGCCGAGGCAAGACAGACGCAACAAGCATTATTGTCACATTACGTGTGCATCATTGATTGCGTTTTTCAGCCACAAAGCTTGTACGAGAAAAAATGAGATTGCTTATTTACCAGTCTGGCAAGCTGAGTGATTGCCAGCCTGCCTCACCTGGGTTTAAGAGTGTACGAGATGGTGGCATTGACATGGTAAGCATGGAAGGGTGAGATGCACTTAGGGGTCCGGGACTTACCCATTGCCAACTCATATATATATATATATATATATATATATATATATATAATGATATAATCATAGCTTTACGTAGAGACCCATCCACCCATCATTTGGACGGGTAAAAACGAATATGGATGGGTAGAAATATGGGTGCAAGGGTGGTGGACGGGTAAAAAAATGAAGGAGCAAAAAATGGTCTTCCAAAACCATAGATATTGTTATTTATGCCTTGAAAGTCAGTGTAAATGGTGTCATATGTGTGTTTGTAGCCCATTTCAGGTCATCAGGCACATTTGAAAGTTTGTAAACTAGCTTAACAGTTAACATCCATGTGTCCACCAAAACATGTGTGACTGGCAATAATGTTATCCTGCATAAAGCCCTGTATATAATGTTCCACAGTAATAATACATCTTTAATACAATGGTGTCATGACTGTCATCTGGTAACTTCAGTTCTTGGTATTCTATATCCCCAGGCTCACCCAGGGACCTTGGCAGGGCCTGTCTTTCACTTGTGTAACAATATGTGATATGTATTATGTACACATCCCATTGAGTTGAGGACTTTGAGCGGTTAAATAAACAGAAGTGAATGAAGCTGTTAACTTACATTTAGTGGTTTCATTGTGGCATGAATCATAAGAAAAATATATAGCTCAGCAAGATAGAAAGTCCCCAAAATGGTTTTGGGTTGGGCAGTTACGTGAAAAAACAGTATCAGCATGTCACATAGTAATTCTAATGAACTTTATTTAAATACCCTCTTCTACAATGTTTATATAGTCATCTAGAAAACAACATAGATTATGAATACACAAATAAACTAAAATTTAGTGATATAAATGTAAATGAAGCCTGATGCAATTGTGACTATGAAACCTTGTATAAAATTATAAAGAAATAACATGAGCATATAGTAAAAAAATTAAGCTAAATAAAAAAAGTGAAATGTAAACAAGTTAATACATATATTAACGTGTTATTAAATAAATAATTATACAAAAAAATATAAGCCAAATAAATAAAATGTGAAATGTAAACAAGTTAATACATATATTAACATGTTATTAAATACATAATTATACTAATATAGGTGTACTATGTAGTTGTAAACCAGGAAAACTCTGAGTTTGGATGGGCAGGCCAGATCTCAATGCTGCATTTATAGCACCTGAGCATGGAGACCATTTCACTGAGATGAAAAACATAAAAAAACAATCTTTAAACAGAACATGGTGTGTTTGGTTTAAGGAGCTTTTTGAAAATGCAAAAGTATACAATATTATGGTGGTAGTACTACTGCTGTATTACATTGACAAACATGTCCCCGTGGCATGTCTACATATTGACAGTTTTCTCTAGAAAAAGATCGCTGTTAAGGAGCTAAATTGATTTTTGAGAGGTAAATGGAGCTCACAAGAAGTGAGTGAAACGGTGCCTAGACCAGAGATGTTGGATAACAAGTTTATGTGACACGGAGCCACTAGTGGGGTGCTTTGTAGAGTCTGGAGGAGACAGGCTCCATCTCATTGCGTGCTTGTGTATATATGGATGGACTCTGTGCCACATTAAACTCCACCACTTTGAATGAGGTTGTAACTGTGATTGATAGCCAGAAAAAGCGCCAGTGAATGGGTCATTCAGAATGCTTTTGTGTGCGTCTGGAAATCATAAATGTGCTGCTTTGATGGTGAATTTGCATCAAGGTATTGTCGTGGGCGATTTATGATGAAGTCAGACTGTGACTGTGAGTAGGCTAGCTATTGTGTTTTTATTTTTGATCATGTTTCACATAGAATTACAACAGAGTATAGACAGAAACAGGTGAGGATCCTGTGTGGTATGGGTAAGGTTATAATTTTGTTTGGTGTGGGTAAGGATCTAGTGTGGTATGGGTAAGGATCTAGTGTGGTATGGGTAAGGATCTAGTGTGGTATGGGTAAGGATCTAGTGTGGTATGGGTAAGGATCTAGTGTGGTATGGGCAAATCCGTGTATAATATGGGACTAAGGGTTGGGTCATGGTTTAGTATGGATAAGGAAAATTAAGGATCCTGTGTAGTATGGATAAGGATCCTATGTTTTATGGCTAAGGATCCTGTGTTGTATGGATACGGATCCTATGTTTTACGGCTAATGATCCTGTGTTGTATGGATAAGGATCCTGTGTTGTATGGCTAAGGATCCTGTGTTGTATGGCTAAGGATTCTGTGTGCAATTAATTAATATGTTCGCAAAATCATGTCTTCCTTCCACTGTTCTTTAGTGTAACTCCCCTACCGTTACTACCCGGTACTGTTACTGCTGTTGCCACTGTTGCCACTGTTGCCACTGTTGCCACTGTTGCCACTGTTACCACTGTTACTACTGTTACTGTAACATAGTTTACAGACACATTTATAAATTGTTTGAAATTGGATAATATATGTAGTTAATAGAATGTAATTAATAATGTAGGATTACTGGTATGTGGAATTATAATTGCATTGAAAGACCTGAAACCTGATAACTCTGGTTACATATTTATGACATTGTTAATATACATGGCCATCATAAATAGCCTAATAATATGCAAGTAGCCATGTACACAATTACAAATGTATTCATGTAGTCAGGAGTGAGAGCCCAGGACCCAGGGAAGAGTGACAGCGATCTTGTCACCTTCGGGCCCGCCCAATGAAGAGATGAAGTGAAATGAAATAGAAAGGGTTCAAATAACAGTCACCACACTTTACAGACTAAATTAAGGCAATTACGCCAAATGAGCCTTGATGGGGGAGTATGAGTGGAGGTAGCATGGCAGCTATGAGTCTTCACAATCCTGCTCCAGTCGTTGTTGTAGGACCAAAGTAAAGGTTAATTGTCAACCGAACTGACGTTTACAGCTAGTGAAAAGGACAATGACTTAAATCAAGGAAGCTGCATTGTTTTATAGGTATCCAGGGATATGGTGATATTTGAGTAATCTCTGAGATTTACTGCACAATGTTGATCAAATGGTCTGCCGACCTGATTGAGGGGGTTTTGTATTGTCACTAATACCTGTTAAATCATTAGTGAAATTTATCTGGTTGGTCTAATTAAAAGTGTGGCTGCTAATTGCTGCATATACTGATATATAGAGGCCATTACTGGACTAAGACCAGCCATTTATGTGATCATATTTCATTTTCATCATGCTCTTGTGTAGATATTAGACATTAGTGACATCAGTATTAAGATATGATGATCTATAAATAAGTTGTCATTGTAAACATCTGCATTAATATGCCATTTCTGTACATCTACACATAAACAGTAATTTGCTCGAGATTATGAAGCTTGAAGTTCCATTATAAGAAAGCAGTCTGACAATACACTAGGTTGCATCACAGACAGTGTCACTGCATGTCTGGCCCCCAAGTGAATTGCCTCCTCTCACATACCTGAGTAAATAAACTAAATATGTATGTCTGGCTGCCTGTCTGACCGCTTGTTTACCTCCCGTCTGTCTACCTGCCCGTCTGTCTACCTGCCCATCTGTCTACCTGCCCATCTGTCTGCCTGCCCGTCTGTCTGTCTACCCGCCCGTCTGTCTGTCAGTCTACCTGCCCTTCTGTCTGTCTGTCGGTCCGCCCGTCCGCCCGTCCGCCCGTCTGTCTACCTGCCGTCTGTCTCTCTGTCTACCTGCCCGTCTGTCTCTCAGTCTACCTGCCATTCTGTCTGTCTGTCTACCTGCCCTTCTGTCTGTCTGTCTACCTGTCCATCTGTCTGTCTACCTGCCATTCTGTCTGTCTGTCTACCTGCCCAGCTGTCTGTCTACCTGCCTATCTATCTGTCTGTCTACCTGCCCGTCCGTCCGTCTGTCCGTCCGTCCGTCCGTCCGTCCGTCCGTCCGTCCGTCCGTCCGTCCGTACACCTCCAGCCCTGTTGTGATGTCAGTCATGTCACCCATAATCCTAGATACACTCTGCCGTGTCACAGAGGGCAGTGGACACATGAGTCCTGCCTTGTGAAGTTTCCTAGCTGCAGGTGTCAATATGATATTGACATGTCTGTAACTGGCATCACAGAAGTCTCCCCACTGACCTGAGGCTGAGGGCAATCTTGTCACAATGTGGAAGTCATGCAAACGCTATGATGCCGCCAGCGTTAATATCTCACAGTGATGACAACACGGATTTCTATTATTCATGAGACTTGGCTGGTTTCCCGCGCTAACCTTTATCACATTTCTGTATTACATACCAGGTAGCATTAACTAGCATAACCAGTGGCGCATCAATGAACTCATAGGGGGCCATAGGGGGTAGTCAACCATTCCACCTACCAGGTAATTTCCATTGTAGCTTTGGTGTGAGATAGTAAAATATTTATTCAAAACAATAGACTGTACACTATCAAATTTGTGTCACAGTTGTTGTTACTGCTGGCAGAGTACTCAAATTGAGCATTAATTTTATGTATAGTGTGTTAGAAAGTAAATCTTTGTGTTTCTGGCCTACACATATTTGATGATGAAAATGTCAGGAATTGACCCCAAAAACGTTCTGTAATCACTCCAAATATTCATTGGTGATTTGAGAAACAAAGAAACGGTCAACAACATAGCTTTATGCAGAGGTCTATCCACGTGCCATTTGGATGGGGAAAAGCCATTGTAGACGGGTAGAAATATCCACCGAAATTAGGTTGTAAATGACAGCGGTGATGAATATGCCAGTGTCATGAGTTATCAAAGTAAATATAAATTTAAATTATATCTGACTTATAGGTTATGTTCTGGATTAACATTGATAAGTAGTGTTGCGGATGCACTGATATTTAGATAAATGGTTAAGCTTAATGTTTGTGCTAGATGTGGAATGCAGGTCAAATGTAACAAACTTATAGGTGTGTGTGGCGTGGTGTGGGAAATTGGTGACAGATGACATGAATCAGTGAGCGTCACGTCATAATTACCGTCGGCATCAGGCAGGTGTTGTGACATGTCACATCCACTTAGTAGACTGTAATGTACATGAGACATGTTGATTGCACTGCAGGAGATTGTTCCCTGTGTCGTAATTGTGCGTCAGCTCAACGTGTATACGTGCCTGCGTGTGTGTTGACTCCGAACATCAGGCGGGGTATTTTTGTGTGGGTACAGTACTACTGGGTACTACTGGGTACTACTGGGTACTACTGGGTACTACTGGGTACTACTGGGTACTACTGGGTACTACTGGGTACTACTGGGTACTACTGGGTACTACTGGGTACTACTGGGTACTACTGGGTACTACTGGGTACTACTGGGTACTACTGGGTACTACTGGGTACTACTGGGTACTACTGGGTACTACTGGGTACTACTGGGTACTACTGGGTACTACTGGGTACTACTGGGTACTACTGGGTACTACTGGGTACTACTGGGTACTACTGGGTACTACTGGGTACTGAGTAACAACCACCAGGGGTGGATCAGAGAGCAGCACAAGTCATGCCAACTACCTGTGATTAGCCTAGCGGTTGATTAGGTGCCTGGCGGACAGGTATGTAGACTCTCGAAAACACCTGGCAACCCCGACTACCGCGGATCAGCGGATCACAGGAAATTGCAACAGTGCCTCACGTGTACGAGGCTGGCTTCTCGCGGAGCGGGCTCGTTGTTAGCGCTGGTAGAAGTTGCCCCCATTGCACCTCATTTCCGGTCGGCTGGAAGGAAGCCACACGCCCGCACGGTACAGATCAGTGACGGGTTTGACGATGCGCCGAAACTGAACACTGTGGGTTTGGTGATGGTGGGTTTGCCGGTGCATTCGATAAGTCGTCATGAGCTCGGACTGACAGAAAGTCAATGAGGGAAAGGAACTGTTTGCTCTGGTGCAGCTACTCTCCTTCTGCAGTCGTTAGTTATTACGCTGATGTGGGAAAGTGATCTTAGAGTTATCTGTCTTTGATGTGTGATCCGCGCACAACCGTGCGTGTGCGTGACATTTACCGGAAGGAGGATTATGGTGACGGGATGTGTCATTGGGGACACCGGGGCGGGGACTTGTGAAGTGTCGCTGGTGTGAGAGTGAGGCTGCGACAGGAGTGAGGAGATGGATCGAGGAGTTGCAAGAATCGTAGAGGGAGCTTGGGACTGCGTGTGTTGTGACTCTCTGTAGAGTGTAGACGGAGTGTGGTGTTACATGTTGCTGTGTTGCAACTCTCTGTAGACGGGAGTGAGGTGTTACACATTACTGTGTTGTAACTCTCTGTAGACATCACTGAGGTGTTACACCGTTACTGTGTCTGAACTCTCTATAGGCAAAACAGAGGTGTACAGTGTCTGAACTCTCTGTAGACAACAGTGAGGTGTTACACTGTTATTTGTCAGCTTGGGGACACTTGGGAGTGACAGCAAATGACTGGATGAGCGGGTGAGAGAAGAGAAACAAAAACAAGAGTACTTTGTTGGGACACGTGGAGCATCGCTTGATGTAACATAGTACTACAGGTCTACAGCACTAGTGTGGCTCAGTTCGAAGCTGTGTACATCTTGTTATGGCACCTTTACTTTACTTTACTTTCAGTACAGCTGGTGGCAGTGGCAGCATTAACGGTGTCCAGTACAGGCTGGACAGTCGTCACTAAGCTGTTGATTCAGCAGCACACTTCAACAGCTGTCATTGGCACACATGCGGATATCTGCATTGATCTGTACTGCTTATAAGATCACCCCGGTTCACATTTAACAAACAAAGCCACGTGATCCACAAACACAGCTATCTCTGCACAGATATCCACATTGGACATCGTCCGACATGATTGGATTGGGCTAGGGTCATCGGCGTGTTCCCCTCCGTACATGTCATTTCGATAAGTGCCGTGTCACAAGTGGAGACCGGGGATTACCTTCGTGAGACGTGACCCACTGACCCGGAGGTGCAAGTTGCCTGGAGGATCTCATCAAATACTCGTCAAACAATATGCGATGTCCGTCGGGAGACGTGGCTGGATAATCAACCGTATCTCGTCAAAGCCCGGCGAGAACAAACCGGGTCGGGAGGTGTTGTCGTTTGAGCACCAGGAGCCGACACTCAGGTGTGTGACACTACGGTGCCGCTGTGGATGTCGGTTGACATTTAGAACAGCGTTGACGGTATAGAGGGGAGACGGCAGTAGGCCGCTAGACCTGTACGGCGGCACAGTCATGGCAACAGCGGGGATGTTTACGGTGTAGTACCGGGAGAGTTTTGTTGAGGGACTGATACGTTGAGGATGCATAAGTCAACGATGAGTCTGCTCGGACTGCCCGGGGAGCTGACCCTGCCTGGACATGGCGGTCAGCAGACCATGAGGCGGTGGAGCGTCCATGAGCCGGTGCCGGCCATCACATTGGTAGGTGGACAAACAGCAGCAGGGTCTCTACTCTCTAGAGTACTGGTTAAAATGTGGGGGGAAATAGTTTAAATGTTGGTTTTTATAGTGTTTTTAGTCTGACAGTTGGTTTGTGTGTCATCTGCAGTGTGTCAGTCTGTCAGTGTGTCAGGTCATCTGCAGTGTGTCAGTCTGTCAGTGTGTCAGGTCATCTGCAGTGTGTCAGTCTGTCAGTGTGTCAGGTCGTCTGCAGTGTGTCAGTCTGTCAGTGTGTCAGGTCATCTGCAATGTGTCCGTCTGTCAGTGTGTCAATCTGTCAGTGTGTCAGGTCATCTGCAATGTGTCCGTCTGTCAGTGTGTCAATCAGTCAGTGTGTCAGGTCATCTGCAGTGTGTCAGTCTGTCAGTGTGTCAGTGCATATGTCAGTGTGTCAGTTCATCTATCTGTCTATGGTCACTCCATCTGTCTCAGCCTGTCATTCTGTTATAATGTCAGTCTGTCTGTCATTGGTGTGGTCAGTCTGTTGTAGTGTCAGTCTGTCTGTCACCAGTGTGGTCAGTCTGACAGACCAGTTCATTGAGTGCAACAACATGGATGGCTGTATAAGTTTAGATGGTCACAGTCTCATTGTTTTATCATGTCTCTATGCAGTGGTATTGATCAGGTAACCGCAAGTCCAGTGAACATAATACTGTACCATTGTGTCTATGAATATTGAGTCAAGTATCGATCTTGCCATTTAGTACATTTGAGAACAGCTGCCAACATTTTTCTGGACCTGGAAACAAAGCTAATTGAGGTCAGGTGTCCATTTAGCCAGGTGTTCCTGGGGTTCAGATGTTCATGGCAGTCAGGTGTTCATTGGACAAGGTGTTTTTGGGGCCAGATATTCATGGGCTATGATTGTGTTAAGGGCATAACATTCATGCGTATGATTTGTTAGACATGTAAACAATATAAAATTAATATTCAATAAATACATGTTGTAAACAAAATATATTTAGTTAATGTGTCCAGTAAAATGTACACAAGATTATATAAAAAGCACTGTTTAAAATTCTTTGAAGAACTTAAAATTGTATTTAAGAAACTTTAGTTTTCAAAACGTGTTGTTTGATGTCTTGTATGTTATTTAAGTTATTCTGTTATTGTTGTCAACTCAAGATCGCAATTTTGTGTGATTCAGACTACCAACATAATCAACTTCAATGGCAGTTATTCAATCATAGTAAATATTTGGTAAATAATTCAATGTATCTTTTAACAAATAAGTGAATAATTAGTGGACCACTTAGCAGATCATTTAAAGAAGGATTTGAAGGATTTTATGAATCATTTGACTAATTCAGTGGACCATCTCAGTGTAGCATTCGTTGGATCATTAAATAACTTTTCCAGACCCTACAATATACCAATTATTGAATCATTCACTGATTCATTCAGTGATTCATTTAGCTTTATGACTCAAGGCTGTTTCATCAAAGCATCGGCATTTGGGTAACTACAAAAGCCACATTCCCACGTACCTGGCTACCTGCCCAGTCTCCCAACCCCACCCCCACCGCCACCCCCACAATGTCTGGACAGGTACGTGACCCTGGAGTGAAGCTTGCTGAAGGGCGTTGGATCACATGGATGTGGAAATGACAGTAGCAACTCTTACAACATAATATGTGACTGGATGCATATTTAGGAGCCGTAAACACAGATATGATCATGTAACTGATCTGTTTCTTTGTAGCAAAACATTGACAGTGATTTGACAGTGGTTACCTTTTGTGGATCAGTTTTCATTTCAACTGCGGCATTGCACGAACGTAGTTAATATTGAGCTGTTCACTTTGTGGTTGATTCCAGCAGTGTCGCATAAGTATTGAACCGTACATATTGTCCATTGTCCATTGCAAAATAAATTTGATTTGATGTGATTTATCCGTGGTAATTGATCTGGAGACAGATAGAAAGCTTTACATTGCAGGTAAATGATCACTGAACAATGCCCTGTCAGGGTATTGTGATATTGACCTGTTCCCAAATGTCGGCTTGTTCTAACAGTGCCGTGATCGCATTTGCAATCAATTACCTGCTGCCTCCTGGTGCCTGGACATTATAGGCTCTTCTTCTTCTGGGTAGTGCCTTTTACTCTGTCCATCATCGTCACCTGACTGCCCACGTCCCGGAGACAGCTGCCCTGGCGATGTCCATCCCATCTGTCACAAGTCCTCATGAACACAGTGATTGGGCATGATGTGTGAATTAATGTGTTCTTTCTGCTGTTTTGCAACAAAGTGATACAGTTGATGCTGAATGTGCTGCATTAAATCTTTCACTTAGAAAGGCATTGGAACCAGGGAGCTTTGGTGGAAACCCAATTTTTGGAAGGGGAGGGACAGAAATATGTTTAGCAACAGGTGTATTTATTTATTAAGTTTAAATGTCAAATTAAGGTAGATTTTTTCAGACAGTTGTTTTTGCATTTTTACGAATTTCCAGTGTAATGCCAGTTAACTAATGTTTCATGTCTCGGTCGATTTAAATAAATATAAAGCCGTAATGATCTCATCACTCCCATGTGTAAAATCTAATGTAAACAGGAATGTAATCATTACATAATACATGTTCTGTGATGTACAGCCGTAGAACAACATCACATTGCATGTAGTTTATATATCATCACAACATAAGCAATCATTACAACAAATTATGGCTATCTGTCTAATACAGTGTTCACACAATTGTTTCATTTGAGCATAATTACAACAACAAAACAGTGCTAACACATTTGTTTCATTAACTTTTTTTACAAAAAAACATGTTTATATAAAAAAGTGAATATAGTATGTAGTGATTTGGTGAATTTGAATTAAATGTGTTTCTGAATACACATACAGGTGTATTACTGTATATTATCAACAAACTGAGAAAAAAATGTATAGTCATGAATCGATAATACACTGTATGTTGTAAATGTGAGGGGGTGTTGCACCTTTTGAACTACTAGAAAATACACTGCCACTGCCATATGCAACAACCAAAATACTTATATACATTCACTGCTGGGTCTGGCACAGTTGGCAGGTCAAGGTGAAGGCATCTGTCTGTGCTGTAAATCTCTACATTTATGTTGTTGGTCTCTATGATTGGCAAAGGTATCTGTCTGTGCTGTAGGTCTCTATGGTTGGTGAAGGCATCTGTCTGTGCTGTAGGTCTCTTATGGTTGGTGAAGGCATTTGTCTGTGCTGTAGGTCTCTGTGGTTGGTGAAGGCATCTGTCTGTGCTGGAGGTCTCTTATGGTTGGTGAAGGCATCTGTCTGTGCTGTAGGTCTCTTATGGTTGACGAAGGCATTTGTCTGTACTGTAGGTCTCTGTGGTTGGTGAAGGCATATGTCTGTGCTGTAGGTCTCTATGGTTGGTGAAGGCATCTGTCTGTGCTGTAGGTCTCTGTGGTTCGTGAAGGCATCTGTCTGTACTGTAGGTCTCTATGGTTGGTGAAGGCATTTGTCTGTGCTGTAGGTCTCTGTGGTTGGTGAAGGCATCTGTCTAGATGCTGTAGGTCTCTATGGTTGGTGAAGGCATCTGTCTGTGCTGTAGGTCTCTGTGGTTGGTGAAGGCATCTGTCTGTGCTGTAGGTCTCTGTGGTTGGTGAAGGCATCTGTCTGTGCTGGAGGTCTCTTATGGTTGGTGAAGGCATCTGTCTGTGCTGTAGGTCTCTTATGGTTGACGAAGGCATTTGTCTGTACTGTAGGTCTCTATGGTTGGTGAAGGCATATGTCTGTGCTGTAGGTCTCTATGGTTGGTGAAGGCATCTGTCTGTGCTGTAGGTCTCTGTGGTTCGTGAAGGCATCTGTCTGTACTGTAGGTCTCTATGGTTGGTGAAGGCATCTGTCTGTGCTGTAGGTCTCTGTGGTTGGTGAAGGCATATGTCTGTGCTGTTGGTCTCTATGGTTGGTGAAGGCATCTGTCTGTGCTGTAGGTCTCTTATGGTTGACGAAGGCATTTGTCTGTACTGTAGGTCTCTGTGGTTGGTGAAGGCATTTGTCTGTGCTGTAGGTCTCTGTGGTCGGTGAAGGCATCTGTCTGTGCTGTAGGTCTCTATGGTTGGTGAAGGCATTTGTCTGTGCTGTAGGTCTCCGTGGTTGGTGAAGGCATTTGTCTGTGCTGTTGGTCTCTATGGTTGGTGAAGGCATCTGTCTGTGCTGTAGGTCTGTGGTTTGTGAAGGCATATGTCTGTACTGTAGGTCTCTATGGTTGGTGAAGGCATATGTCTGTGCTGTAGGTCTCTGTGGTTGGTGAAGGCATCTGTCTGTGCTGTTGGTCTGTATGGTTGGCGAAGGCATCTGTCTGTGCTGTAGGTCTCTATGGTTGGTGACGGCATCTGTATGTGCTGTAGGTCTCTATGGTTGGCAGGTCTGAATAATAATATGAATCCAGGCCAGACATGTCACATGTCTTGATATGTTTACGTACACACCTGTACATACACATCTGTACATACACACTATGCATACACACCTGTACATACACATATGTACATACACACATACATATATATATATACATATATACACATGTACATACACATCTGTACATACACATCTGTACACACACATCTGTACACACACATATGTACACACACATCTGTACACACACATCTGTACACACACATCTGTACACACACATCTGTACACACACATCTGTACACACACATCTGTACACACACACACACACACACACACACACACACACACACACACACACACATCTTATGCATTGTACATCCCTGTGAAACTTGTGGTTTTGCAGTTCCAAAAAGAGGTTTTAGTTTCAGTAGTTAGGGAATAACCTGCTCTGCCTCTGTTCCCACTATATCAGGTTGTTGTGTCCAAGTGTAGTTGGTTCTCGCACTGATGTGGTTAATAATATATTAAAACAGCATATAATAAATCAAGCCAAGAAAAAATTAATTCTTGTCTAAAGGGTTACTTTGTACATAATTTGTATATACGTAAATATAATTTTTTTGTATAAACTACTCTTTCACACAAGAATGTTACTCTTTCTTAGATTGATCTATGATATGACAGTTTAAAATATTTTCTCAAAATGGTGACACCATAACTGTTATATGTATCATATTTGACAAAACATAGGAAATGTCAGATTTAGAATAGCTCCTCTTGCTGATTTCTTGGAACTAACGGTTCAGTGTCAACAGAAATATTGACCCACTCTTATCTTAATGACAATTAGCGGGGAACCAAATGGATATTCTTGCTGAATCATAACAAATTATAAATAACCTGTACATACAGGAGGGTGTATGTTAGTCTTCATTTTGACAGCTTAATCTAATGAAAACTGTCATGTATAATTTATAATACTTTTATTAATCGACTGTATTGTTACTTGTACGTAATATAAACATGTTATTAATTATGTTGATGCTTTCTTGCTCAAATTGCAGCATGCTGTGTAACCAGAAACCACATTGTTTGAAGTCAGTATGGTCGGTTCAACCATTATTGATTGGCCCTGTTAGGTAAATTCATCAAAAACATTCGATCGTGGCATTTATATAATTGCAAATGCCATCACGCTTTGGCAGAGACTTGCCATTGTTTCAGCACATGGCTAAATTATAGGCACATCAGTGCCAGCTGAAAATGTGAAAAGTCAGAAAAGTTAGTTAATAAAAATTTATGTATGATTATAATCAGCCTCGGGCCAATATAGCTACCATCAGGCCAGTGTGAAGGCAGTGTGAATATATAACCAGTGACAGTAAAACCGGCTCACCATTGGGATGGAGCAGTACTGCCATTATAGGCAGGTTGTCGTTACAGGCAGGTTGTTGTTACAGACAGGTTGTCATTACAGACATGTTATCATTACAGGCAGGTTGTTGTTACACGTAGATTGTCATTACAGGCAGGTTGTCGTTACAGGCAGGTTGTCGTTACAGGCAGGTTGTCGTTACAGATAGGTTATCAGTACAGACAGGTTGTCGTTACAGGCAGGTTGTCTTTACAGGCAGGTTGTCATTACAGGCAGGTTGTCGTTACAGGCGGGTTGTCGTTACAGACAGGTTACCATTACAGGCAGGTTGTCTTTACAGGCAAGTTCTCTTTACAGGCACGTGTTGTCGTTACAGGCAGATTGTCTTTACAGGCAGGTTGTCGTTATAGGCAGATTGTCATTACAGACAGGTTGTCATTACAGACAGGTTGTCGTTACAGGCAGGTTGTCGTTATGGACAGTTCTGTGACTTGACAGTAGTCAGACATTCATTAGTAACAAGTCATCCAGGACTTTCAAAAGAGACCTCTGTATATGGGCTGAGTGAATGTGAACAGATGAGTTTTACTGTAAGTGTAATAACATTCTAGTAAATAGTTAAATATAATTAATTATATATATATATATATAGAGAGAGAGAGATCATAATATATATATATATATAAATATATATATATATATTATAATTATATATCATACTCATGTCTAAATCTGTTCACAATGTTTTCGTCAGATAAACGAAATTTGTGGTTAAAGGACATACGTTATTATACATGGTGTGAAGATGTGCGAATTGCAAAACAACCAGATTATCGAAGACCGCATCAATGATATGTGAGTGGGTGTGTGCTGTTAACCTGTATTAGGAACAATAAACGCTAATCAACCGAGGAAGTGACACATCTGTAATTGATTAATTTCCCTCTCTGCTCCATCTGTCCAGTCAACAGGTGCAAAGGTCTCAAAAATGTCACAGATTTGAGAGGTCGACAGTGTAGTGTGATTATCACAATTTGTAGTGATAACTATTTGCATTGACACTCAGGCGGCCAAACCCAGGATGTCTGGACATCCATAGCTAGAAACATCCATGGTGTTTGTCTGCCAGTATATACTATTATAGTAGCTTCATTGTAGGAAATACCGCCATTAAAAAGTGAGCAGGTTTGCGGTAAGGTTCATGATCAGTTTGAAAATTGAATGACAGGCTGTTGGTTTGGCAATCAATCAATCAAATAAGTACATTTTTAGTTTCATTAAAACATCTGCTCAATGTAGATGTGACCCGGCAGACTGCTGTGTGAAACTTGAAATTAACATCAGTCAGTGATATCATTTGCTCAAGTGATTAACTTGTTTTTGGTTCAACCAGCAAGTTTGCCCATGTTATGGGTAATGTTTGTGAAGTGGGTGGGGCGTGGGTGGGGCGTGGGTGGGGCGTGGGTGGGGCGTGGGTGGGACGTGGGTGGGGCGTGGGTGGGGCGTGGGTGGGGCAGGTGTATGCAATATTCTGATAAGTGGTAGTCACAACTGACAAAATCCGTTATTAATTTCCCCCAGCTGACATCCATCATCTTAGGTTTACAGACCCTTTTGTTTCCTTTTAAAAATGGAGTACATGGCATAGTTGGACTGTCGCACTTTGAACCTCCATTTACGTATTTCAATCCTCCTGTCCTACCAAATATTGGGCAGTTTCATTCCCCCTACATTGCTCCAGGTCATGCAGCTACGCGAATGAGAACTTGGCTGTAGACACTCATAAATATTTGTGTACAGATATTCTTAGTACAGTAATTGCAGCAAGGCTGAATACTTCGCAAAGAAGCGTAGATATTGTTTCAGAAACAGGTCGAAGAGTGGCCTGCTTTAAACTATCCCAAGAAGAAGATACCTTATTACTGAAAATTCCTGTAATTGTTATTATTTTATGTTGCTAGTAAGTAACTTATCATTTATACTTTGAATTACTGGAAACTAGTTCGCCCACCCCTCTGACTCCCAATGTGGCTAATGTATCGTAATCTATAACAACCAATATGACTAAATAGTGCTACATCTAGCCGGTGTTGAACAACCCATTTGCTATAGGCATCATGTGACTGTCATGACATCAGTTTCATAGTTGGCCACATACCACCAAATGGAGTCCTACGCCATTACCCATAGTAGTCCTGCTTAAAAGAACTGCATGGTGCACTTTTTGTAAATTTCTGGAAGCACTAAATGTAGGACTGGTTGAATGGAAATGATATTTCTGTGTAGCATGATATCACAGCTGCGAAATAATGAAATTTGTCAGACAGTGAAAAGGTGCGTATGCATACAGGTGTAATTTGGCCTAGAGGTGTCAACATTGGCAATCGGCCGCTGATTGAAGCAAAAATGAAGGGGTGTCAGGTTAGAGAGTGGATTGTAGGAGAAAAACATATGTCATTTTCACGAATTCTATATATAATATGTGTGAATGGAGGCTACTTAGTGTCTGAAATTTTCAATAACATTGATAGAAAAACCTGGCGGGAAATCAAAGAAACGTTACAATGGCCGCCTATGGAAAATCAATTGGTGGTATATACCCAGTTGTTACTATTGTCCCTGGTAGGTGCCTGCGTGACATCATGGCCTGTTGACTGCATGTGCCACAGATCTGTAGACTCGTAATGAGGTGGATGTTGATGTAATATTGATCCACTAATGGCCCCAGGTATTTCCTGGTGTTTACGGTGTTGACACCTGTAGATTGCCTAGTCTCTGTGTCATTTGTGACATCCATATGAGTTTCTTGTATTAGATTAACCCATATTTTCACAGAGTTTGTAACCATACAAATGACATATATTAATTATGTGTGATAGTAATGAACCTCCCTGACACTCGTCAGATCTACAGTAAACATAAACAAATAAACAAGTAAGACAGGGTTGTGGGTGAACTTGTAGATAAACAAATCAACAAATAAGACATGGTAGGTGAACTTGTAGATCTGCAATGTTTTATGTTATGTAATAATCACACAATATTCTCTAAACTTTGGTATTGTCAGTTATGCCTTGTAAATAGGTGTCACATGTGTTTTTGTTGTTTATTTCAGGTCATAAAACACATCTCAACTGGCTATGTCTGGATTGTATGCGTATGAATTAACATCCACGTTTACACAGAAAAAAGTGACTGGTAAATATATATATATATATATATATATATATATATATATAATTATATATACAGGTATGTATATATATATATATATATATATATATATATATATATATATATATATATATATATATATATACAAGTGTATATAGACAATTGCCACATAACAATGTGACCTCCGTGATCCACAAATTAAAGAGTACATACTAACTAAAATCTACCCAAAGTACAATAATTAACTACAGGTGTACAAATAATTAAACTTGTACAGGCAGTTGCTGAAGCAGAAGATGCTGGTTTGACACCAAACACAAGTTTAAGTAAGTTACCATGCCGTCTGGTGATTGGATTCTGGCCATGGCCAAGCATGACTGGGTCATGTCCTAGATAGTATTGTACAAATAAAAACGTGTGGCACACAATGCCACACATGATTAATACATAAATAAAAAAAAAATATTTTGATTAATTCTCACATACTGTATATTAATCTCATTTTCTTCTCTCCAATTTTGCTTTTACTAAATAAAAGATACATATTAAAATAGCATTTCGGAAACGACACACTCATTGTCTTTTAAACCATTAAATACACATTATCCACTGGTATACATCCTTGGGGCCTGCTTAGAATAAATATAAAGTGTCAGGAGTTTCTATCTGTTATCGTCTTGGGATATATGCAGTATATTATGCCCAAAGGCTCTTTTATTCTGATATAGATATGCGTAGGTGTTTGGTGAATGCAGAATTGAACCATCTGTTACTGACATGCCATGCCATTTCACTGGAAAACTACATTAGTCAGGTCATTTTCTCTCAGTGGGACATGTCACTGGTTTCCTTGAACATCAGTAACCACAGTCTAGACCAGTCAATGGGACAACCTATAGGATCCTCAGGTGTCCATTAGCAGATCAATATTACGTCATTGTCTCTGGCATTTGCTCATTAGACTAGTGTGTGGGTGTTAGTCTGTGCAGGCATGTGTGTGAGCAGCCAGCCATGTGTACATTGGACACCTTCTCACTTAGTCCACACTCCAAAGCAGCTGTTAGACCACCTCGTCTGTGTAGCTCTCTCCCTCTCTCCCTCCCTTCTTTCTTCCCTCGATCCATCCCACCTTCCCGCCGCACCTTCCCTTCCTTCTCCCTCCCTCCCATTCTCCACAAGTTGTGTCTACCTATCACAACCCTCTCCCTCTCCGACCTCTAATAATGTCAGCATTTAATTGAAAAATGAACTCTAATAATCTGAGGCTTGAACTGAGAAAGGACTTCTCATAATCTCAGCATTGACTTGAGAAGGACTTCATAGTAATCTCAGCATTGACTTGAGAAGGACTTCATAGTAATCTCAGCATTGAAGTGAGAAAGTCCTCTTAATAATCTCAGCATTGACTTGAGAGAAAGACTTCTTAATAATGTCAGCATTGACTTGAGAAAGACCTCTTAATAATCTCAGCATTTACTTGATAAAGACCTCTTAATAATCTCAGCATTGACTTTAGAAAGACTTCTTAATAATCTCAGCATTTAATTGAGAAAGACCTCTTAATAATCTCAGTATTGACATGAGAAAGACTTAGTAATCTCAGCCTTGAATTGAGAAAGACTTCTTAGTAATCTCAGCATTGAATTGAGAACGACCTCTTAATAATCTCAGCATTGACTTGAGAGAGGATCTTGGTAAGTTGGAGGAGCTGAACAGGTGGTTCATTTGAATAGCAATCTGAACTTTGGCTTTTACCGAATGGCTCGTATTGTTTATGGCAGTGAAACGCCAGCAAGTGGGAACTAGATATGCCACATATTGCTTTTACTGTCTTTGTTATTACTTCTGTCAAGTGTCCTCTCAAATCACAATGGCTCTCCGTGTTTCTCTCTCTTGCATTGCCAATTTTGCCATCTCAATTTCTTTCTTTTGCCAAGAAGTGTCATGTTTCACATTGTCAGTGTGTAATATCTTTAGGATTCTCAACGTCATGTTTTCCAATGACTCTCCAAGGACGCTTCCTTTCTCAGTTCCTATCAGGCAGTTTTAGTAACTCTCTGTACACTGGCAATGGCTGAGTGTGTTTGCTGTGCTAGCCCCAGATTGTTTAAAATTCAAAAGATCTGTTATTTAAAATGCATGCAAATGTTTGTCTATTTATTATGTAAAATGTAGCTGTGTTAACAGTGTATTGATAATTTGTAATTATTTGCTCCAAGTCGAGTGTGAAAGACAGTGCTATGTGCCATGCACTGATACAAGAATGTTTGTCATAGATTTATGTAGCTCAAAACATTTGTAGAACGTTTTCCCGGGTAAATGTTATCAATAATTTATTGTCACAGAATCGTATTGCGAAAGAGACTGCTTTCTCCTCAAGTGGCTTAGTCTGGATCATTTCACAATGCTGCAGTACAAAGTGCTGCCACCTGCTGTACCACACAAGTAATTGTTTTCCAGTGTCGCCATCTGGGGATTAATGTGAATATGAATTCATCCAGCTGCTGTCAGAAAATAGCCAAATTGAATCCTCCGTCAACTGATTTGAACTCAGTTAAGTTAATCCACCCACATATAGTTATACTATCTTGGTCTTCATTACAAATGTGTGATAACGTAACTAGATAATTGATTGGCCTTCCGGATTTGAATTATAAATCAAGTGAAATTTGTTGTAGTTGTGTCAGTGTGGGCCAGCCTCGTGTAATTTAGTGCGGCTATTTGGTTCCTGTAAATCTGTGATGTCAAGTGTTAGTTCAGACTCGTAGGCTGCACAGCACCTGGGGCTGACACAGGCTGCAACACAACAATGTGGCTAGAATAGACCTCTAATCATTCTCCCTCTGTGCACTGTGCAGGCTCCCAGACAATGGCGCAGTTTATTTAAGGCCTGTTTCAAGTTGGCCAGACACGGATCTTTCATCCCAATGCCTTGATATTGTGGGTTCTTAACACAAGGCTAAAAGCACACATTGGATAGTGCATTTGTTTATTTTAGTATGATTTACTTACTTTGGAGCATTTTTGTCGAAGCCGACGACGGGTCGAAACGTCGTACTCGCTTCGACAAAAATGCTCCAAAGTAAGTAAATCATACTAAAATAAACCATTCTTGGAGCCATGAACAATATATTTACTATAGTGCATTTGTTGTTTTATATTTATTTATTTATAGGAATAGATAATTTATTTGTTTAATAATATTTAAATAAACAAAAATAAAAACCAACAAATGTAGGATGTTTATGCAGTGTTATGTTTCAACAGTACAAAGGGGCATTTGCTTAAAAGTATGATCATCAATGCTAGGATTGAATCATGGTTTCATGGTTTTGTCAGCTAAATCCAGTACGCATATTACAGTACTCACATTATCTTTTG
This sequence comes from Oasisia sp. SBJ-2009, assembly GCA_964017155.1. Lineage (NCBI taxonomy): Eukaryota > Metazoa > Annelida > Polychaeta > Sabellida > Siboglinidae > Oasisia > Oasisia sp. SBJ-2009. Next base: position 31,994,300 of record OZ024863.1, read on the forward strand.
TAGTTTGCAACATACGAAATAACTTAAAATTGTATTTGTAATAAATAATGCTGACAAGATTCTTACTAACTTTCCAATACACTGTACCGGGCCAATTGGAGTATCAATGCAGTGTTAAGGATTGATTATAGAGACAATCACGTGTGATTCTGCAGGCAGTAATATATGTAGCTGTCCAGGCAGGTCGAGGCTGCATTCCAAAGTGGAATATGCATTTCGATAACTTAGTCTCTGCCACGTGAGTGTCTGGAGAACTTCCAGGTATCATGTTATTATAGTATGCCTGGCAGGTAAAGTTCGGCATTTCTACATTATGTATGAGTTGGCTTACGCCTAATTACCATGTCTTACTTTGTCGGGTTCTTTGTGTTTCTAAGCAGTTTGCATGTTGACTTGTTGGCGCAGTCTAGCTGAAGGCAGTGGTATCTAATTACATGTCGGAGTCATTGTTATCCTTGGCATCCTCTTCACCTCTGTCTCCCATGGTACTTTCACAAAATTAAGTATTGATTTGAATTAGACGTTCTGTCACTGATACGGTACTGGGGATTTAATTGTGTGGTGGTTGAACACTGTCGCATAAGTCAGTGTGATGTTTGCAGGGTAACTGCTGAGATAACTGAACTGTGTTTAAACATGTTTTCCTACTCCATCCCTCCTCCTTGAGCCTCCCTCCCCATCCCTCCTTATTCCATGCAGATGAAATGTCTATGTACATGACCATTTTTCTTCCTTGTCTGCCTACCCTACCCAACTCCCTTACTCATACCCTAGATTGTCCTTCCCTGCCACCATTTTCCTCCCTGCATCCATATTCCTCTCCTTTCTTGATTCCCTCCCTCCATTCCACCCTCTCTCTCCCACCACCCATCTTCACTCCAACCACTCTACACATCTTCATTCTAACGTCTCTCCCTCCACCTGTCTTCATTCCACCGTCTCTCCCTCCGCCTGTCTTCATTCCACCGTCTCTCCCTCCACCTGTCTTCAATCCACCGTCTCTCCCTCCGCCTGTCTTCATTCCACCGTCTCTCCCTCCGCCTGTCTTCATTCCACCATCTCTCCCTCCGCCTGTCTTCATTCCACCGTCTCTCCCTCCGCCTGTCTTCATTCCACCGTCTCTCCCTCCACCTGTCTTTATTCCACCGTCTCTCCCTCCACCTGTCTTCATTCCACCGTCTCTCCCTCTACCTGTCTTCATTCCACCGTCTCTCCCGCCACCTGTCTTCATTCCACCATCTCTCCCTCCACCTGTCTTTATTCCACCGTCTCTCCCTCTACCTGTCTTCATTCCACCGTCTCTCCCGCCACCTGTCTTCATTCCACCGTCTCTCCCTCCACCTGTCTTCATTCCACCGTCTCTCCCTCCGCCTGTCTTCAATCCACCGTCTCTCCCTCCACCTGTCTTAATTCCACCGTCTCTCCCTCCACCTATCTTCATTCCACCGTCTCTCCCGCCACCTGTCTTCAATCCACCGTCTCTCCCTCCACCTGTCTTCATTCCACCGTCTCTCCCTCCGCCTGTCTTCAATCCACCGTCTCTCCCTCCGCCTGTCTTTATTCCACCGTCTCTCCCTCCGCCTGTCTTCAATCCACCGTCTCTCCCTCCGCCTGTCTTCATTCCACCGTCTCTCCCTCCGCCTGTCTTCATTCCACCGTCTCTCCCTCCACCTGTCTTCATTCCACCGTCTCTCCCTCCACCTGTCTTCAATCCACCGTCTCTCCCTCCACCTGTCTTCATTCCACCGTCTCTCCCTCCACCTGTCTTCATTCCACAGTCTCTCCCTCCACCTGTCTTCATTCCACCGTCTCTCCCTCCGCCTGTCTTCAATCCACCGTCTCTCCCTCCACCTGTCTTCATTCCACCGTCTCTCCCTCCGCCTGTCTTCAATCCACCGTCTCTCCCTCCGCCTGTCTTCATTCCACCGTCTCTCCCTCCGCCTGTCTTCATTCCACCGTCTCTCCCTCCACCTGTCTTCATTCCACCGTCTCTCCCTCCACCTGTCTTCAATCCACCGTCTCTCCCTCCACCTGTCTTCATTCCACCGTCTCTCCCTCCACCTGTCTTCATTCCACAGTCTCTCCCTCCATCTGTCTTCATTCCACCGTCTCTCCCGCCACCTGTCTTCATTCCACCGTCTCTCCCTCCACCTGTCTTCATTCCACACTCTTCCTCCACCTGTCTTTACTCCACACTCTTCCTCCACCTGTCACAGTCTGTCCATCCTCCGGTAGACTGTTGTTCCCATGGCCAGTCTGATACAGTTTGAAGACATCACCTTTGGTATTACAGTCTGCTGTGGATAGACAGCTGTAGACATCCTCGACCACATCGTTGTGGCCTGGTTAATATGTCACGCTGGCCATAAAAGTAATAGCAATGGACATTTGGGGACAAGTGCACTTAGGCTGTCTCTTCAGGTCGATATAGTTGCTTATATTTATATCTCGGTCTCCTTTTCTGCAAGAAATATTGGCTTTCTTGTATCCACAGTGATAATGTTACTTATAGTATCGAATGTACCCCCATGTAATGGGAATATTTCTTTAGGGCATTTTAGCCTAACTACTTGAACCTTTTTTCCAAGTTCTTCTTACTTTTTCATTTAAACCAAGGCACACACTAAATAAGTCAAACCTAAAATCACGGAAATAAACACATTTAATTATCTATAAAAAATGTATACCCGGGTATTAGTCATTAAAAACTATGCAATATGCATAAAAATCTAACAACATTACTAAAACTCAGACATGTAACAAAGTATTAAAATTCTAGCTGTGGATTTGTACAAATTTATTTATACTTTTCATGAAAAAGTTACACTTATGTATGAACAACAATTATGATGCACTGCGTGGATGTGTGTGGATATAAAATGTTTCAAGTGATAGCGGCAATAAGCAACCTTTAGGATTATTTACATTGCAGACTGGTGTAATGGCTATGGACTGTAGATATAAACTTGTCAAAATATACAACAAAACACAACTTATATAAAGGAAAGTGACATGTTCAGCTGAGAACGTATAAATTCAAGTGCTAATAAATGGTTGGCAGAAGTGGATGGGTTTACCCAGTGTTGTAAACTAGACCAGCATTCTTAGTTCAGCAACTGGGTAACTGGGAAGAGTAAGGACACGTGACATGAGCCTTTTCATGAAAATGGTGCTGTCTTATATTTAATGTCTTCAACAAGGTTTTTCTAATGAATTATTGGTACACCGCAGTGTATTGGGTTAAACAAATCTGAAGAAACAAAAAGGTCCATTGAGAGGTAAATATAACCAATGTTACTAACCAAGAAACCATATCATCATGACTGAATTATTCAGGTACTGGCATAGTATTCTTAACTGTAGCCTCAAATTATTAGGTTTTATCAATACTTATAGATGAATAGAAACAAATAATTGCCTTTTGGTTCCCTATAAGTTATTCAGAAATGTGATAAACAAATTCAATTGAAGACGAATATTGAACATAGCCATAAGAATCAAGCACATATGTGATACTAGGAAAAACACATGATTTTTAAGTAGTACTTAACAATTTTTAATTAATATTCAATCCATTGCAGTGTTTTCCTATGTACATATTTTACATCCACTGTCACATCTGAAGCTGTTCCGATTATTCCGGGAGTCATGTAATATTAGTATTCACAACAAAGTAGGCGTCTGTTTTCTACATTATGTATGAGGTGGATTATGCGTAATAACCATGTAAAATTTCAAGAGATTCTTAGAATTTCCATGCAGTTTGCAAGTTGCCCAGCATGGCTTCTTTTAGCGAAAGGCCAAGATTAGTGCTGGGGCCATGGTTAGTGCTGGGGCCATGGTTAGTGCTGGGGCCATGGTTAGTGCTGGGGCCATGGTTAGTGCTGGCTGGCGTTGTTGGCATACTGCCAGTGTTCTGGCTTTATTTTCATCTCCGTCTTTTTCACAGGCACCTAGTTGTACTTAGTTCGAGATAATTAATCAGACTAAGTAATTTACAAGTACGCTACCGTCTGGATAGTGAGTAATTGCAGCTGAGCCGTCGCAAATGTTGTATGTTTTTTGGCCAAAACAACTGTCATGCATCCGACTGCAACGACACAGCAATTTAATTAACTTTGCCAAAAGGGCGGATAGATATTGTTTAGTGGGAATGTTTTCTGCCATTTTTTGGGTGCATGTAAAACACTGGCAGCAGTATTTTTGTAAACGTTTTGAACATAAACATATTTGGACTTACAACTTGTAATAGAGCTAGATAGTAAATCACAAAAGCATTAGCAAATCTTGTTGTGCCCACTCTGTCCGTCCGTCCGTCCGTCCGTCCGTCCGTCCGTCCGTCCGTCCGTCCGTCCGTCCGTCCGTCCGTCCGTCCGTCCGTCCGTACATAACATGGGAGTGTCTTTTCAGCTTGCTGCAGACTAGAGATCATATTCTACATAACATACTAAACATCCCACACGCCACGCATTGTTGGTTATAAACAAATTGGCAAAATATTCACAGAAACATAAACTTGTAGTAACCGACACTTTGGTATGAATGGCATCGTAGGTCTATGTAGTCTGCTGTCTCGTCTTGTGTGTGTATATGTGCGTGTGTGTGGGTCGGTGGGGGTGCATCTTGTCTGTGTGTCTATCTGTCTGTGTCCGTCCGTCCGTCCGTCCGTCCGTCCGTCCGTCCGTCCGTCCGTCCGTCCGTCCGTCCGTCCGTCCGTCCGTCCGTCTGTTGTTTCTCTGTATGTATGTCTGTCTGTCCGTCCGTCCGTCCGTCCGTCCGTCCGTCCGTCCGTCCGTCCGTCCGTCCGTCCGTCCGTCCATCAGTGGTGACGGGACGTGGCTAAGACAGCTGCCCCTGGTTCTGTCTTGCTCTGCTCACTCGCTCACTTTTGGTATTTCTCACTTCCTGTTTATCTTCTGCCGAGAACTGCAGCATTCAGTGCTGAATGGCGGCAGTTCAAATGTTGAATGATGAAGATAAAAATAATAGCAGTAGCTCCTGGCTGGCACAGAAATACAGATTAGACCGAAAGATGTTTTCTTGGAACTAGGCAATGAAACGTGATTGTCAATTAGAGACTGTATTCGGTCCATATTGCAGTGTTTTATGTGGTGTTTTTTCCTGTCAGTCCCTCAGTCGTGATGGTTTGGTCCACATGTTGTCTTTGGCACCGAAGCTTGAGTGTCTGACTAGCCGACATATGCCGGTGGGCATGTAAGACATCCATGGAGACTGCATCTATTTGTTATCTTTCCATTTCATTTCCACATCAGACACGCTTAAAATTAATAGATATTGATTCTCACTATTTCCCTGTTGGAGTTTTTTCTGACTGGGTTCAGTCTTCATAACCTTTCAGTAAAGGTTCAGTGGACAGGACTGGACGGCCAGTGGAGAAACAGCACTGACCAGATTGTGTCTGTTTCTGTGTGTGACTCTTCTGTGTTGGGGATACTTTCAGGAAAAGGAGCTTGTTAAAGTGTTACCCACAATTAGCCCCTCCCTCAATTGGTTATCATGAATATGTCACCATTGTAATAGTGCTAAACAACAAAGAGGTCTGCAGTTAACCCAATTATTACTCATTATAGGCTAACAAGGTTCATAATCTGACTGTGTGAATTATGAAAAATTCAGATTTAATGTTTGGCTTTATATATATATATCAATAAATATATGTTTTAAATGTATATTTGTTATATATGTATGTGTCTATTTTACATCGCCAAGGATTGTTTGAAATAAAACATTATTTAAGGGAGGACGAAAGGCTGGATTTCATCATTTTTGTGAAAATTTGCGATTTTGAGTTGTTTACATATTCGCGTAGTCAAATTCTTCTAATTGCCTTTAGTACACATTGTTGTTACGAAATAAAACATTTTATGTCATAACACATCACTTTTGTGCCATGCCCCATCATCCCAAAGTCTTTATTTTAGTGAAATGAAGCATGTAATGCGCTTTGTTTACATTTTTACGAGCAGTATTTATACGTCGTCATGCCGGGGAATTCCAGCATGGCGCATACCGTCAGAAAGCGTCACTTTCGCAGTGTCTCATGGGAGTAATTTTTTTATAAAAAAAATTCCGACCGTATCCACACTGCTGTGTCCAACCTGTCACTGCGCGTGATACGGTCGGTGGTGTCAGCATCCATGTCGGCTACAGTGGTATCCTGAAGCTTTTTTCCAGCCACTGACTTTTGCCGGGTGTTCACATGAATAGTTTTGATATTTTTCAACTACTTTGCTGGAAACTTACATGGTGTCATAACATTCATTATGGACTAACAGCAGCATTATTTTATGACATCCAGCCTCGTATTTACTTATTCATTGATATACATCAACTACACAGTGACGTTTTTCGCGTGTATGTGTAGTAATTGTTAGATTTGCATTTTGTTTTATTCCTGTTGAAAATATGTGGTTTCTAGTGCATATTACCTGATAGAGTTCAACTAGTTATTTGTGTGAAGATTTTCAGTTTTATATGTTCTATGCTAAACATGAAATGCCTCAATGAAGTAAGTACTGACTTTTGGATGTCGTTTTCTCAGTTATAAATTTTACAATAAAGTTTTGTCTTTACTGGATATTGTCTCAGCTATTTCTTGATGAATACACTTGAAACTTTACACACTACTTGATGGTGGTATTCTGTGGGCAGTGACAAGAGCGGTTTTTTGATATTTGCCATAGTATTGTTGTAATATGCCATTGCAATAAGGTACCGTCACAAATTCTGGTGTGAAATACATGGGTGTAGTAAACAAATTATAAAAAATAAAATAAACAATGAATCCAAAATGTAACTTTGTCACTGCCTATAGTATATGTGTATCTAACTGTGTGTGTTTTGTTGTTGAAATTGAGCAGTTTTTTATGCCTTAAACATTTCTGTAAAAATCGAATATATAAATCCATGAAGGCCACCATATGGGGGTTTGGGGTACCCCTAAAAATCTGAAAAAAGGTACAGTGTGTATTTTAGCATAACTCACCATCTGCCACCAGTTACAGTCCTCTAAGTTAAGAAGAAAAAACAAACGTATTTTAGCCTTTCCTCCTCAATGCTTCTTAAATGTAGTTTAACCTTTAGAATGTCTTAATATTTTTATTCTAGTCTTAAAGAACATTATATTAAAAATATTTCAGATATATGCAGGCAACCTCCGTTTAACAGATAAACTTCCTGATACATTCTCAGAAGAGAGTATATTTTTAAACTGATACTGATTATTTAAGCAGGGAAGAATGCAACGTAATTCTGTCAATTGTTAGTCAGATATTCGAGTAACAATGTATTATTTCAGTAAGAATATGTATATTATGAATGCAGCAGTGTAAAGCTGTGAAATGAAGTTCATATGTTGCTTATACCACAATGCTTCCTACAGATTGAATCACTGGTTTTTCTAAAGTTTTTGTTACATTTTTAGTTTAATCGTGTGTAGGAAGTGAAATGCAAAATTATCCCAGACAACATTTGTGAAGATGTCAAAATGGTATGGACGGGCTGAGCTAGCTCGCGCAAAAAACCGACATGGACGGACCAGTTGGGTGAACCCGTCTACAACAATAAACTACCCGTCCAAAAATGCAACTTTCAAATTTTGCCCGTCCAAATGATGGGTGGACGGGTCTCTGGGTGAAACCCTGCCCAAATGTCTTCCAATAAACCATAGAAGGTTGTTTCATATTATTGGATCATTATAGTTTACATGCTGATGAATACCAATTAATTGTTGATATTTTATTTGAAACCTTCAAGATAAGAAATACCTACCTTGGTAGTAAGCAAATCATAAACATGTTTTTTTTATTGAAAACGCATTTGTTACGTATAGTAACCAACTACCATACTTTGTACCTTGTATATTAGTGTGTTTTGGTGGTATTTTTATTACTAGTCTTTTCCTCATTAATCAATACATAGCAATTTTAATGTATACCGCTGGTTATGATAGTGGCACATAAGACTTAAGAGAAAGAATGCTGCAATAAATGAGCACACATATTGTACTAAGCCCTGCAGCTGTGGGCAGAAATACACTATGTACTTGGTACGTTGAGTCAGCTGCAACAATTTGCTCTTTCTATGCCTCACATTCTTAGCATGTACTAGATATCCTCTAGACAACCGGTGAAAAACTGCCCTAAACGGCTTTCCGTTGAAAATTAACTCACAGGAGAAATGTTATGGGAATTAAAATCGTGCAAAATGGTAACATTTCACTTGGTCATTGGTAGCACAGAGCTGAAATGATATCCCATGAAATGTTGTGAGTTGTTCGTTTGGAATTTGTGACTTGTTAATCTATCATATCACCGGTGTTGTTCTGTCAGTTCTAGTGTTTTATGGCGTGTACCTCTTGGGCATGTGACCTTTCTGTTTCTTCGCCGTTGGTTGTTGGCAAACTGCACTTGGCACCTGGTAGGGTTTGTACTTCTGGGCAAGAAAATATTATTGTGATAATAACATGTATCATACCAAGTATTTGCAATGATAAAGAGAAATACTGATACAGTTAAGTTGTGTCTGATCTCATAGCAGGCCGACAATGACGCATTCAACATTGTTTTCGCTATCCATATCAATTGAATTCCAGAACATGTAGACATTATGGAGTCAACATTATTATTAACAGGCATGAAAATCAAAACTGTTCCTTTTGCATGCACTGCAATTATTAAATTAATCAGCGTAAGTAAATTTCCAGATGTCATATCTAAAGTAAACTATTCTGATGATTTAAAGAAAAAATAGGCACGTTTTTTAAAATTTATTACAATATGTACATTGAATACAATCATTACACACAGTCACACGTAACGCATCATATTTGTACATAAGAGGCCTACATTTGTTAAATACCAGTGTACTAAACCTGATGACAATGCAGCTTTAAAACCCATTTCAGCAGTTGATAATGATATATTTGACTGTAGAATTATAAATTTGTTAGCTGAATTATACGCGACATGGTTTTGTGATAAAATTGACCAGACTATGCATGCCATGGCTAAGTAAAATGTTTTCATTGGCTTAAGTAGGTTGATTACAAAGTGTTCAAGGGGTCATGGTGAGTTTTAATCTGCTATAGGATAGCAGGATATCACGGTATCCATGGCAACATAAATTAACTTCGACTTGCGTAATAGAAATTTGAGCTAAGCAGGAACAGTGACCTGAAGATGTTATTTTGGTTCAGTTAAGGTGACGTGTCTAGAAGTGTGGAAATGTTTGTTCAGGTTATGAAAGCATGTGAGATGAGGGGGAAGTCTTTTTGTGGGCTGTCGCTGTGGTATGGCTGCCAATCGATCACTGTACGCTGAACACGTATAGCCCGCCCACCAGAATGAAATCTTAGCTATGCGGATAGGTCAATATTCTCGTTGCAGTTTACCTGTATTTAATTAAAAGTACTGATGTCTGTGTTATTTATAAATAAAAGGACAGCAGTGTATGTGCATGCATATGTGTGTGCATGCATGTGTGTGTGCGTGTGTGTGACACTGTCTCTATGTGTGTGTGTGTGCGTGTGCATGTGCATACATTTGTATGCATTCAAGCCATAGCTTTATCTAGAGACCCGTCCACCCGTCCACGAATATGATATGGACGGGTAGAAATATGGAGGACGGGTTGTGGACGGGCAAAAAAATGAAGGAGCAAAAAAAAATAAAACCATAGATATTGTTAGTTATGCCTTGAAAGTGAGTGTAAATGGTGCCAAATGTGTGTTTGTAGCCCATTTCAGGTCATCAGACACAATTTGAAAGTTTATAAACTAGCTTAACAGTTAACATCAACGTGTCCACCAAAACATGTGACTGGCAAACCAAAACATGTGACTGGCAATAATTTGATCCTGCATAAAGCCCTGATTCAAGCACTCTAAGCAAGCAGGGCCAGTGTCATTGCGGCAGATTCAACTGGGCCCACTGTTGTGTGCAGTTAAAAAAATGCGACCAGGGACAACAAGTTTGAAGTAGACAGTAGGTCAAATACATGTTGGCCACCCATAGCCTAACTTGTAATCAGTTGATGGAGCACATCTAGACTAAATGTAATTACATACAATGACTCATCTGCAATGGGACAAGGCTATTGCATAATTGACAGGTTGACAGGTCAGAAGCACTAGGGTAATGAGTTTACTGCTTCAACAAAAAACAGAACAAAGTGTTTCAAAGTATATCAATGTGCAAAGTCTCTAATTCTTTGTATGTTGCACATAAAAATATTTCAAAACTTCTTTAGAGTTGTGTGGGCCCAGATTCGGAGTTAAACCGACCAGACTTTGCATGCCATGGCTAAGTAAAATGATATCATTGGCTCAAGTAGGTTGATTACTAAGCTTTCTCGGTTGCCGCACCAATGGTGTGGAATTTGCTTCCTGCCAGTGTTAAATCAGAAGGTAATATAGTTTCATTCTGCTGATGTCTAAAAACCTATCTCCTTAATGCTGCCTATCCTCCTTAGCCTCCTAGGTTCTTCACCCATCCATTGACGACTCACGCATTGTTTTTGATTACGAGTTTGCTTTATCCCTTGATTTTGTCGCGCCACTGAATTTGATCTTCGAGGATATTGGTGCAAAAGAAGTCATTATTATTATAATTATTATAAATCTTGGCCCAGTCAAATTTGGGCCCATGACTATCACGCATGTGTGTGTGTGTGGGTGTGGGTGTGTGTGGGTGTGTGTGTGTGTGCAATCATATAAGCAAGACCTGACAGTGAAATGTTATTTGTATAGGATTTATAGCAACAATAAGGCGTAGGCGATAGCCACATTGGTCTCTCAAGGTTTTTGATTCTACAGTCTAAGCTGAGTAGGCGATGTGATGCTCCATGTCATTATCACCTGGCATTTTAGTTATGCTTCCGGCTCTCTCCACACCACTGATATATCAACCGTGCTATCAGGTATAATAATCTATTGGCTGTGTGGGCCTACTGGCTGCGTCGTTTTACCAAGTTGACATTTTGCGTCTGGCTGCCACCCAGACGCAGTCACATCAACACGTATCAGTCAATGTAGAATTTCAGCCAATTTACGTAAATCCGACACAAACAATACCGTACAAACACAGTGTCAGGTCACACATGGCCGCCTTCGCGCGTCTCGTGGTCACTCGATCGCGACCACCACGCTCCATTGATCAGATTGTTTTACTCCTGTTTTTATTGATAGCCATATCAGTCAGCCAGACGGGTGTTTTATTTTTCTGCGTAAGATGCTGATCTGTGAAGGATTCGGGCGTGTGTCAATGCATATGTGACCACGTGTGTGCCGGAACGACACGCTTCACTGACTTTGCTTTCAGACGGCTTGAGTTGGCCTGACACACTGGCACTGAGAGGCAGGAATAAGGTCAGCGGCAAGTATGCCACGGCTCCAGTAGGCTACGGCTGTGACTGACGGTGGCGGTGGTGGGTGTGATTTTGTGGCTGGCGGTATACGGATGTCATATGTTGTTGCCATGTGCGGCCAGAATGCTCCTAGCCTGACGCCTGCAAGCTGCTGACATTCCTACTCAGGTCAGCCCACAGTCTTCCCTAGCCCTGGAGGCTGTAGGAAGTCTCCTAGTGGGAGTAGGACGTCCGGTGATCGTCCGGAGGGCCACACACACAAGGCTAGTGTAAGGACAACATTGGCATGGCCATGCCATGTGCTGGAATACTGATTACCACTATGGCTGGCGACAAGCCTGACGATCTCCGTCACTGTCTGTCACTGTCACGGCTTCACACAGCCTCCGTAGCTTCACCCCACGGTCACTAACGACATCAGTCGTCACGCTGGACATGTGTGGGTAATACGTGGACACTACGATGTCCGGCAAAAAGGACACTGATATGTTGAGTGTCCAGTCGACCATCTATGAGGAGGATGCGCCGGTGATCGTGCGTCGACGTGGCTGTATGCTTCGCGTCCGCCTCGGATCCATTCCCAGCGAACACGTCGTGTCCTCGCCGATTAAAATACCGGTAGGTTCAGCCGCGTTTTAATGTTTTAAGGTTTACCGACGACGAGTTAGAATATTGTCTGAACTGTGTCAGCTGATGCTGCAGGGTGGCTTAAGTTAAACCCTACCCTGTACGTTAATTCTAGTTTCCTCCCACAAAAGTGACCGATCACAAATAGGAAATTATTCTTAACAAGATTAAGGTGTTGCTAAATGTCAGAAGTGTGGAAATTGTTACCGTGATGGATAATTTTGTTTTATTATCCAAAGCGGGGACCTCGATAACTAAAATTGTACTGTTTTTTAGATTACTGCATATATTGTGCGATTTGAATGGAGTTCTGTCGATGCATCTACCTGATGAGATATGGGATAGGTTTCCTTGCTTAGTTGCTGCTAAGTCTAGTCTGCGTGTGTTTTGGATCACCGTGTATTTACATAGTTTACAATATGAACACAGGGAAGTTGTCTGTCATCGTCACTAGGACTACTGAATGGTGAATCATTCTACAAATTAAGGACAGCCCACATGTCTGTGTGTATTATTAACCCTTAGTAACTCTAATGCCGTGCATACAGTTAATGCCTTATTGGTGTACTGCCACCATGTGTGTTGTAACAACATATACTATGGTGGGAAAGCAGTCAGTCTGCATAGTTAGGTGACCATGGGACTAGTTGCAGGTTGGCCCAGGTAGGCTGAAATGTCCAAGATGTTGTGTGATGGTGGCTAAATTAGTGGCGGCTAAATTACACTGATCCATCTCTGTTGGTTTGTGAGATATCCTGTCAAACCACCCGAGCTATGCAGCTGACTTCCCGTGTGTTGACATTATGACAAGATTTACAGGTGTATTGATGTCAATGTCACGCTAGTGTCACCTCAGGTCAGGTGTTGTTACTTCACCCGGCTAGTAGAGGTTGTTTATGTAATACAAAGTTCACCCACAACCAGGCTGCGGTTTGATAACAACAACCCTATCTGCCAGTGATAAGAGACCAGGCCTGCATTAATACAAACCACAGACACTGATGATATTGATCTGGTCTGTGATTCTCAGAGTGAAATCAATGGTGTTGATTATATTCAGTGTGACAGTAACTCTCTCTGCATGGTGACAGGAGTGACACTGTGACAGCAGGACATCCCTTGTGTACAGTGTACACAGGCAGAACCAGGTGCCAGTGGGCTGTGTCAATATGTGGGCAGTGGGGACATCACATGTCGTGTGACCAGTGATGCAGGCAGGGTCACTGTTGGCCTCATACATGTGACAATAACATTTTAGTGCCACAAGGCTGACCCCACCTCGCAGTGGCCACGACACCATTTAAAACTGACCAGTAAGGTCAATCAGAAATCATTTATTGGTAGGTAGTCGTATTCAAAATAAATATGTATGTTTACTCTGTAAACCGCGTCTGACACTCGGTATAGGTGTGTATATGTACACACACACATATATATATATATATATATATATATATATATATATATATATATATTATTAGAAAAAGTTATATAACATTATTGCGTAATGCAGAACGTATCCTAGACAGCAAAATCAACGGACACAGAAATGGAAATGAGTCGAGGAAATTAACCCTTTTTGGTGCAAATAGATCAGGTAATGACACTGACAGTAAGTGGCGTATCCAACGGCAACGGTTGTGTTTTGTGTAATGCAGATTGGCACAGAGACCCCTAAGTTCGTAGTGGTGCATCTGTCTTCCATGTGCGGAAGTAATCGCATCAGGGTAATTTACCATGCTCCTCTTCATCCAGCATAGATCATCAGTGTCGTCACCATAGGTTGGTTGGGGCTACAGCACACATGAGCTGTTTCCATGTAAATCAGTTGTTCTATGATGCTGGGAGGTCTGTTGCTTATATGCATCAAGATTTTCACAGATCATGTTTGTTTTCTTCTGCTGTTCTTGCCCCGAGAGGGGGGGGAGGGTAGACAGGGTGAATAATGTCATGACGCCGGTTCTATGTTCAGGTCCAGGTGGTTTCTTCCATACAGCCCAAACTTGGGCTAACACAGGAGTTGTCCTTCTCTAGAATTAGTGAGTCCACTACAGGTTACACATTAAATGTTACCCCCTGTGTGGGATCTTTTACTTCCCCTGGCATAGACACCAGATAGAAGGGACCACTGGCTTTCAGTGTCTGCCCAAACAGACAGGCAAATGTGGGGTGAACGAAATTGCCTCTAAGTTTTGAAACGGCGGTAGGTGGGATTGAACCAGCCTCCCCTCGATTGACAGTCCGGCACTCTAACTGCTCCTGAGACACTTCCTGTAACAATCTGCTGTGACTTCCCTCTAGGGGTCTGTCCCATACTTGTATGAGAGTCCCAGTCTAGCTCCAGATAGTAATTCACTATACACATCATATTATGTCTACATAATAAAATCTATAATGTGACGTTCAGGGCAGAGTTGCATACGTTGTCAGTGAAACATATATAAGAAACTGGGTATAGTCCATGACAGGGTGCACAAGTGTTTACCCCATGGCACTTAGCACACCACATATGCAACCCATGTATAGGGTATTTTATTTCCCTTTGTATTGACAGTTGGACAAAAGTTAAACACCTAACAAGGTTTAACCTTGTATCCCAAAGACACCACTAACACTGTAAGAACTCCAATGCTTACCATTCGAACATAATCAACTCATAAGGATATACTGTCATTAAAGAGCATCTGTTGTTGAATTTTTAGGAGCATTTTGGCTGTTATAGGAGCTTTTCATAATGTAATTATGTCACCAAGGAAACTATTTCTGTGACACTAACAGCTGTGTCCACGTGGGTCGTCATGGTGACAGGTGTTGACATTTTTCAGTACATGAGAATTAAATGAGAACATCAGAATGTTAATCAAATTGGCCGGTGTGTGTGTAACGAATGTCCACTTAGATGGACTAACTTGGATGTGTTTGTTCTGGCAAGCAATGTTGTGCATCAATTGATTCAAGGAACATTGAGTACAGAGACCAGTATGTCCAATTCCAAAATCTTTATATAGATCGTCTATTTTTATTCCAGTGTCTGTGACCAATCCCACCATCTTCCGTATATAGAAAGTCCATTTTAATTCCATCGTCCATCCAATTTACGCAGTGAGTTGGCATTTGGACCCAGTTTTTTATGATACAATCCAGCTGGTCATTGACTGGCTGGTCATTCCATCACAATATGCCATGGTTTCATGGTCAAGAGTGGGCTCATAGAGCCATTGATTACAGGTGGCAGTGTGGTTTAGGTGAGTAGGCCTTCACACATCTGTCACAATTTTGTGCCCATGCCATGTCAAGGTTTTTGTGTCCCCAGAGACAACACAGGCAATTCTTTATGACTGGGGCGGGTAGATTTATAGGTGGCTTTAGTAGGTCAGTGGGTTATGTCACTGGGATGCCATCAGGCAGAATGACAATTGGGGTTACTTCACATTTTTCTGGGTGGTTTATTTATGTGGCTGCAGTGGGGAGTGTAGTGTTTAAGAAATTTTATGTTGCTTGGTGAAGAAATCTCTATAATTTTTATAAAACATTCAATTTATGCATTAACCTGTTTCTGTGTTTTTTCGTCTAACTAGGAGTGTACTTTTCTAACGCGTACAGTTTTTAGTGTCTGGCGCCAACGGAAATCAGGCTGATTTATTTCTTGTGCAAACGTCCGCTTTCTTTCGAGTCTTCCCATAATTTGTTCAGCCGGTGTGATTTCTATTGATTCGCGTGTAGTGATAATGACATGGGGGAGTGGGAATTCCTAGAACTCCTCAGATGTCGAGTTTATACACGTGCTGATTTTTAGCCGGGGACACAACACAAATTGAAGCCAAATGACGTCTGGTGGAAAATCATTAAGGTCAAGGACACTACATAAATGTTATGATTAGTCGTGGCTTATTCATAGCGTCACATGCTGACAGGAATTGTGTCTGTGCGCGTATGTCCGTGTAATATATTTAGAGCATTTAGACATGTGTTTCACTAAAAATACTTGAAATGAAGATCCAAAAATGGCTGCATCTTCTATCAAAGATGGTGTATCTTATGTAACATGATTGGGTCTGACGACATTGAATTCTGGCACAAGGTTTGGCCTAAAAATAAGAAGGCTCCCTGAAGGAATGTGTATTGGACTGGAGCCACTGTTGGCAGCCTCCCTCAGCACAGACAGAGAGCCTCATCACCCACTACATCACTGTCTGACCACGCCTCAGTTCATCCCATCTTTTACGCTCTGAATGAGACATCAACTTTTTCGTATAAAATTATATCTATTAGTGTCATATCAATGTTAAAATTATTAGAAAATAGTCTATGTGGCAGCAACCTGGTCTGAACTCATCTCTGATATTTAGTTCCAGTTACTCCTATTGCAAATACAACACTTATGTATTTGTAATGTCTACATGAGTCTTGTATTTAAAGTTTAAAACAATATATGCAGAGTTTTAAAATATTTTTGTATTTCTCTAATGAAAAAAAATGATACCATTTGAGGATCAAATAAATAAATGATATCTAGAAGCCTGTTTGATTGAATTTTCTTTGTTATTTACTTAATTTATTAATTTATGATGTGCTAAATTATCAAAAATACTAGCCTTAAAACATTGTGAATATGGTCAGCCTAACACTTCGCACACCGCGACTTCAGACATTGAACACGGCATGTGTCAGATCTCAGTTACGGACTACTGACAATAGTATTGTTAGCAGCTTCGTGTCGTGGCCAGATAATATTTCATTTCTTTGTGAATGCAGGACTGAGTCAGAAGTCACTCGATATATTCAGCTTTCTGTGTGTAAAGAAATGTATAATGCTGTATCAACATGCAACACCAGTGTCTAGTGTTGTCTCTGGCCGAGTTGAATAAACCATTATGTCAAAGCGTATCACCTATCCCACGCAGGCTTTTGTGTCATAAACAGATTGATGAGTCACATGACACCACACGGGTGAACACATGAAGAAGTGTAGTGTATGAATTCAATGGATTGATCGTCTATCTGTGTTTTTTACAGTCACAAGCATACATGATAATCACTGCAGATGTATTGTTGTAAAGGTAGTGTGACTGTGAGACATTTCGTGGGGAGATAGACACTAGAAATATAAGATGGTAAGGCACCCACACGCTCAAAATACCATGGTTACATGGTAAGATACACAACAGAAATGTCATGGTGAGCTAGATTGTGCAACAAATACACACCTAGTCACCTAGACAAGATATGAAAAAATATAATGGTATGATAATGATACTTTAAAATATGTAACACGTTACAAAACATTACAGTAAATTATATATATATATATATATATATATATATATATATATATATATATATATATATACACATATACACAATCATTCTTCTTTGTGATACTTTTCTAGTGTGATGGAGATTTAGCTAGAATTGCATTATTCATACATTGAACATTCAGAACATGTGCTTTACGTATTGTCACAATACATATCAGTGAATTGTAGATATCTAGAGCTGCATGACTGGTCTCGCAAGAGTTAATGTCCGAATACTAATTCACCCTCTCCGTGCATTGCATGGAAATATGAAATTGTTTATAAGAATAAAGTCCAAAAAAGTGACTCAGCATATCAGTGGTATTTTTTTCAAAACTTCATATATGCAATTGTGGGTGATATTTTTTGAAAAACCTGTTTTTATTTTGTTCTATTTTAATGGTTGAACTCATATATACAGTGGTTTAAATGTTACCAAGTGAAGTTAATTTTTATTTGGGTGTACTTGTTTGTGTAATTGTGGAATTTTTCTGTTCTTGGCACTTAACAACAAGTGTTGGCAGTTGGCATGCATGGCTTTAGATCAGATAAAATATTTACCAGTATCAAAATCGATTGTGCTTTTAGGAAGTTTGATAACACTAGTTTATTTCAGTACAAAGTGTGTCAGTGGATGGAAAGATACAAGAAGGCAGAATCCGGATATTTATTTATTCCTAAAAGTAAAACATAACTAGTTTAATCTGGACAGTTGTACTTTCACTGAAACATGCATTTCATTTGCATGCATGCGTTTGTGTGCATGTAGAGTTTGTTGCTTGTACAGTGTCAAGCACATCTTCGCTGTTCACGTATGAGCCTTATAGTGCTATGAAATAAAATACAATGATTTCTTGAGATACCCCATACAAAGTTTCCAAGAAAATAACAGATCTACCGGGTAGTCAAGATAAAACTCTAACAGGTGCTATATTGATCAGGTAATTGAGAGAGATTCAAGGAATATAGCTCTGTTCAAGTTTGTTCCAACGACAATCCAGGTATGAGTTTCAGTTCATCTGCGTACACAGATTATCTATTAATTGACACTACTGTGCCACTGTCAACACATCACCTTAATTATTGTATTTAGCCTAATTTTAGCACATGCAAAATTCCCAGTTGATGACAAATGATCAGCGTGTTAAATGTCAACAGCATACCTTTGTTCATACACATGCTTTCCAGGAAACTCAGGACATTAATATATGCAGGGTCGCATTTTTGCCAGTCCACAAATGTTTTGGTAGAAACACGAGCCTGAACACTCATGATATATGTGTGTGTATATATATATATATATATATATATATATATATATATATATATATATATAATATGTATATAAATATATGTGTATATATATATATATATATATATATATATATATATATATATATATATATGTATATAACTATATATGTATATAAATATATAAAACATACATTTACATATATATATATATATATATATATATATATATATGTATGTATATATATTATAGTATAATATAATCCATCCAGAAATACCAAATGAATCCATTCATATTCAAGTATAAAACCTATTTTGTAAGCAAAACTGACAACACTAAGATTACAAAAGTACTTTTGCTCCTCAGTGTGTTCACCTTCTAACCACACATTTTATCCGTCCAAAATTGGACTTTACCCATCCAAATCTGGGTGGACAGGCCTGTAAATATAGCTATGACGAAAACACCCCCACTCTGGCCAGACTATTCCTGTGGTGACTTCATCACATTGCAGACATTGAACTGTTGTTGTCCAGTGTATATCCCAGAATAAAACATACTATGTAGGCCTGTGACAATTACTGTCATTTTTCTTGTGGCTGTCCCAGTACTGTGGAATTGTGCTCCAGCATGTGACATTAACGACTACGTCAACTGCTGCTTTTATATCTAATCTTAAGACTTACTTGTCTTCAAGTCTGTTTTGTACAGCACTGTGAGCCATGAGGTCACAGCAGTGTATTTGCTGTTTCTCAACAGCAGCAACGGTTCTAAAGCAGCAGTAAAACTATCAACAGCCTACCTAGTACGACTGGTTGTCTATTTACTGATGGTGAGTCACTGATGTATGCTGGAGTTAGTGTGTATGTATACACCAGGAGTCTGGGGGGTGGGGGACATATCAATCTGGGGCGAGATTTAGGAAGTTCCTAGGATACTTATCCCAAAGGACATATACACACAAAAATGAAGTAGGATGTTTATTGTAAATAATTTAACTTACTTAGGAGCTTAATGTCGAAGATGAGAACGACGTTTCGATCCGTCTGCTACGGACCTTGTTCACATACTCATCTTCGACATTAAGTTCCAAAGTAAGTTAAATTATCTACAATAAACCATTCTTGGAGCCATGAACAATATATTGAAATAGGATGTTCACTCAAATATGTTTTATGGTACCTGCCGTGGGTCTTAGATGGAAAAGGTTTTTTGTTCATTTACATTGTCGTAGAAGGAATTCTTTCAATCTTTTTGCTTCGCTGTTCTTTTTCACTGGTTCATTTCTATGGTAATTCAGTTGGAAGAGTGATACGACACACAGTAGTTTCTAATTGACACTTGACAGTGCTGTATTCTTCCATCACCGCATAGTGCCACACCTCTGTATTAGTTGCGTAACTCGTGTTACTAGACATAGTTGAGCTGCGTTCACACCAGAAGTACTTATGAACATTCAGTCCATTCTCCTAATGTGCAATATACACACATTACACACAGCTGCATAAAATGGTTTCTGGAAGTATTCACATCCAACTTTGTTATGACAGAGAGGCAAGACATTGTTCACACAGTGTAGACATTTGGCTGTCTAGATCGGCCAGAACAATCAGAGAAAACATCTGGTGTCTGACCCCAAAGACTGGTGGAACGCATAACCAACTGAGTAGCAATTGATAGTTAATGTTCTATCAGTCTAATATCCACAGCTCAAGAAAGTATGGTATAACACCAGGGCCCTCAAATGTAATACTTTGTTACGTTTTCTCATAGACCCTCCTTCTCCCTGAAGAGACTTGATTCAAACCTGGGTTCTCTCGATTGAGGGTTCGATATTCTAATCACTGTGCCACTGCGCCGTACATAAATATTTTACTGCTAGACTCATTGCTATCAGACTGACACCACTGTTCAGATTGTCTTTCGGTGAGCAGAACATCACCAGTTTGTAAAGAATTATGCAACAAAGATTGGTTTGAAAGCAAATATTGGTGTCAGTCGCATATTCAACAAACCAGTCATGGGGGAGTACGTCTAGAGACGCCGACAGCTTTTGCAATAAATATTGCACTGTCGCCTGTTGTATCGCCATCTATTTTCTGCAAGAATGCTCCGCCACGATATCAGGCTGCCATGCTAGGATTGGTTTGTGTGGGTACACGTGGTAATGTGGAAACAGACGGCGACTAGTTTACGAGAATTCCTAGGCATTTCTAGCCAACTGTAGACGTTTTCGTGTCTCGAGATTGCTGAGTGTTAACAAACTGGTCGAGGATGGAAGGGGTATAGTCTGTTAAACAAGAATAAATAGATCATGTGCAGTTGTAACACTCCTTCAATGACTGTAATTATCTTGTCTTAATGGGTAATGAAATCCTTAATGAAATGTTGTGCGTATGCGTGATATCAGGTCATCTGTCACTCTGGTGAACAGTGTTAATCATACATTTCTCCAGCTTAACCATTTCAGCATGTCAGACCACTTTAGCAGCGTCATGGTCTGTAGAGAACAACCTTTACTGTAATCGTCACCTGAGTCCAGTATTAATATGAAACCTCTGTGATTATATCACAATGAAATACCTTTTTTTCTTGTCCAATTTGTGTTTAAATATTTGTGCTGCATCAAAGAAACAATCGCTGAGTATAATCATTTTTATTAGATTCAGTAGGATTCCAGAGGTGTGCAATTGTGCATAAAGAAATTTGCTGGGGGCGAGACGCAAATGTCTTGGGAACATCCTGCTTACTGAAGCGATAGATTTGATCGCCTTCTCATTGGAGCCAATGCATGGTCAATTATTCATTAAATGTCTGAATTTGATGCATTGAGTAACGAGCATAAAAAGTACTTCCTGTTTGTGTAATTACGATGATGACTTGATGATAAGTGCAGTTTGCACGATGCATTTTGAAAATACTAATTTAACAAGAAAATGATGGTGATGACAACAAAGAGGATGATGATGATGATGATGACGATGACGATGACGATGACGATGACGATGACGATGACGATGACGATGACGATGACGATGACGATGACGATGACGATGACGATGACGATGACGATGACGATGACGATGACGATGACGATGATGAAAAATATTCCATTGGGATAACACCAGAAAGCATTGATGTTTTATTGGTACTAACAACTGGATAACAGCTGTTATTAGTTATTTGCTTCAGCCCTGGACATCAAGAACCATTCACCAGCAAGAATGTCCCATAACACACCACTGTCCACTGTAAATCACCTGACCGTATTACGAGGGCATTGTTAATTCTGGAAGCAGCAACATTTGCCTTTACAGCTCTTTATCGCATACTGTGCAAACTGATTTTAAATTTCTGGGCGTTACTTCGTATTGCTCCAGTTTCTTTTAAGCCAGAACGATGCGGCAATCATGAGGCCATTAAATGTTTACGGCGGTGAAATTACTACGGTCGCGGTGCAGTTTTCATGTTGTTTTATGTGTTTTCAGTCTGACTATGGAGCCACACCGGCGACCCCCGTCAGTTCGGCCCCACCGTTCCTGCGCCACAAGGCCAAGGACGACATGTCAATGGGACTGTGCAAGAGCCTGCGATTACTTCACCGCACATTCTCCGATGAAGTGAAGCATCGCCGTCGAGACAGCATGCCCGCTTCCCTGCTCAGCTGCTCACAACTCGGTGAGTACAACTGGCGTGGTCCCACAGTGAGTCAAGCTAAGAAGTTATCACAGTTTTGCTGCTGTGTTCTGTTGGGTCTTGTTGAATAGAACTGATGTAATTTCACTGTTCACTGAGTAGAACTGGTGTGGTTTTACTGGTTTCATTGCTTGATGAGTAGATTTTAGTGATGTCATTTCACTGCTCACTGAGTAGAACTGATGTGGAATCACTACTCACCGAGTAGAACTGATATGGTTTCATTACTCACTGAGTAGAACTGATGTGGTTTCACTCCTCACTGAGCAGAACTGGTGTGGTTTCATTTCTCACTGAGTAAAACTAGTGTGGTTTCACTGCTCACTGAGTAGAACTGGTGTGGTTTCACTGCTCACTGAGTAGAACTGGTGTGGTTTCACTGCTCACCAGGTAGAACTGGTGTGGTTTCATTACTCACTGAGTAGAACTGGTGTGGTTTCACTGCTCACTGAGTAGAACTGGTGTGGTTTCACTGCTCACTGAGTAGAACTGATGTGGTTTCACTGCTCACTGAGTAGAACTGATGGGGTTTTGCAGTGCAGCAGCTTGCTCTACAGAAATGACACAGCTGTTTAATTTCTATGCTCACTGAGTAGAACTGACATGGTTTTTTAGTTGCTGTGTTCGTTGAGCAGAACTGACATAGCTTTTTTAATCTTGCGGAATAGAACTGACAAGTTTTTAAGTTTCTGTCTTGTTAAGTAGACGTGACGTGGCCTTTCAGTGTTGCTGGTCTCTGAGTAGAACTGATATGGTTTTTCAGTTTTACTGATCATTGAATAGAACTGGCTTGTTTTTAGTTTCCATGCTCACTGAACAGAAATGATGTGGTGTCACATTCATTCACGCTAACACAAAGTCATTCACGCATCGCTAACATAAAATCATACATGCTGACACCAAATCATTACCATTGCAGCTATTTCGGTGAATTTGCTAAATGCGTCACATATCTACGTGTTCACACCTCCCCATGTAAGAAATTAAGGATGAAAGAAGTTGGTTGTCAACCATCCAATACATTGAAAGAAAATTGTAGTCACTTATGACTCAGAATGTTTTAAAAAATATGTTGCATATCTGCGTTGAAAGAAATAGTCAGTTATGACCCAGAATTGTTTTAATAAAATAGTTTGCTTGTCTTTGGTGCCACAGTTTGCATTACTAATGGGTGTTGTCAGGCCATTAATGTTAACACATGTGGCAGATGTATGCCATTATTATAATACATGTGGTCAGCGTAGACGGTCAACAGTGATATGAATGACTGTCGGGTAAGCCTGTTAGCGGTTGAATTGAACTAATCATGCGGATCTTGCGTGTGGATTGGTCGTAACTGTGCCCAGGCTGACATCCATCCATTAATTTCCTTCTATGAGCCGAGCCATGCTTCGTGGTTTGTCCAATGTCAAATGAGGCTCATTAATGTCAGTGCGTAGTTTGGAGCAAAGAAGGCTTAATCATGTAATTTGTTATTGGTATAAAAATTGTGCCCTGTTTTGGTTATACCGGTGGTGTCCAGACGTCAGAGCTGATGTCCAGTAGCAGTTGTCCAGACACCAATGTGTCTGTCCCTTCCCATGGACCCATGTATCCGGTCAGTTGGTGTCAACCCTTGTGTGGATGGGAAAAGTTGGTCATTTGCCATCCAAGAAAACTGCTATGATCTGTGTCAACTTAACGCATTATTAGTAATGTGAATTCGATAATTTTTTCTTTCTTTTGCCATGAGGACTAGTTGAACATATATAAATGTCTAACAGCTTGGTATGGTGGTGTGGTTGTGGCTGAGTGCCAGGTACAAACTGAAGTCATTGTGACTATAGCTGGCTGAGTTACCGTCATGTTACAGGAGGAATAAAAACACACATTAATGTTTTCAATATAAAGTCACCTCTAGATCAAAGATAGCTACAATGTCACGCTGTACTGCTAAGATGGCATTTATTGCCTGGCTCCCTGCCAGAAATGGCACACACACACACACACACACATACAAGCATGCACGCATGCACACACACATGGGCAAACACGCACACATGTAAGTACATATGTACGTACATACACTCTCACAAACACACAGTTGCACACCCAAACACACAAATGCACATACAGACATATGAACACACACGCACACGCACACGCACACGCACACGCACACGCACACGCAAACACATACAAACACAAGCACAAGCACAGGCCTGCAGCTGTGGCATGATCAGCAGTGATAGACATCTCAGTCCATTTGTGCCGAGGACCCCTATCTCACCGGGACATCACTGGTGAAATTTAAACAAAATCCAAACCTGCGAACGATTAATATGCCATCTGGCACACAGTCAAGATTTCAGTCACATACTGGTATGTACAAAACTGAGGGAGATTAAATTAAAATGCATGAATAGATTTAGTTTAAGTTTATATTATATAACAAGATTTATAGTAAACAAATATTCAAACCTTTTACTCAAAAAGTAATCCTGATGTCGTCTCTAGGTGTAGTCAAAATTATGCAACTACCGATAATGGTTTGGGACACAAAAAAGCAACATACAGACACAAAACATCCTAAACACTGCTAGGAATGTCCTAATGATGCAGACATTGCAGTTAATCACACTAATTATGGTCTTCCGGTATTATATGATTTTGTTAGCTCTAGGTGGTGTGCCCTTTATGTACTGTGATGACACAGATACTCACAAGATTTATTTCTGAAACACACAAATTGTATGCCTTATTTTGTTCTTTCGTCTACCAATTTTGTGTGGTTGAAATCAGCATTATTACTTAAAATTCTATATGACACTGTATAGATTGTCAAAATAGGTTCACAGGCTGTATTCCAATCTAGCACCATTATTTATTGTTGTAATAATAAATCTATTTCAAACAAAATGTAGAATTCACCAGTAACTAGTAATCCAATCAAATTATTTGTGCCTCAAATCTATGACTCACACTTAGCATTCAATGTTGTACCTATCCGAAGTACAAAAGAACAATAATTTATCATGATTTTTGTTAGTCAAATCTGTGAATAAAATGGGATGTATACAGTCTCCAAAAAAAGATGCATTGCACACTGATGTTTCCTTTATAGGCACAGGACATCAGTGTTTTCGTGGTCAGCAAAGATGCAGGATTGTCCTATACACACTTAGTTCCTTTAGTCTACGTTCAAGCACCCTTCAAAATCGTATTCGGATTCGTGGAGTTTTTTATTTATTTAAACTGAGTAACGCCACAATGAGCAAAATATCAGTACATTCACATTTACGGGTATTTAGTTGGGTATTTAGTTTCTACCAATAAAAGTTATACGGTTAAATTGTAATGTAATTGTAGACTTTTTACAGATGGCCAAATTAAATAAAAGAATAGTGAACAATTTTTCTATCAACCTTTTTGCAAAATATACTTGCATATACAGAGGATTTCTTTGTGATCTGAAAACTGTGAGTGCAGTTTAGTCACAGGGATATTATCATGAGTGTTTTACCTGATCCTCTGATATCAAAAGATAGACATCTGCATCTATTGGGCAGACATAAAGGCACTTATCAGCCTGGTCATCTGTGAATGAATGGTGCTTTTTCCTGTCACAGATGATTGCATCTTTTTTAAATTCTGTGATGTGATATAGATGACTACAGACAGTCTTATCGGTAATGAAATCAGATATGTATAAAATAGTAACGAGCTATGATTTCCCGGCGGATACAGTGAATCATACGTAGACAGACGGATGATAACCAGGGATTTGCAAACTAGCCACAGTGGAATGTGTTTGAGTGTGCTGCCATCTGGTGAATGAAAGGTGAAGTAACCCAGTTTGATCTCAGACACCGCCAGGTGGCAGCAGGTGTATGCGGTGCAGATCCTAGTTCTTGGTTGTTGCATGTTAGATCACCACCCAGCGGAACACTGTTATCTGTATATTGTAGTGTCAGTGCAGTTATTGTCATTGTGAATTCTGGATCAGGTGTAATTTTAATAAAATTCACTTTATTTAGCCTCTTAGCTGTTGGGAAAGAAAACAAAGTTTTAATCAATGCAGCACTTGTTATTGCAAGCAGTAGTTCTACAATGTCAATTTTCCTGTTTTTTTCCTGTAGTCCACAAAAAAGAATGAACTGTAATACAATGCGTTCAATTAATAATTTAATTACATGACATGATGAAAAAACCTGACACAATTTGTACAAAAAGCCATTGAAACAAGAGCTGTTTTTTTTCTGCTGAGTTTTTCTATGTTTATCTTTAGTTTCTTTGTCACCATGTTTAAATACAAAAACTTAATTAACTTGTTTATTTAGATAATTAGAGTATTTCTTCTCTTTGGAAGTAATGCTATTTGTATTTATAAAGTAGTTATTAAATATGTAATTGATTTTCTTTAAAACTATATACACTGTGTATTTCGAAAGGAAGTGTGTCACATCACACCAAGCTTGCAATTCTCCCAATTGACATGGAAACAAAGAGAATTATGCCCACTCTTCTCAGGCAGATAAAAGCAGCACTCAAAACACCTTGGGACCATTGGTGGGGTCAGTTACATATTGGGTGACCAGGTGGCGGAATGACCCCCACACATAGGGTGAATTATGCACAGTAGCTAGTACTGGGTAGTCATTCAGTTGGTGGTAGTTTTTGCTGGCTGTGGTTGTTGTTAATAAAAAATGTCATGCACTTGGCCCAAATCAATCAACTCCTGACTTGTGTTGTCCTTCTCCATAAAGATAAAAATTAGCTCATAAGTATAACCCATCTTTAAACAGGATTTGCTGTTAAATTTCAGGAGCTTCATAAAATGCAAAAGGCTGCCACTGCTTTAGAGACGACACTATTTCCATGAAACACCAGTGAAAGTATCCCTTTATGGCATGTCTTCAGATACATTGTGTATATCATGAATAAGACTTTGTACCCCAACTTGACCTAGTTACATAAATGTACTAGTGGGAAACTCAGGAGACTGTGAACTCCCAAGTTGTATTTAAGATATAAACAAGTACTTTTGAATGCAACATAAGTTTTGGCAATTTTCAATATACACTGTTAAATAGCAAATTGACCGTAAAATCGGGTTAAAGAATCTTAGTGAAATGTGAAATGGTCCCCCCATTCACAGCTGCCTGTCTACGTTTATGTGTGAACATGATTGAGTACCAGAACACCAGCAAAAACACCCACTTCATATGTCACTTTTTTTTTAAAAGCTTGTCGCCTTTCCCGATATGTGACGAAACAATCCATTTACAATGTCGCTGTAATACTACCTGGTATAAGTTAGAGTCGTGAGGTGAGGTCTGTAGGATGGTGTGGGAACCAGGATATAAATGATTGGTGGGCACTCAGTGTGCTCGCTGGACCGTGTCCAGTGTGCTGGTATTGTTTGAGCTCACAGCAATGACCTTGTGGTCCAACTCTGACAAAAAAGACTTCTCTGTTTCCGTGCATGTATCACTCTGGTGTATCCAATCCAAGTGCCCTTAGTCATACTTAGAGTCTATAACCACACGGCAGGGATTTTTAGGATACACGGTTAGGACTGAACTTGGAGGAACACTTCTGATGGATTCTAACTTGTGATTGTTGTTGTTGTTGCCATGAAACCATCGCCAGTGTACATCAGAAATGATTCGGAAGAAAGTAAGGATTTTGTTGTTGTAATTAAGTTACATAATTGTGTGTGTTTCTAACAGAATTTTGTCAGTCAACTGGTCATAAGAGTGTTGGTGGTTATTTGTGTGTTTGGGGCCAGTAAGACACTATGGTTGATGTGAGGTTTGTAATAACTTAGTTATAGTTTACAAGGTCGATTTTAAGTGGTGTGAACTTTTGTGTCCACCATAATGTCTATGAGGAGTGGGTTCTGTGAACATGTCCCTCTGGTTGACTATGAGGAGTGTGTTCTGTGAACGTGTCCCTCTGGTTGACTATGAGGAGTGGGATCTGTGAACATGTCCCTCTGGTTGACTATGAGGAGTGGGTTCTGTGAACATGTCCCTCTGGTTGACTATGAGGAGTGTGTTCTGTGAACGTGTCCCTCTGGTTGACTATGAGGAGTGGGATCTGTGAACATGTCCCTCTGGTTGACTATGAGGAATGGGTTCTGTGAACATGTCCATCTGGTTGACTATGAGGAGTGGGATCTGTGAACATGTCCCTCTGGTTGACTATGAGGAGTGGGATCTGTGAACATGTCCCTCTGGTTGACTATGAGGAGTGGGATCTGTGAACATGTCCCTCTGGTTGACTATGAGGAGTGGGTTCTGTGAACATGTCCCTCTGGTTGACTATGAGGAGTGTATTCTGTGAACGTGTCCCACTGGTTGACTATGAGGAGTGGGTTCTGTGAACATGTCCCTCTGGTTGACTATGAGGAGTGTATTCTGTGAACGTGTCCCACTGGTTGACTATGAGGAGTGGGTTCTGTGAACGTGTCTCACTAGTTGACTATGAGGAGTGGGTTCTGTGAACGTGTCCCGCTGGTTGACTATGAGGAGTGGGTTCTGTGAACGTGTCCCTCTGGTTGACTATGAGGAGTGGGATCTGTGAACATGTCCCTCTGGTTGACTATGAGGAGTGGGTTCTGTGAACATGTCCCTCTGGTTGACTATGAGGAGTGTGTTCTGTGAACGTGTCCCTCTGGTTGACTATGAGGAGTGGGATCTGTGAACATGTCCCTCTGGTTGACTATGAGGAGTGGGTTCTGTGAACATGTCCCTCTGGTTGACTATGAGGAGTGTATTATGTGAACGTGTCCCACTGGTTGACTATGAGGAGTGGGATCTGTGAACGTGTCCCTCTGGTTGACTATGAGGAGTGGGATCTGTGAACATGTCCCTCTGGTTGACTATGAGGAGTGGGATCTGTGAACATGTCCCTCTGGTTGACTATGAGGAGTGGGATCTGTGAACATGTCCCTCTGGTTGACTATGAGGAGTGGGTTCTGTGAACATGTCCCTCTGGTTGACTATGAGGAGTGGGATCTGTGAACATGTCCCTCTGGTTGACTATGAGGAGTGGGATCTGTGAACATGTCCCTCTGGTTGACTATGAGGAGTGTATTCTGTGAACGTGTCCCACTGGTTGACTATGAGGAGTGGGATCTGTGAACATGTCCCTCTGGTTGACTATGAGGAGTGGGTTCTGTGAACATGTCCCTCTGGTTGACTATGAGGAGTGTATTCTGTGAACGTGTCCCACTGGTTGACTATGAGGAGTGGGTTCTGTGAACATGTCCCTCTGGTTGACTATGAGGAGTGTATTCTGTGAACGTGTTCCACTGGTTGACTATGAGGAGTGGGTTCTGTGAATGTGTCTCACTAGTTGACTATGAGGAGTGGGTTCTGTGAACGTGTCCCGCTGGTTGACTATGAGGAGTGGGTTCTGTGAACGTGTCCCGCTGGTTGACTATGAGGAGTGGGTTCTGTGAACGTGTCCCACTGGTTGGCTATGAGGAGTGGGTTCTGTGAACGTATCCCACTGGTTGACTATGAGGAGTGGGTTCTGTGAACGTGTCCCGCTGGTTGACTATGAGGAGTGGGTTCTGTGAACGTGTCCCGCTGGTTGACTATGAGGAGTGGGTTCTGTGAACGTTTCCAGCTGGTTGACTATGAGGAGTGGGTTCTGTGAACGTGTCCCACTGGTTGAATATAAGGAGTGGGTTCTGTGAACGTGTCCCACTGGTTGAATATAAGGAGTGGGTTCTGTGAACGTGTCCCACTGGTTGAATATAAGGAGTGGGTTCTGTGAACGTGTCCCGCTGGTTGAATATAAAATATCAGAAAATTGCCACACCTTTTTATGACACATTTTAGAAAGAAAGACAAGGAAGCAAAATTCATGGGTGAATACTTCTTGACCAAGATTACTATTGGCATTGGCATGAATGGATGAATGGATGAATGGATGGATGGATGGATGAATGGATGAATGGATGAATGGATGAATGGATGAATGGATGAATGGATGAATGGATGAATGAACAAGTGAACGATTGAACAAATAAACAACCAACATTATTCAGACTTCATTGATAATTAGATATTTCATATGAGAGTAACGCAGTACCAGTGTCATGAGATAAAGCTGCAGAAACTAGTGGAATGTCTTCTGTGTACAGTCAGACAGTCTAGTGATGTCGTCTGTGTTTTCTGCCACAGCTCTACACACCAGTCACAGTGACCAGGGGTCGAATCTGCTTCGGATGAGAGGCTGCTTCCTCGGTCAGTCGGCGCCCTCCCTCTCAGCCAGCATGGTGAGTCACTGCATTGGTGTCATTGGGTAGTCCTAGGCCCTTAGGTAGTCCTAACACCTTGGGCCTGGGCACGGCATTATACATGAACTCGCTTTTACTTTTCAGTCTGGTTAGAGTGGATCTCGATAGGGTCAATTGACAATTACTGTCCAACCTAATTTTATGTCACCCCTATAATACAGCCACCTGGCATATAGGGCCGTGTTAGGATAGTCCCAAATAATTTCTATATACAGTAAAGTATATGAAGCTAATCTCACTAATAATGTCACTGCTATTCAGGCCACTTGCCCATCCCAAGAGTGACCTTAATTGTGAAATTTCACAGTACATCTCATCATGGGCATGCACTTAAGTACAAATACAAGTACACACATTTATCTGATACAGTTACAACTAGGTTTGATTAATGAAGATACAATGCCACGTTTCACATCACACAAGTAAGCCAGTACATATCTATTATTTGTTATATTAAATATTATAAATTCTCAAGTGACAGTGTTGAAATGTACTTTGTAAAGTACAATTAACCAGGTATTGTCATTCCTACACAACTGCTCAAACAAGTACTGAACAAATATGCTTAAGTAGAAAGTTGAAGCACTTGTTGACTGCAGGAAGTAGAGGTTAGTGTCATATGTCAGTGTTCCTCAAAGGGGTGTCTCCAGGTTATCTGTTAGCATCTGTGTTTAGTCATTTAGATGTGTTGGTCATCTGTTGATGATGGTCCAGCCACCTGTGAACTCTGGCAAGGGTCTGAGACTAACCACAATCCTGTCCAGTAGGTGGCACCACTCAATCACGACTGCCTTTACTGCTGGTGTGATCAACATAATAACCAAGACTCATTTGAACAAATTCACACCACACTTTGCCATTTTATCGATCATAAACACATTGTAATGCGATTTGTTTTCTCGTACAGTTGATCTTGATTTAGCTTTAAACACAGACTTCCTGCACCAGTTTGACATGGAACTAATCACGCAACACACATTTGTAATCATTGCAGCGAATGCTTTCATGGCATCGCAATCAAACACAAGAGAGGAGGAAGCGAACTTTGGCCGGATCTAAGCTCTGTATTCAGACCATTCATCACGTCACAGTGTACTTGATTTGTGGTTCAGATTGCCTGCTGCCATTGAGGGTGTCCAAGCCTTTCTCTGTCGCACTCCTGGTCATTGTTTGGTCAACAACGACCTACTTTAAGTGTAACTTATGACCATTCGCCTTAATGACTCACACGGCTTAGTGGGCCTCTGTTGTTGATAGAACTTACCCGATGAAAGACGTAATTCGATGAGTTTTAAACTAATGTACTATGATTTTCAGTGGTAAAATAATCCGATTAAGCAAATAGCAAATGTATACATATTCATGTACTCATAGCACCTCTGGATGGATTTTATCTAGATGTATGGTGCTATATACATGTTCTTAGATTTTTTATAGCATTTAAAGTATCTAAATATTATAAAATATTGTTCATTAAGAATCATATTACAGTATAACAGCATACATAAAATAATTGTTTAAAAAAGTAAAGTTGTGACGATGGTCTCATGGAATGTGATCTTAAAAATATGTATACATTCGATGATGATCACATTTTTATTTTAGTCACAGTATGATGCCATGATACAGTAAATCAGACTTTGTACTTTTTAAGTATTTAAATACGTATTTATATTCTACATCATAAAATCTATCCAATCAGCTGCCAGCAAGATCCTTGTGTCATTTCGTCTTGGTGAACTCCTGTGACCCATGGGTGTTTATTTTGACAACTTGACCTACTATGTAATCTTTCCAAGTGTCTATATTACGAGAGTCACGTGTTGATGTTGTAGGATTTGTTCCCGATCTGTAGCACTCCCCCTAGGAATAATTACTTGTTATGTTGCCCAGTAATCTTGCAGGTCAAAGTAGAAGTTGTTTTCTACGCTGATGCGCGTCACATGGTGTAGTTTTGATTGATCGAGATTGCCCTCAGTTCGTGTGATTACGGTCCTCTTTGCGTCATGTGAAGATCAACTTTAATTTGTTTACGAGTGTTATTTATCAATAGTTCATGACGGTGCAGTGGTCAATGCTGTCCTCAATGAGGCCATTGTCATCATAATGGATCGCTTCTTGTCAGAGTCAGTCAATTAATTGGCGTCCACAACAACATCCACCTACCACATGTACCTGGTTAATACTCCATGGTTGGTAAAAAAGTGTTTCAATCATTGTTAGAATATTTGATTGGATCTAGTACACATACTACATACATTTAAAATCATGAGGTTGTTTTCTCATTTTGTATTTTTTCATCTAAGATTAGGTCATAAAGTTTATATTTGTGGATTTAATTATGAAAAGCATGATTCAGAAAATAGTAATACTGTTTTCATATACAATTTTGTTTTGATAAGTTTATAATATATATATTACTAAAACACAGTACAATATCTATTCATATATATGTGTATATATATATATATACATACACACACACATACATATATATATATATATATATATATATATATATATATTGTACCGTGTTTTAGCAATTTAGATGGTACATGTCTGGGCAGTGTCTAGATAGTTGTATTGTACACAGACGTATATTTCCAATGGTTAGTTAGCACCATGTGTCTATATGAACGCTGAATCCTCTGTATTAACCCTTCAGTTTTTCCGTAAGCTCCTTGGTCTTGGGGGGATTGCGATATTCTCCATTGTTTTTATTCCAGTAATTCCTGTGGCAGTTGATGGGTAATGAATCCAGAGTACAGTCATTTGTCTGAAGTATCATGCATAGTTGGTTGTGTATCCTGACATTCCCGTCTCACTGACTGACGGCAGATTCCTTACTGCTATCTGTCATATGCAGTATCCTGACACTTGAGATATTGGTTTGCTGAAGAATCCCCCAAAGCAGATGCCATTGAGATGACTGTGTAACTGTTACAAGGGAGCACCAGTTAATGCATGCCAAATCAGGAACCAATCATTTGAGATTAGTTTTATTTTGCAGTTGGACAAGACAGGTTCAGTAGCAGTTGGAACAAGATTTGTTTTTACATTTGAATACATTGTAAAAATATTTTCCACAAGAATTGTTTCCTCATGAAAGGAAGAATGCTGCTCTGTTCGTGGGGAAGTTAATTTATAGGATTGCAGGGGGTAAATTTATTACTTGAAAACCTAACCTTGCAGATAAATTAGCCAGCCAGCCCAGTTTGGTAGAGTCAATGTAAAACTGTAAAATTATTGTTATGACTTTCTGTTTATTTACTTTTAAAAAGTTACATTATTTCTCTGGTTTTTCATTGAATATCATCCCTGCAAACTGGAACCCTAATCTGTGAACAGAAATAACCAATGTCTTCACTATGGTTTCTACATCCCCTAACTGCAGTAATAATCATCTTGGTAATGGTCTTAAACGCATATTCCCTTATCAGACCGTAAAACAATTTTTTTTAGATTGAGTTAAAAAAAATTGACCATGAGCTTTTTTACTCAAAATGCATAGTTTACTTCTGAAGTATTACTCTAGGAAGGTTACGGATCTAATCAGATGAAATCTACCCACACTAGAAAGGTTTGCAACTGAAGTGTGCCTATAGACCTGGGTGCAACTGCTGTCACCGTAGTGATTAGAGACATTGAGAGACTGTTGAGGAGAACTGAAACTGGTTCACGGGTGGCTGAGGTGTGTTTTTGTGTGAATGACGCACACAGCGCTGATAGCTATGCACACGAGCACGCCAGCAGGAGATTTGGAGGCGCTGCACTAATATTGACTGTTTTACTTAAGTAGGCCAGTTTTCCATGGTTGTTTTGTTTTCCATGGTTGTTTTGCTTCCTCAACAGAAATGTATATTACAAACCTGTATCGTAATAATCAGTTTACTAAGATATAAATAATAGTTTGTACAAAATTGTAGAACATATTTATTATAAAATGGTAGAACATATTTATTATAAAATTGTAGAACATATTTATTATAAAATTGTAGAACATATTATTATAAAATTGTAGAACATATTTATTATAAAATTGTAGAACATATTTATTATAAAATTGTAAATCATAAAACTCATGGTTGTGTATTCTAAATAATACTGTTTACATTTTACTTTATTGTGAAAGTTACATTTTCAAAGTGTAAGAATTCAGTTAAATTAGTTTTAATATTACTATGGTGAACGTGTAAATGTGTGCACACATAACACATTTGCCTGTTTATTGCCATTCATCTTTATTGCAATGGACTTACCTACTAGGTAGTTGATGTTAAAAGGTCGCTGAACCGTAACTGTGATGTTAGGTGTACCAGTCAATTTAACAATAAATGTGGTGATTCAGATAAATTATCTCATAGTTTCATTACTTTTCAAAAATCTTGCAGTATGACAAACACAGTTAGCATAATATTTTGTAAGGTAATGTAAACAATCAACAACATGAACAATGTTTTTCATGAGAAATCCAGAAGTTTCTCTCAGGCTTAGTGACCATATACACCCACTCACTCAAAGATCACCGACTCAGTATAACAGTATTATTATGCACAACCTTATCTACATCAGCTACGTGATATATTCACTAAAATCTTGAATAACAGTGCTTGCATTACAAGGCAAACTACATTTGGCAGATGCCCAGTATCTGTGCACGGATATAGTTCGTAGATTTGTTTCTTCTGTTCAGAGTAGGTCAATGTCAGCGGTAGTATCGATAATGGTCCCTGTTGATATCATTGTATGAAATATCAGTTCTTTCCCGTGGCAGTGCACAGGTTAATAGTTCTTTTAACTTCTGTAGGGTTAACAACATCACACAGTAACTTTTCAGACCTGTTCAGTTGAAAAGTTCACACCGTCTAAGAAGGTGTTTTTATTTGAGTAGCGAGACTTAAAAGCATGTAACATTTTAAGCTGTGCTTTATAATCCTTAATATAAGAATTCATTTGTGGAATAAATTTGATTATTATCATTTGTAGGATGTTTGCTTATTTCCTTGGAAATTGTTATTATTCCGAAGAAAAATGTGGAATAAATATTTTCTAATTTTACCATCACGTCATGTCGATCAATGGTATTTAGTCCTGCTGATTAGATTGGGCATACTTCGTGCAATATGCCTGTCAGCTACTTTAACGAGATTAAAGTATTCGTCACGTCAGCAGTTATATAGGATATAGGGCCGAGTGACCCATATTTCACAAAACATGTAGTTTAGGACCCAGAAATCTTATACGTACCTCAAATAAGTAGCATATGGTAGCCAAGTATAAATTTACCCAGCATGCAACATAAACGGCCTGAATTTGATTCAGCATAAAAGATGCACATCTGGATAGCCATGTTACAGTATCTACACACACTTCTTGTATGTGGACTAAGTATAACTCTGTGATATTATGGCACATGTAATTATAGCTGCATGGTGTCGGAACACATGAACACACCCATATTTTTCTGTTTAACTTTGAAACGTATTCCCAACTAAAAATATACTTTAGATAAATAAACTCTGCACGACATCAGTTTTGGTACAAATGAGAAATCACCCATAAAATTCTTGTCACAAATTAGATTTTCACCCCAGCTCACAAGATGAATATTACATTTTAGTCTGTGAGGCTACCATATCAGATCTGACTAGCTCATGAAATTGAGAATTTATTAGTTATTTTATTCATATGCACTTGATGTTTTTTCGGGTGTATTCAATTTCCACTGTGCGGATAAACCTATATAGCCAAGAGCAGCCGACGGTGCATCTATAGCAGCCTAATCTATGCCATACACGCAGCATCTGCCACCTTGGGCAGTAGGAATAGTTGCCAATCACGCCGCCATATGACTTAACAAGATTGCTGTCTACACATCAGGTGCCTACAGACAAGGGTGTCGTCAGCGATGCAACTATTTCTCGTGGAAGTAAGACATTCATAAGTCCATTCACCAGACTCGCCCTAGACAGACACTGCTGAGAAGATGTCAGTCAATCAGATCAAACCTTCAGGGTTAGACAGTGGCCGAGTAATCTTGCAGTGATGTAATAAAATTCGGCTGGGATGGCCATGGTGTGTGGCCGGTGCAGGTCAAGAGTGGAGCGCGAGTCTGTATCCTAAGATGCCCTCTGACCTGGCCCAGGTTTGTGCTCGATCAGTTGTTATTGATTATTGCCTCCCAAACTCACTGCTATCATCTCGCCTTGAATGGAGCATCAGCACGGCTGATCCAATCTCATCAGAGCTGTCACCCGGCTGGGTGTTGGGGTGTCGGCGGGGAGAGGGGTGAGGAAGGTGTCAACCACATGGGAAGGACCACACGTTGATACCTTTACTGAGAGGAGTTTGTTTTGTTGTAGTGTTGTGTCGTGCTTCGTCTTGTGTCAGTTTCAAGCCCCAATGTGATGGAAATAGTCTAAGAAATAAACGACACAGTAGAGGTGTTTAGTGTGGTTTGTGTAAGTGGGAGAGGTTTTGTTGTATTTTTATTAGTATTCCGAGTTCTGTTGCTCAGATCCAGTCAATGCAAAATTGAGATGGGTGATATTATTTTGCATATATATTAATAAAATAAAATAAAATTATGTTTCGCACTTACAAGAACATCAGTAACAAAATAACATGCATGATAAAAACATGTCAACTATTTAAGCCTATTGTATGGTTGTTGTCTTGTGACGTCATCAACTTAACATGTGGCATTGTGTCACATGATCATACAGCAGTGGCTGAAGGTAAAAAATACATTGAACACTGTTGTTTGAAAGTTGTCTGAGGTCACACTTTGATATGATCAGTTGCACACCATACATCTGGGAGTTAGGCAATTCACTGGTTACATTAGTTATCTGAATAATGCAGTCCAAAGTTACAGATCTTGACAACCTCTATAGTCAAGCTATCTGCCTGTAATATAAGTGATTGAGTAGGCCACAGATACAGATTGAATAATGATTCACTGATGACAAAGTGTTTCTGTTATGATGTGTTTCTATAGGTGAAGTGAAGGGCTGTTGTATAAATGGAGGGGGTTGTCATGTACATTGAGGGGGTGGTTATGTAGATGGAGGGGGTGGTCATGTAGATGGAGGGGCTGGTTATGTAGATGGAGGGGGTTGTTATATAAATGGAGGGGGTTGTCATGTAGATTGAGGGGGTGGTTATGTAGATGGATGGGGTTGTGTATGTGGAGGTATTTGTTTGTGTTTGTGAAGGGGGTTGTTGCATAGATGAAGAGTTATTGTTTAAATGGAGGGGGTTGTCGTGTAGATAAAGGGGGGTGTTGTGTAGATGAAGGGGGTTGTCTTGTAGATGAAGGGGATGTTGCGTAGATGGAGGGTGTTGTCATGTAGATGAAGGGGATCTTGTGTAGATGGAGGGGGTTGTCGTGTAGATGAAGGGGGTTGTTGGACAGTGAACTAGAAGACAGCATGTTACAGATGTAGGACATTGACAGTCGTACAAGTGTACACGAACAGTTTTGTTACCCTGGCTCCGTGACAGAGGACAGTGCTGGTGATGACGTCATCACAAAGGTAACCCGTGGCGGTTACGTCAGTCCTGGTGACAGTGACGTCCTCCAGCAGAGACAGAGGTGACAGTGTCCGTGGTGTTGTCAGGTGTCAACGTGTCATTTGTCCAAAGGCGGAAAACAGCATTTTTTCTAAAGTACAAAAGCTGCTGCTGTAACACAGAGAGGAGACTATTCTTTGAGACACCAGTGAAAGATTAGAGGAGACTATTTCCTTGAGACACCAGTGAAAGATTAGAGGAGACTATTTCCGTGAGACACCAGTGAAAGATTAGAGGACACTATTTCCTTGAGACACCAGTGAAAGATTAGAGGACACTATTTCCTTGAGACACCAGTGAAAGATTAGAGGAGACTATTTCCGTGAGACACCAGTGAAAGATTAGAGGACACTATTTCCTTGAGATACCAGTGAAAGATTAGAGGACACTATTTCCTTGAGACACCAGTGAAAGATTAGAGGAGACTATTTCCGTGAGACACCAGTGAAAGATTAGAGGACACTATTTCCTTGAGACACCAGTGAAAGATTAGAGGAGACTATTTCCTTGAGACACTAGTGAAAGATTACCAGTGGATGACACTGTTAAGGAGACGAATAAGTTTGAATGTGGATCTTGTGATCTCAATGGAATGTTAGTGACACAGTCCCCTGATCAAACAGGTTCAGTTATCTGTGTAGTTTTGATGTAACACTACACTGATAGACATCACAACGTAAGACGTTGAACAAGAGCCACACCAGGTCACCAGTAAATGTCCTTCAAACTTTGACCTTCATCAAAGACCTTGTACAACATTTTTGCCAAACTTTTTGGGCAACCGTAAGATATTATGAGTTGTTTTTAAGTTATGTAAACATTACGAAGTTGTTTACCGACTATTTCCAGCGGTGTTGATTGATACAGCCCATCAGTTTATGTAATCTGCAGTGTATTAGAGTATGGCAATTGTTGTTGAATGTGAACTGAATGTTACCCTGGTGTCGAGTTCTTTGTTGGAGGGTATATGGGGCCTTATCAGATCGTAAGTGTCCTGTTTAGGTGTACAGGTCAAGCGAGCTTTGTTAGTCCAGTGTACCACTTACTGGTCAGCCCGTCCTGTGTGGCTGAATGCCCCGATCAGTTCGAGCATGGGTATTAATTTCTCTACGCTGCAGAAAGATGTCAATCAGAACGTGCTCATTGAAGTGTTATGGGTAAAGTGCCAGTGTCATTCCTGCCGTAGGTAGCAGTGGACGGCAGTTGGGGCACAGCACGTGTGTGTGAATGCATGCATCGGAACGCTGTGCACGTCGGCGTTTGATTGGCATCTGGGGCCACTTGTAGTAGGAGGTTGGTGTGACGTAATCACACGGGCCAACGGGTCATTTGTGCACAGGAAGTCGGCCGCGGCGTAATTGTAAACGTCTTATGTGGCCGGTGTGGTGCCACAGCTCAGGCTTGTGTCGTTGCCGGCTGATCGTAGGCTGGAAGGAGGCGACTTGGGGATCAGTTTCTACAACTCGTTTACGGTCCGGTGGATTTGATATGTAAACAGAAGTGTCAACACAGGAGGACTTGACATATGGTGGTTTTTGTGGAAATAGGACATACGGAATTATCGTGGCACAACCTTCTGTGGACTTTTATGCCGATGGCATAGTGTCAGTGTATAGCATATTGCCGGTGCCCAAGAAAATGGTCAGTGTGCGCTGGAGCGGAACCTGTCGGTGTTCACCGATGCGGAATGGTCATAACAGGTGAGCCGGTGTTGTTGTTTCCATGGTCAGCAGACACTCAAGCCGGACCGCCGGACACGTGCGAGGGCCGATTGATTATTACGGGAAATGTGTGCCGGTTGCCACAGTTGCCTAAGTCGGCGATGACGTCGTCGGTGTTGATGTTTTGATTTCGCAACGCCACGTGTTATCTCTGTGAGTGTCTGTGAGTCGATGAAGCAGCACACAAAGCCTCCTCTTCCCCCCAAGCCTCAGTGGCTTAAGCACTGGTGCTTGGGGAGACTGGGGGAGATGGCCGTCAGTCTGGATAGCGGCTACTCCGATGTGGATCGCCTCAGCGATGACGGACCCACGAAGGTGGTGTTTACATGTGGGGACGAGGTGTTTTCCTCAGCCTCTGCATCCGAGAATGACACAGAGATGGCCCAGAAACGGGTTCGGAGATACGGGACGTCAGTGAATGCTATGACTGACGGCGTGGAGTCCCAGTGCAGTGGTAGTGTTGCTATAGACAGGATGGCGTACAGCATGCAGCGGCTGTCGGAGGACACGGAAGAGGCCGTTTCGCAGCTCTCCTGTCGACTGAGGAGGGAAAAGTATCACCGTAGCATCGTGCGGTCGCAGTCGACGAACAGTTACGTGATGACGAAGAAACTCAAACAGATCCGGCGACTCGGAAGTGTCGGGAGTCGGAAGGAGATGGGGGTTGGGAGAGGGGGGAGTGTGAGTGACCCGGGACAGACGTCCACTCCACGCAGTTGTAGTGTCGACACAGGCCTGTGTGACTTCATCCATCTCAAGGTAAGAGTGACCAGCAGACTGGACAGTGGTCACAGGGATCAATATGACCAATGGTCTAGAGGCTGCAATGACACCTAAAAATTGCCATGCCAGATATAATATATATATATATATATATATATATATATATATATATATACAGGTGTATATATATATATGTATATATGTCAGATATAACAGTTTGTTCTTCCAGTGCTGACAACATGGAATATGCCTCCTTCTAGTGTTAAATCAGTTGAAAGTATTGCTAAATCCCTCCGTCATTTAAAGACATACCTTCACCACCTTGCCTACCCACCATAGCTCCCTGGCGTATCAATCAATCTGATGACAACTGGAATTGTTTATTGACTCTGAGATCAATGAACCGTTTTGTATTTACGCGCTTCTGAGCTTGGTTTCTGATGACATGACTGAGGATTTTGGCATAATAGAAGTGACCTAATTATTATCATTAATTCATGGACCCCCTCTTTGTTGTCGACCACTGCACAAAACTGAAACACTACATAAAGTTGACATTCCAAACACTCACCAACTGTTAGCTCAAATGATCGAAGGACACTGCACTTATAGCCACTTGTTTAGAGTGTATGACTACATATACTTACATACTCATGGGGAGCGGTGGTCGTGCGGTAGAGCGCTGGACTGTCAATCGAGGGGCGGTGGTTCGATCCCATCTACCGCCATTTCGAATTAGGCAATTTCTTCCACCCCACATTTGCCTGTGTCTTTCGGAAGAGACACTAAAAGCCGGTGGTCTCTTCCATCTGGTGTCTATGCCAGGGGAAGTAAAAGTTCACACACAGGGGGTAAATGTGTAACCTGTAGTGGACTCACTAATTCTAGAGAGAAGGAAAACTCATGCGTTAGTCCAAGTTACGGCTGTTTGGAGGTAAACCACCTAAGACCGTCCATCTGTATCTCTGTCACCCTGTCTCCAGCTAGCTCAATTACAGTTGGGTCTCTGTGATAGTGGAACCAGTTATCAACTTTGAACAGCGTAGTGACAACATTTATTTAGCAATTAGCCACTGATGCAAACTTGGTTAGAAATATATACATGTGCAATATTCTTATTTGGGTGCGATTTGTTTCATTTGGCGTCAAGTTTAAGTGGGTGACTGGGTGTTGACTATAATAAACAAGCCCAGGACTGGCTATGTCCCCAAATGACAAGTGGGTGGTCATCTTGTACTGTTGACCACAACTCTCTGTACATAACAGGACGACCCTGCATCAAATTAAGTTGTTATGTCCACTCAGACATTGCCCGAGTTTCTTCATAATACAACTGCACATGTCTCAGAATAAAGCAGGCCATTGCGTTAGTAACTTGGTGGTTTCTTTTCCACATTTGATTGATTCTGCCAACAGTACAAGGTATCTCCAGTCTATAGTCAAGGTTCAGACTGAGGAACTTAAAAAATGCTTCTTGTAACTTGGTGAAAAATTAGGTTTTAAAATAATATAATTATGAATGTGTATGCTAATTGACTATCTTTGAGGCAGTGTAAGTGAATCCCATCCCAGGTGCTCATGTCCAATTGCATTTTTCTATGTTCATTCACATTCTTGGCCAACTGATTACCAACTCTTGATGTACATGTATTTCAGAAATATAAAGGTTTTTTTTAGACTTATTTACACCTGTTCAGTGGACTAATTCAATTATCAGCCATGATCTAGGGCACAACTGTCGGGATATCTTAAATCTATTAGGAAATTATCTTCTGTGGCAAGC
This sequence comes from Oasisia sp. SBJ-2009, assembly GCA_964017155.1. Taxonomy (NCBI): domain Eukaryota; kingdom Metazoa; phylum Annelida; class Polychaeta; order Sabellida; family Siboglinidae; genus Oasisia; species Oasisia sp. SBJ-2009. The sequence goes on from OZ024863.1 coordinate 32,036,652, forward strand.
AAAAATCATGTAGTCAATTAGAACAGGTTTAAGATAAAAATATTGTAATGGCGATGCGTGCTGCCTGTGGCTTACGGAGGCTGTGTACGAGCTGTCAGAAGTTCATGTGAAGTCAGTGAAAGATGGTCAGGTCTAGCGTACTTTGAAGGGCAGTTGAGTGCCTATGAATCCTTCCCTACCAGATGCCAGATAAGCCCCATCTCTTCCTGTCTAGAAGATATGGTTAGTTCACTCTTTGGGGCCACCAGAGATGTACACAGCTAACATGTGTGCCTGATATACTGTGTGGTGAGAAAAGGTGGACAATTATATAATGACATCACATAATTGTCCACCATCTTTGTTACAACAATGACCAACACATTATGTTGGTAATTGTTGTAACAAAGATATTTCTACAAGCAGTGGCACTACAGTTAGAGGGAGTCAATACTGGGAAGATTGGAATATTGCAAACACAACTGAGAAAGTCATGGATTGAGTTATTGTATTGAAGCTAAGGCAGTTTTCTTCATTCCATTTTGCGAGATTTCTTATTTGTTTGACTGTTGTTTGATTGTTTACACAATGTGTTGGTAGAAGATTTTTTGTTTGAGGTTGATTTGGTTTTATTTTTAAAGGGCTTTATCATACGCCTGTTATCATATCAGGGCTGCTATCTTTGATAATGATAGATGTTTATATCCATCAGTTAAGTAACTGAAAAAAAATGTATACAGTTAAGTCCTTCAAACTGATTTTTAAGATAAGATAAGATCAGCTTTATTGCCATGTGTTTTCATTGTAGTTACAATAAAACATTGGAATGCATTGTAATGTTGGATCTTCGTACAAGTAATTTCACATGACAATACACTCACATGCACCAAACAATTATGATAAAATATACTACTACTTTGAATTAATTAAAATAAGTAAATAAATAAATGAGAGCAGTCGCATACAATAGGTCCGTTCTTTCTTTAAAACATCAATAAATAATAGTTGTTGACATGATCTAGTATAAATATAAAATGTGGAATAAAATAGTATATAATAAATTATGTTAAGATATACACACTAAAAACACATTGAAAGTTACATTATGATAATGACATAATTATACACTATTAAAAAAAAAATTCCTCACATATCTGTGTTACTCAACCAACAAGTGTGAGTCTGGAAGATGCGCACACAGTAGACAGGGTCAAATAACGAGGATGTTGTGGCCAAATATACCCATTCATCTATGTAAAATATATTGCAAATAAAAATTAAACATCTGTACCAGCAAACATAGTTTATTTTAAGTAGGTTCTTATGTCGTTTCCAGCTGTCCTAGACAGGCATTAAACTGATGTAATGGAAATTAAATTGACATAAAATAAGTTGAATTGGCCATGGAGAAAAGCTTTAAAACAGTTTAGATAATCGTTCTCATGTCTGATCAGCCAATAACAGCGTGACATCATGTTGTTGTCGCCGCAGTGTTTTGGGTCCTAGTTAGAGAACCGTGGCCGGAATTGACGTTGGTGCATCACCATGTCGTCATCAGGGGGGTGATTTAATATGTTGTGACTGTCAGACCCATCTCGACAGGATGTAATGATGAACACTAGGTCACATTAAGTACACCGCATTGACAGGTCTGTACACCACTGTGACAGGGCGGCATACAATCACTCTATAGCTCGGCAGGTGTGAACAAAATGCAAAACAGGTGGGGTGCCACCATTTATCACATCCTTTAATGAGGTGGTACATGGTAGGATAGATGTACTGCTTCTTATGGTAATTAATTTATTGTGAATTTCTATAGTGAATGTCTGCATTAATTATACATGTGTCGTATGGTTTAACAGAAAAAATAAGGTAATTGGAGAACATGAGATATGTTGATGATGGGCAGATTATACCATGAAGCTTGTGGTAGGAGGCTAGACGTGTGAGTGAGTGCTGATGCTGTCTCACTGCATTCACTCAGCATGCAGACAGCTGAATTGTGCTGCCACCTGGGGATCAATACTGTTACTACACAATAGAAAGTTATCCACATCACATAATTATGATGCATACAAGAACCATTCACATAACATTGTCTGTGATTTGCATGCTTCAGCTCAGGTGACTTGTCTAATTTAAATTCTTTATTAATACTTGTGTTTTTGTCATTGCAGAAAGAGCTGAGTTTGTCACACCGAGGAAGGTAAGCTGTGCTTTTGTAGAAGTAATAGTCAGGTTGATTGGGTGATCATAAATTGTGTACAGTATCTTGGTCTTGAAAGATAATTGTTGAAGAAGTTATGAAGTGTAGGTTAAATATTTAGTTTTCGATTATTTTTTAACATTTGTATATACAACTGTGTTTCTGAAATTAATACATTACGTTTCTCTTTCACTCAATGGAGAATATTTAGCAATAATATATAGAACTTGTGAAACCAACAGTTAATGTAAATAGAACTCTTCACCAGGAGATACAACCATGCTGTCCAAAGGTATGCGATCAAAAAACAATAAGACTTCTCACCTGTTAATATAAAACAGCAAACTATGTTAATTAGTCCCAACAGGCTGTTTTCTGCAGCGCACACAAAACACCGGAGTCATGACAAACGGGGAGAGTGTTTTTATTTCTCCCCCGGTGATGGGTGCAGCGTTTCCCACAACCTGTTCTGAGTGCGTGCTTTCTGTATTTATAGCCGGAGTCATGGACGAAAGTCTTTCATCGGCAGTGGAATGTCTCCTACTCTGCCTAGGAGATGTGTTTCACCCCATAGTATTGGTGAGTGGAGTCGAAACTTCCGTTGGTTACATAGAAGTGTTTTATGATACCACATGAAACTGCCATGTCTATGACCAACCATGCAGCCAAAGTAGCCATGGAGGTCTCGGTTTTAATACGCCTACAAATACTAACATGCACTGTTACTGTGCTAACTGTAGGTCTGCCTGTAGTCACTGTTAACAGGTTAATTGTTCTGTTGACCAATTCCTTGTTATTATTTCCAGAGTTTTCCAGAGTGAAGGTGGAATGGTGATTCTCATGTAAAGGTCCTTCCCTCTAGAACTCTCTTCCACTAGAGATACAAAATTGAGTTAGATTCGTAGTGATTATGAATAAGGTGTAGTTTAAGTTGTATGCACAGTTGGTTTATTAGGAGGATGTGTAGTTTTTTTGCTGAAATTGCTAAATTTAAATAATATAGTGCTAGTGTAAATAAGCCTATATTCACTTTTGCTAAATTTAAACATGTCCCAATAAAAATGGTATTGTCTGAAAATGTCACCAAAACCTAATAATAAATTTGTACAAATGCATTTACTTGGTATATTTTCTCTGTTTTAGCAGAATATGTCTAAAAATAAGTTTATTGAAAACAATTGAATTGACAAGAGGTGTTTAAAGTCATGTCAGAGAAATACAAATATTTCAGGTTTCAGATATTTTTAAGTTAACAAGAATTTTTTTAATAGATAAAGAAATGTAATAATTAAGATATAAACACATCTTGAGAATTTTGGTTGAGTTATCATCTGAACAAAATAATGTGCTTTAGGCAATTTAAATTAGACCCACTGATACTAGTTTTTCCCATGTTTGACTTGGGAATTTAATCTTATTGTGCAGCTGAAAGCCAGCACTGAAACCAGATAGCGTTTATCGTTTATCAGAGTAGTCCTTTGCAGCAAATCCCATTATAAAACTGGGCTAATTTGGTGGTTTTTTTTCTCCCAAGTCAGATCCCGTTTCTGCTGCACTGCCAACTGTGCCTGAGGTGGACAGTGTTGGCAAGGTAATTGTAGGTATTTGTGGCCAGTCCATCTGTTGAGTCCGCTGACCTGAGTGACCAGCTGGGGTGATTCAGGTGATAGCGCCCCACATGGAGGTGTGGCTAGGACAAGCTGCTGTCTGTAACAATACCTGGTGGGCCTTTGTTGTACATGTGAGTGAGGCCATAAATCATGTGTCACCCTGTGGGCTGAGTCAGTTAGGGGTGACACAGGGTGAGTCCACTCCTACATGGACCGGATCCATACACGGATCATAAATCCAGATAAAATGTCTTTCGATGTGATGGGATGGAGTGAGTTAATCGGGGTTACTCGTGACCACTGGATGTTGGTTTTATTTCAGTTTGTGTGGAAGTTAGAATTTGTTTTTTATTTATATATTTTTATTTTATTTATATATTTGGTTTTTTATTTGACCTCAGTCTATGCCTCCTCTCCCATGCTTCCCTCCCTCCCTGCCTCCCTCTGTTCATTCATAACACCCTCCTCCCTTCACCCTTCACCCCTCTGTCTCCCCATTCTCTCTCCCTCTGTTCATTCATAACACCCTTCACCCTTCACCCTTCACCCCTCTGCCTCCCCATTCTCTCTCCCTCTGTTCATTCATAACACCCTCCTCCCTTCACCCTTCACCCCTCTGTCTCCCCATTCTCTCTCCCTCTGTTCATTCATAACACCCTTCACCCTTCACCCTTCACCCCTCTCCCTCCCCATTCTCTCTCCCTCCCCATTCTCTCTCCCTCCCCATTCTCTCTGCCTCCCCATTCTCTCTCCCTCCCCATTCTCTCTCCCTCCCCATTCTCTCTCCCTCCCCATTCTCTCTCCCTCCCCATTCTCTCTCCCTCCCCATTCTCTCTCCCTCCCCATTCTCTCTCCCTCCCCATTCTCTCTCCCTCCCCATTCTCTCTCCCTCTCCACTCATTCCTGTTTGTCTGTCGTCACTCTTTATAAAATAGTTGTGAATCTAATCATAAAATACAGTATTTTGTTCAAATCAACCACATGTGTCATTTGAGTTCTCATTTATAATGTGAAATGAGACACCAGACAGGACGGTTCAAATCATTGTTCTCTTTTTCACACATTTCTCAGTCAATTTATAACATTATCACATACTGCATTTTACCTGCACTCTCTCCGTGTCATTGGCTTTTTAAAATCAAGAACCAAAACCTTGAAGAAAAGTCTTTAAATTCAAACGACACTCCTTTGTTTTGTTTGTTGCGATAGATCCAGCCCATAGTGCTGCGCATGTCCACTTACTGGTGCAGTTTTTATAGTATAATGTGCTTTTAACACAGTTCTGTCAGACAGTCTGATGCTCCCATGGTTCTGTATGTAGTTTTTCATGAATTCTATAGCGGCAGGTGATTCCTATGGGCACCATTAACATAATTGGACAGACTATTCCTTGCATTATTGTTACGTATGACGCAACAAGCCAGACTCCATATGGTTCTATACTGATAATATTTATGGTCCTGACTATGTATTTTTATTTTTCATAATTTATCAGATGGATTGGTAGCACTGTCTCCTAGGCATGCGTCATGGGCCTTTAATGCTATTTGTCTAATAAATGTTCTTGTTTGAAAACTGGCATTTCGTTGAAATGAACGAAGTAGGACAATAATTTAGTTTGGCAGTTGACGCTAAGAACATTGATGTACTCGGCAATCAGGTTAGCGTTGAAGCGGTATGGCATGGCTAAGACGATATGGCAACATGACAGCTCGCTCTATTGATATGAAATGTGTGGTGGTTAGGTTTTATGCAGCCGGTCTTTATTGAAAGAACTATAGTATAGTAATCAAGTGGGTGACTGTGGGAGGTGTTTATGTGAAGTACTCTAGCTGCAGTGTGGAGAGGCCATTGTCTTTGACTGAGGGGGAACTAGAGTTGGTGTGTGCTGTGGCCTGTGTTGTTGGTCCAGTTTGTGCTGGGGGCTGCTGGCTGGGGTAATGATAGCCACATGAGCTGCTGATTGCAGTCAGGAGGCTCATCAGTTCATTGATTAGGACAGGAAGTAGCCCACTGCACATTTAAGCACACACACCCGAACTGAAACACTGGAGTACAACATCGCCACAGCCTGACAGTGACTGGAAGTGATGTATTTGCTTGGGTCAATACCTTCCCTGCTAGGCTCCTGCTAAATCAATCGTAGACACCCAGGTTGTGATGTAACCGCGGCACTTCCCTGGCTGTTTTTGGACGATGGAGAGAGACGGAAGGCAGCTGCTGGTTGGATGGGCTAGGCCAGGTGTCCACGTGTGTCAGCTACACTTCCCTTGATTGTCTGCCCGGGCCCACAGGGGAGGCCTAGGGGAACGCAGCCTGCCAAGTGAGTGCAGATGATGCCAACAGCACCTGTGTCATCCACAGCAGATGTTGCCCCTGTGTAGCTGCCAGAAGCCAAGCTGCTGCGGCTGTGGCTGTGGTTGTGGTGAGGCCTGCTAGTGGCGGTGGCGGCTGGATTAGTCACTGCAACACTGGACAGCATTCCTGCCTTGTCCTGGCTTGGGACGGCCGGCTGGAGGGATCTAGGAGCTCGTCCACTATGGATGTGGTGGGACAGATGTATGTGGTCACTAGTGGTCACTCCAGTTGTGACCACTGAGTGTGTTTGTTTATGTATCAGTGCTGACCTCTTGGCACTCTCTACCAGACATGGCGGTCTTCTGTGGTGATCCGACTCAAACTGACTCCAGACCGTGTCTTGGACCGATGGATTGTTGTCTTACTGGATGAGCCAAAGCTGTGAGTCGAGGCTGAGTTGAGTTGAGGCTGTGAGTCGAGTCGAGACTGTGAGTTGTGAGTGTGACAGCCATGGAGAGTGAACTACGTAAGGCAAGCAGTGTACAGTTCCTGGCAGTGGAGGAGCCAACCTTCAGTCTGTTCAGACTACAGAGGTGTCTGTCATTCGCTGGTAAGTCACACATAGCTCCGTTGTACATGTGCATAGACCCATAGTGCTGACTGTGTCGACGATTTAGCTGATGACTGTCTTGTGGGACATGCCCAGATTAAGGTGTTCTCTGTGACTTATACTACAACCCATAGATGATAGCGTTGAAATGTTCCCGTGTCTACAATATCTAGTTTCAGAGCAAATCTAATTTTGACAAAATTTAGTTTTGGTAGAAAAGCATTCAGTCTGACACGACAGTGTTTCAATTGGCAGTACAACAATCTGTTTGACACTACAGTGTTCAGGCTGACAGTACAGTGTTCACTCTGACAGTACGTACGGTAGTTATTTTAACAGTATAGTATTCAGTCTGACAGCTCTGTAATCAGATTGACAGTATAGTATTTGGTTTGATGAGATGTTGCTTGGTTTCATTGTTGTCAGCTTTGTGGCCCACAGCTTATATCTAGACCAGTCTACTATTATAAAATAGGGTCTAGTAGTCAGGGTTCCTACTGTGTTAATGACCTATGGTTGATTGATTACCCTACATAGTAGTACATACATTACCGTCTCCTGTAGGCGTAGCATGCTGCATTATGCAATACACACACCCTAACTCTGAGCCTAACACAATCCCCTATTTTATAATAGTAGACTTGTTTACATAAGCTGTGTGTGACATGATCCTCATTGTTCACTAGCAGTACTCATTTTCACACAGTTCACTAGTAAATCTGACAGTACAGTGTCAGTAGGCCCTATTTAATTCCACCACAACGTGTTAACAAACAACAGTTTGATAGCACATTTTTATTTCACTGTTAGTGTACAACAGTTACTTTCTCAGTACTCTGTTCTGTATAAAATAACTTCTCGTTTAATTCCATTCTATATTATTCTGAATGTTATTTTGACGTGACAGCAACCGATATAAAGTACAGTGTCAGAAGTTGATAATAAATTGAACAAAGTTTATTTTTAACTGATCCAATTGTGACTCTGTCGACTAGATGACCTGTCTGTACAACGTGTGTAGGTAGACCTAAAGGATCTTGCATTCAGTGAGAATGCGTGAAACTGACTAATTGCAACGCGTGCATCTAGCAAACCAAAAATGTCAGCTCGTAATGGAGGAAACTGTGTTAGGAGTCCTTGGGTGATAAAGAGTTTATGGTGGGTTCACATTCGTACCCTGCAGAGGCTGGGTCCACTGACAGTGTGACAGTTGTTGTTTGTCATCATACACCAGCTTATCTGGTTACAAAATGCTGCTACTATGGTAACAGATCTACATGGCCAGGTTCCAGTTCGTACCATGTGGCATTTGCTAAAGTTTTGCTGAGTCAGAATTGGTAGAGTTAGTGCACCCTAAAGGCATTGGTCTGTCATGAGACCTTTGACATATAGCCTGGTAACTGAAGACAGCCGCTGTGTGAACATTAATGGAGGCAGGAGTATACTGTAATTATCACATGTCAATATTTTCACATTGACTTGCATCCTAACTATAAATCATCCAAAGTATGAATACCAGGGGTTATTCTGGGAAATATGTGAGTCAGGTGAACATTTCTACATTTTCTAGTTTACGCAGAGCTATGAAAATCATGCAAAGTTATGTGGGAGTAGTGCACTGCATCACATTAATACACCATGCTATCACATGTCTACTTGTGTCCAATCTAAAAACCACATTAGGCCATTAGCCATCATTGGCAATATTGTGGCACAAAAATTATGAATTTATCACCGGGAATGGTCACTGAATGCTGCTACTATGTTGATTAACTTCGTTTGAGCACTCATCCCAGCCACAGATGGATGCTACTGGCTTAGGGTTAACCTTCTGTGAACCCTGTCTAGTTGCCCTAATCACAATTATTGTGGGTGATGTAGTATGACCCTGACAGCAATGGCCTTTCACTAATCAATGGTTAACCAAGTTATAGGTTCAAACAGTGCATTGTAATGTAATATAACATAATCTATACATCCATATTCCATATCTAAAGATCCATGATAATAATGGAGTTTGAAGTTTCCGCCAAAACAGCATGCAGGTTATGAAATAAAGACAATTTTTTTTTATGTATAAATATTAGTCATACATATCAGTTTATATTTTATTTTCTATTTACACATTATTTAGCTAGCATTTAAAATCTTTATTATAAAATAAAAAATGCTCTGCTAAAATTAAAACATGCTAGGTATTCAAATCTGTGTGTGCCACGTAGAAGGAAATTGTCTATAATGAGAAGGCTGGTACAAAGTTTCATGACTGGAGATCTAGCTATTTCTTACACCTGTCATTTTATAATAGGTATATCACTGATTGTATGCCATTTTTTGTTTACCTGAAGTAAAAGTATTTGTGTTGTCAAGTTACCTATATATTGGATGGTTTCCAGGTGGGATCATTCACAATATGTACACTCCTGTTGGACATCAGTTTATATATCATGAATGATTGATCATAATATGATCAATCATTCAAGAGTTTGTGGACAAACCTTGTTACTGCAAAATAGTATTTTGCAGTGACAAGGTTTGTCCACAAACTCTGTGGACATGCGGTGTTTGTGGACTGCTCTAGTGTGTGAACTGTGGTATTGTTCAACTGTCCTGTAGACTGGCACTGTCCACAACTCTGTCCAGTGCAGGAAGGTGCCTCAGACACTTATGATTACCACGTGGTTGCAGGCACTCCGTGCATAATTGACTTTAATGTCAGTGTAATATGTTTAGCTCACTAAGCCACTATCTTGATTTGACGTTCTTCCAGGAAGGCCTGCGGACTGTCAAAGTGGGTCATTGGTTCTGGGTTTGTTATGGGTTCTGTCACCTCTGTTATGAAGTGTTCTTGACGATCACGCATTTGTGGCAGATAGGGGTGATGTGTTCTTGGTTAGTGAATGGTGTGATCTACTGTGATGTGTTCTTGGTAGTAAGTGAATGGTGTCGTGTGTACTTAGTATATCACATAAGCAGACATACTCAGTAATGATAATGTTCTTGGAGATCATAATGACATATTGTGTAAAAATCTGTTCCTAGAGATGGGATGACGTACACTGTAAAGATTTGTTTTTGTAGATCATAATTATGACATAATACTAAATAGGATGACATACAGTGTACACTGTAAAAATATGTTCCTGGAGGTCATATAGGATAATGTACAGCCTGTATTTTGTAAACAAATTCATGGAGAGGATATATACAACATATAGGATGACATATTCTGTAAAGCTGTGTACCGGTAGGTGAGAAATAATTTTGCCCATTAACCTGGCCTGACAGTGACAGCTGCTGAAGTTGATGAATGTTGGTACTTTAGCCAGAGCTCTTGGCTTCAGTCACAACTGTGTTAATTACCATTAGCCAGAAACATGGCATGTGCAGTTGTGGAGATCAACTCCCTACATACATAGTACTACATATGACAGACTATGAGTCCACGATATTGGGAGATCTTTCATATTACCCATGGATAGTTCTGACCATTCAGCTGTCTCCATTGAGTTCAGTGGATGTCCACAATGCAGGAAATTTCCAGGAATTAATATAATTTATGCAGAATTATTGGCATTAGATGATTAGCAAGACCCACATGAAAGAGGAATCTTTACGAAGCAGAGTAGGCATGAATAAGCAAATTGGTTGAATTGGCAGTGGCAGTGTGAAATTAACTAGCAACCTGGCAAGACGTACACACGCATATAAATTACAATTACAATACAATTACTTATGACATTTTCTGGTTGAAGTATAATAAAATTATTATAAAGGTGTATCTTTGAACTCGGAGACACTTCAGATGTATGTGTGTTCACTTTAGTCACGTCAAATGCTGTGTCATTGTTTCAACTTACTAGTGATCAAGCTGTTGGTAATTCTTGGATGTTTTCCATGCAGTTGTGTGGCTAGTCTAGCTACATCACCTGGCTTGACCGCAGTGCTGTGATGAGCAACGGTGTCTAGGTTATCCATGTGTGTAAATTATTCAAAGCTCAGACATCAAGAAGGAGATGGATCCAGTCTCCTAATGAGGTCACAGTCTCGATGTCGCTGAGTCTCTGTGTGACTTCTCTCAGGCCTAGTATGACTTGTTTGCATATTTTTTGTAAAAGGCAGAATGCGAAACTGTTTATGAAAAAATGGGAATTTTATTATTTTGAATGGTGTCAATTCAGGTATTTCAAGTAATTGACTAGATAAGAAATTATTCTACTGTGATTATTTTTTTAACTCAGTCACTAGTCTCTTAAGTGCAGTTAGTCAGGTTGCCAGTAGTGGGAATGGGTCTATGTAATCATGCTCCTTGTGTCAGTGTTCGGAACTAACCACTAGTTCTAATGTTAAATTAGAGAGAACCAAATAAAAATGCAATATAGGAATTCTCAATATGTTATTTGCTCGTCTGCTTTTCTGATAATTAAGTAGTAACTATTACTATAGAAATTAAACATACGGAATAAAAATCAACAGTGAAATATACAGCTGACAACAGTGCGACTGTGACACAGCTGGTTAAAAACACTCGCATGTGACTAGTTTTTTGTGTTGTAAATTACATTATTACATTGTTCCATTGCCAGCACTAGACCGCCACGTACGGGGGGCACCCGTAGGAGTCTTTATTTATCTCTTTATCGGTTTTTATTGTGGGAATTTGATCATGCTGGAAACGTCACATGCCGCGGTTTTTGGCTGGTTATCTGGTGAGATAAGCGTTGGAGTTATGACCTTCCCACCTTCGCAGACCCAGCACCCTGTTACTCAGCCCTAAACAGGGAAGGTGGTGGGACTAGCATGTGTAGTTTTGCCCTCCTGCCAGGTTGATGTAAACCCCACAGCTTGAGGGGGAGTGGGAAAAGTGGGGGTGGGAATGAAGAAGGGATGTGGGGATCAGACTGTATGACTTGTGAAGTGGGAAGCTTTGGCAAACGGAGGTTTTAACAATATTTTTATTTTATGTTATAAGATATGTTGTGTGAATACAAAATGTATAATAAGATTCCGATTTCTAAAATTTTATCTGTATTTTATAAGATTTATCTTAATAACAAAACATACCAGATTTTATAATTATTTTATATTATGTATGATTCAGCATGATTAAAATGCAAGATTGCAAGAGTGGAAGGAAATTAGTAACCGAGACGTATCAAAAGTACAACTATGAGGGTTGCCGATAGTTGACAGATTACCTTGGAATAAGCTGATCATTTATTGAATTGGGAATTTGAAATTGAATATCTGGACAAGGCTATGAATAGGCTTGGAAATGCGATTATGAACAAATGGACAGAAGTCTGGTGAGTTAAGTCTAGGAGTAGGAGAGATTGCTTTAGGAAAAAGAAATTTACAGTCAGATGCCTATGTTGTGGAAAATCCAGAAATAAACTAATCACAGGGCAGAATGTCCATCAGTGCCTATTTCCAGATATTTAGTTTTGTGCACTCCTAAGGACACAAAGTCCCCAAGGTTGTAATCACTAGACGACACATATCCTTTTGACAGCAGATTTATTCGAATATTAACCCATCCTATAGTTCCCTCCAGCCAGGCTCCAGATGTTTGTTTACTGTGGCGATGTGGTTTGCCATTTACCCAGACATCTGATTCCTCCACTGACCTTTTGTCGTCCTGGGTTCAGCGGAGATCTCGTCTTTTTCGGACATTGATACCTGCTTTTGCTGCAGTCTGTCTGCACGATGTCTGTCATGTCGAGAATCTCTGATTAAAGATTAACACATTTGCGCAGCTGGATCAACCGGTCAGACATTGGTCTTCTCACATTCTGTCCGATCAGACCAGCAGATGCTGCCAGTACAGTAGCCGTTTTTGAAATGTTTGTACCTGTAAAGTTGCATCTCTGTAGGAATTAATACATTCAAAATATAAATGAGTAAAATGGGCTGCAAGGAATGTTAAAATGTAAATGAGATACATTGTAGAAGACACCGTTGTAGACTTGTACAATCTTTGTCAAAGGACATTTTCAGTTGATTCAGGACATATATTCTTGTGTTATCTGTTGCCTAATTTTCTCCCTCTCCTATCTCTACTTCCCTCACTCTCTCAATGTCATTGTGATCCCTCTCTCCCACACTGTCTGTCCCTCACCCTTTTCCCTTCCCTCCTCCACTATCACTCCTTTCCTCGCCCCTGTCCCATGTGTCTGCTTCCCTTTCCCTATCCTCCCCCTCTTGCTCTCGCGCTCTCTCTCTTCTCTCTCCCCCTCCCTCTCTCTCTCTTTCCCTCCCTCCCTCCCTCCCTCCCTCCCTCCCTCCCTCCCTCCCTCCCTCCCTCCCTCCCTCCCTCCCTCCCTCCCTCCCTCCCTCCCTCCCTCCCTCCCTCTCCCCCACACCCTTGTTTAGCACACAAGGAACATGTAGGAAGGAGTCTTCCGGGGCCATCCCCAGCTGTTGCCCGTGGTCCCTCTGCGGTTTGGGAGCAACATCCTCCCTTCCCTCGCTGCATCAGTTTTTAGGGAGACATCCTTCATCCAACTCAAACACATTCCCCAGCCTCTGACTGGTGGCTCTTGCATAACCCACAGGCTGTAGGGAACAAAGCCCTGTTTCTCCCAAGGCTCTGAGTCCTACACAGGTGGCTGTGTAATGCACCCTGTGGAGGGGGGTAACTTACTGGGTGGGTATGGTGTCTTCCCATTATAGCTACTTCCCATTATAGCTACTTTTCGTTATAGCTACTTTTTATTCCCATTATATGTACTAATTAAGCTTGACAGTTGAACTAGTCCTGTTATAACTACTTTTCTATTTCTCAATTTCACAATTTAACAACATAAGGGACCATTAACTATTTCATCTCCATCCAGCTTATATCAAAAAGGGGTGTCAACTGTCAAACTTAATTAGTAGCTATAAAGGGAATAACATTAGAACTTTATTAGTGAAGTACATACAAAAGTAGGTTGACCAACAAAATCTAAATGAAAATCGTGTGAAAGATTCATTCTGTTCCGTCCTGTGTATACTGTTTAAACCAAACAAAAGAGAGGACAGTCAACCAGTGAAGTTCAACCCAGATTCAATTGCAGTTGACAGTTTCACAGGCAAATGATCTGAGTTTCAACTGGTGTTGAATTAATCTGAGTTTTAACAGTATGTTAGACTCGTTTTCAGGTGAGTGAGTTTCAACTGTTGAAACTCGGTTGAATTTCCACAGCATTAAATTCATGTTGACCTGGCATGAATTGTCACGAGTATAGCTCTTGAATAATAATTCAATGACGAGGACATGTGTGATATACCAATAAAGCTTGTGAGTCATGGATAAAATGTGTGCTAGGGAGATTCTTTGATGTACACAGTACATATAAGGCTATAGAGTGTTCAAGGTTTGTTGAGCAGTGAAGTTGCGTGGGTAGACTAGAGAAATGGTGATTCAGTTTCGTTGCATGTTGTAACGTGTGAACATCTGTGTGGTGAGTCTGTATCAACCACAGTCTTGTTCTCGTAGTGATTCACACAGGCCAGGGAACTGTTACTTGCTCAGGTTCACGGAAACGTCTGGGAATTTTAAGTTGTGGATCCGATAAGATCAGGCTTTTTCTACCTTGGGAAAATGAGTTGTTTTTAGATTGAATGTGTAGACAAGACTGAGAATACATGTGGGAAACTAAACTTAGAATGTGTGACTAGTTCCGGAATGGATAAAATGTGCCAGTCATTAAAAGTCAGATGCACAGGAATTTATTTATGTGAACTGCTTTGCTTTTATGTGGATTCCAGAAATATTTCCTCTGTCACGGGTGTGTAAATTGCCATTTTACATTTTAAAGCCCAAAAAATGTGTTAAAGATAAAACAGTGTGTTACATAGCTTCTGTCAAGCTGGGAAGCTGTTGTGAGTTATTCGTAGTGGTATCCTGAAGACATGGATGGATTCTGAATGTAGTAGGAGCAGCCTCATTAGGGCTGTGGTGGCAGGCATGCTGGGCTGAGGCTGTGTTATTAAATCATAGATGTGAGCTGTCAGTTGTGTGCCTCCAGCCCATCTGTCAGGCCAGCCACAGGGGAAGTAGGGCAGTGGGGCAGAATCCCTGATTTACACAGCTCCTGGTAATTCCCTCCACAGTCCTGACTGCCACCTCGACTACACACTCCTGGCTATACTCTTGATTACACATTCCTGACTACACACTCATGACTACACACTTCTGATTATACACACTCCTGGCTACACCATTGACTACACACTCCTGACTACACACTCCTGACTACACTCCTACACACTTCTGACTACATACTCCTGACTACACACTCTTGGCTACACACTCCTGGCTATACTCTTGATTACACATTCCTGACTACACACTCCTGACTACACACTTGTGATTATACACACTCCTGGCTACACCACTGACTACACACTCCTGACTACACACTCCTGACTACACACTCCTGACTACACACTCCTGACCACACACTTCTGACTACATACTTCTGACTACACACTCCTGACTACACACTCCTCACTACACATTCCTGACTACACGCTCCTGACTACACACTTCTGACTACACACTCCTGACTACACACTCCTGACTACACACTCCTGACGTAAGACCACATTTGGGTTTTCCAGAGGTGGCCATTGTAATGTTTCCTTCTCTGCCCTTCACTGTCGGCCAGGTTTTTTCTACAAGGTATTCACATTTATAGGCATTAATTAGCCTTCATTTACACACATGCTGTATAAAATACAAGAAATATTCTGATACCACGTTTTCCCACAGTCCAATCTCTAACCTCAAACCGTTTAATTTCTGCTAAAACCAGACACTGACTTGCCTGGATGTCATGCGTCACCAATCAAAATGACGCCTGTATCTATACGCACAAAAACACCATCATAATTTGACAGCTATGATGCCTCGCTGCATAAATACATCATTTCTACCCACTCAACATTAAACAAATCCTCATAGAAACAAACAACCTGCGTAATGCCATTTCTATTGGGAACTTTCTTGTCGGGTAATAACCCCTTATTATATTGTGGTCTTACATCTCCTGGATTCCTAGTTCCTATTACCACAGGTCCTTATTTATGCACTACCGAATATATAGAACCAGCACCCAGGCAAGCTGATATGGTGCACATAGGCACAAAGGCTGGCTGTACTAATGTGTGGCTGTTATTAGATTGTGTTGTTAATCACATTGGTGGTAATGACAGTGTGTGTGTGTGATGTGTGTGGATGGTGATGTAATCAGTGTGTTAGTGGACACAATTGGACATAAGCAGCATGGTAGTGGACAGTTGTTCTAAATGTTTGTTGTTGTTGTAGGGAGCCCTCTGGAGAGTCCACGCAATGCCTCCCCAAGCCAACACAGCAACTTCCCGTTGTTCGCCGCCAAAAAGTTAGTAGTCACATTCTGCCGTCATTGTTTATTTGTTATAATAACATGATTATTTGTAATGCTTAGCCACCATTAATAATCTATATAACGTAAACTCTTTTTAGAGCGTATAAACAAATGATAAAAAATAATTATAGTAATTTTAAAAGTACAGTATTTTTAAGAGAACATCATTTTAACTGCCTGGTAAGTGGTAACCTTACATGTAGACAAAGTGTAAACATACCATGCTGTATGGGAACATACTGTAACACTAACAACATCCGTATGTAGAAACGTGTTGTGGACATGTTTCAGAGTGGACGGTCGACGATGGTCAGTTGCCTCTCTGCCTTCGTCCGGCTACAGCACAAACACACCGGGCAGCTCAAATGTGTCGGTGAGTAGATGACCAATAGATGACCAATAGATGACCACTGGCCACACTACGGCCGTTTGCAGATGTCTCTTCTTTCCCTTTAAACAAAGTCTGTAATTAACATCTACCCGTACACTAATTTGGTAATTTTTTGCTGTTTCGTGGTAATTACAATGATGTAACAATGTGTAATATTTACACAGGATACCTCTAGTGTACTTTAAAAATGGCTAAATGTAAATTCTGTCAAGTTACACACTTGAGAAGTTCAGATTTTGGGTAAAGTTTGCTGCCAGGATACATTGATGTAGATTGGACGAAAGATGATGAGATTGCATTTCTAAAGCTGAAGACACACTGCTTGTACTTATGCTGTTTTCGTTAATAGATTCCCGACTTGTTCAAGGTTTCAGCCTCTCAAGTAGTAAGCACAAGCTTTAATTGATAATTGTTGTTGTTCTGTGATGGTTCTTTTGTTTGGATTCTGTTCCTACTGACCGTTTGTTGACTTACATTAACAATTTATTGTTTCATAGTGTACCTATCTTTGTTATACTTTGTTATACGTAGTATACTTAGTACCTAGTCATGTATATTATTTTCGCCGATTTCACAAATGCGTTTGTATTTTTATGTATACCACAAGTACATTTTCTTTTTGTTTAAGTTTTTTTAGCATGAGTAGCAAATTATGATAGAGATGTGTAATTTACTTTGTGAACAGTTTATTTTTGTTAGCAGTGCCTGCTCAAAATGGAATCTTTGGTTACATTTCCCTGATTTGCCCCAGTATTTCATGTTTGAATGTACAGTATTTCAGTTGGCACAGTTCTGTCAGAGCTACACTAGCTATTTGTGTTCACTCACAGCTGAATGTGTACAATGCACATGTTTCTTTCACTCCTGGCAAAGTATTCAATATTCACAGGATGACCTGTCATGTTGTGCCTATTTGTCCCAATTTATTCCACATTGCCACTGTACTGCGTGCCCCCACACCCCTAACTGTACATACTGTCACTTTTTTACCACGTACTTGTTTTACTGCAATTCCAACAGTTTCCACTACATACCAGTACGCCTAACTTTTCTTCTACTGCCAAGGTTTATCATGCACTAGTTTGCCCCGCATTACCTGTACAGCACATTTTTTTACTATGTACCAATTTACCCCACTCTCCCTGTTCTGCCATATTCTATTGTATACTTCGTTTCCGCACTTGTTACTATATATCTGTTTACGCCACATTACTTGTGCTGTGAATTTGTACAGGATGTCTGTTTACCCCACTTTCCCTACTCGTACTGTGCATTTGCACAGGGTATCTCTTTGCCCCACTTTCCCTGTGCAGCCAGTTGTGATCATGTGACTGTTTCTTTCACAGTCGCAGTATTCGTCACAAGAGAAGCTGCATCAGCTGCCGTCGCAGCCAACGCCCGACGAGTTCCGACAGCTTCACAAACACTTCAGCAGCAACGAAAGCAACCCAAGCATCGAGGACGACGTCATGGAACGCAAGTCTCCGATTATGCGGCCGAGGTCTCGTAGTCTCAGGTACATACTATAGGGGGCGCCACCATCCCAACTGGTCTTGTGACTTTTGAGTCACCTTGTCAGAGCTTATCCGTCCCGTTACATGCAGTCAGCCAATTATTAGCAGGAAGTGCAATGTGTTATGTATTATTGGGTGGTGAGTGGGAATAGACCTGGGAACATGTTGTTTTCTTGTCCTCGCATGCTTTGCAGCAGCTCCTGTTGAATATCGGAATGTTTTATTTACAATTTGACTGTTTCGTTGTTGAAACAATCATATTGTAAGAAATATTTTCAGGTTTAGTAAGAGAAATGTATGCCATTGACACACTTGTTCTGGAATTAAGAACATGATATATTAATAACATTAATAAATAACGAAAAGGCAAGGTCATTTTAAAATGTCTGCCACAGTCTGCCTCTCACATGTGTTAATGTTTGAGCAGAAGTTACTACCTATTATTGTTACATTCAGATTTTGAATGGGAATGACATTGTGAATATTTTTGAACAGAAAATTTCTATTTAAGCTCTCCGTTAACATTGCTGTGTCATGTAAAACAATTAAATAGAAGATAAATAAAAACCTGAATGTAACTCTCTCATCAAGTTGTCTAGAATAGATGTGTACATGAACAGTTAAATGTTGCCTCTGTATACCTTCCGTGTTCATTTGCGTCAAACTATACATTTTATTGGTGTGATGTTGTAACTTCGCAAATTTAATCTCTTGCTGTGATGTAACAGTCAAATTTGGTTTTCTATTTCAATCCTTATACTATCCCAAACGTTGTGTGCGGTTGTGTAGGTTACATTTTGAAAGAGGGTACCACACTTGTTTATGCCGGTACGTAGTTGGTTCCTGCTCCGAATGGAAACCGTGTTGTTGGTTTGCGTTGAACGTAAAATTGGCTGACACCCTGCTTCTTACACGATCATAAAAATGCCACCAAACTTGTGCATGTCACTAGAAATGCCAACACTGTCACTTATTTTTATGTCTGACCATTGAAAATACGCAAGCCATCCCGCTAGAAATATGCTGCAAGAATTTGTTTTTTTTTCAGCGCATTTATGACAGCATAGCAGATGGTTGTTTCGTAGATTCGATTTGCGAGCTTTGAGGGTTGCCCAATTTGAAGTACTGGGATGCCTTCCTAAACATAAACCCATCCATAAATACTGTAGCTAACATGTTCATTTGCCTTGCTTCTCAGTACCGTAGATATGCATGGTTTGTTTTTAATCAGGCCAGTCTACCAGACTAACAGTCAGTGTAAAACCATAACCAGGCGGACTTTTTTGATGTCTAATATTTTTGTTTAATCATCTTAGAATTATCCTGTTATCACTTATGAATGAACAGGATTTTATTGATAGATTGAAGCAGGTTTATTTTGTGAAGTCGAATAGAATCATGTGTGTTTACATCAACCTTGTTCCTTGCATGTGTCCACACAGCAACAATCCTTTCGTCAGTATATAGCAAACACATTGCACCCAAATAGCCACACGCATGTAAGGTAACAATGCCACAAATTAAGCATGATAGGGACTGTCCCTTCTTTGACCAATTGGTAAGCAGTTCCCTTGCAAAACATTACATAAAAAATGGAATTATAATTTTTTTTAATCTCTTCAGCAGTTGCCTTAAATGGACAGAGAACATTACCATGCCTTAGTTTAGTACTTTGCCAGAGTGGTGTTGAGGTGTAGTTGAACTAAGACTTGTGTTTCTGTGAGCAGCAGTCCTGGACGGTCACCCGGCATCGACACTGAGACCATGCTCATGAACAGCGTCTACCGAGACAGGTTTCCAAAGGTGATTATTGCATGTGACACTTTTACAAAAACAACAACGTTTTAGTAATGCTCCATGAAAAATGTATTGTTTACAATGTTTTATAAATATTTTATCTTGCTTTTGTAAACAAATAGTTGTGAAGGGGTTGTATTTGACAGTCTCTGTGTAAAATAATCTCCATAGTTTCTTTGCAGCATAACGAGTGTGTATTTTGTTTTGTAAATCCATAGTTTTTATTTTACTAAGTGGAATCACTTTGTAAAGTGATAGGCTAGTTATGTTTCCTTTGTTTCGTAGCTGTGCTGGTTGTAGTACAATAGATTGTTTGTAAAGTTGGGCTTTCGTGTTGGTTTACTCAAATTACTCAAACGATATATAGTATATATATTTTTTGTGTAGTGTAGTGTAGTGTAGCATACATATCATGTTTAATGTGTTTGTGGTATTTAGAAATATATCGATGTCTTAAGACTAATTTACTGGTGTAATGTATACAGAGTTTAGGCCATAGATACTATAAATGCTTCCATTCTCAAGTATCGGCCTGGAAACAGTAGCTGTACTGGCAATTTTCAACATGCAGCATGTATCACTTTCTGAAATATTGACGTGAAGGGTACAAAAAATATACCCCAAATTTACTTGGGCTGTGGCCAGGGTGTGTCTAACTTGTCTACCAGACGTGTTCGACCAAACTTGTGGTAACAATGTATGGTCTACAGTCAAATATGCAGACGTTCGAAGAACCTCTGCCCAAACAGATAAAGTATTAATTAAATCACATATTTGATCTGAAATGCCATATTACTTAACTGTAAAGGATGCAGTACCACAATGTTAAAAATTAGTACAGATGTACTGGAATTGATAAATTTCCAGAAGTGATATTGTTTACCGGAAATGGACATATAATATAGATTTCACTATGAATTGACACTTATTTTTTATTTGTAGAGTTAGAGTTAACTAGATCCTGTACCTATATGACACTATATGACACTGTGTGACACCATTTGACACTGTGTGACAGCATGTGAGACTGTGACATACCATGTGACACTGAACAAAAAATGTGACACTGTGTGATGCCATGTGACTCTAAACAACTCTGTGTGACACCATATAACACTGAACGACACCATGTGACACCATATGACACTGTAACACCATATGACACTGACCGACACTGTGTGACACCATATGACACTAAACGACACTGTGTGACACCAAATGACGCTGAACGACACCTTGTGACACCATATGAAACTGAACGACACCTTATGACACTGAACGACACCATATGACACTGAAGGACACCACGTGACACCGTATGTACTTGTTGCTCCAGGCCGTGGCCCAGATGGAGGAGCGACTCCACCAGTTCTGTGAGAGCCACCACAGCATGGAGATCGTGGAGCTGGAGTCAGACGGGGCCGCCCGCTTCATCCACCGCCAGGTGCTGGAGCTGGCCCGCGACTGTCTCCAGCAGTCGCAGCAGAAGATCATCTCCTCCAGCTACTTCTACGAGATGTCGGAGAGCCTGGAGAAACTGCTCCATGATGTGAGTACACCGTCACATGTGACAGTTTGTCTCGAGTTGGTGACATGTCGCGAGTTTGGTTGGGGTTGTTGACACATTGACAGTGTGGTTGGTGACTTGGTGATAGTTTGGTTTATGCAAGTGACACATTGAGAATCTTGGCTGGGGACTAGTTGATAATTGACGTGAACTTGATGACATGTTGAAAGTATGTGTCTGGGGACATATTCGTAATGTGGCTACACACAGTAATCATTATTATGTCTAGCCACAACCAAACTGTCTAAACATTAAATGTTTAGACAGTTTGGTTTGAAACTGAAAGTAATTTTTTACTAGATCTCGTGTCACATTGACCACACTGCTGTTTCTACTTGTTTAATCTGTCTTACTTGTCTAACCTGTCATAAAATGTTACTCTAACCTGTCATGAAATGTTACTCTAACCTGTCATGAAATGTTACTCTAACCTGTCATGAAATGTTACTCTAACCTGTCATAAAATGTTACTCTAACCTGTCATGAAATGTTACTCTAACCTGCCATAAAATGTTTCTCTAACCTGTCATAAAATGTTATTCAAACCTGTCATAAAATGTTTCTCTAACCTGTCATAACATGTTTCTCTAACCTGTCATAAAATGTTACTCCAACCTGTCATAAAATGTTACTCTAACCTGTCATAAAATGTTACTGTAACCTATCATACAATCTTGAAAATTTAATGTGAACAATTGATACAACCAAATTTCAATGAATTAAATGTCTCGTGCTTTGGTATGCATTTTGGAAGATCGCTGTAATGTGTTTCGTCTCCACCAGGCGGAGGAACGATGTCCAGCCGCAGTTAAACACATAACCCATCTGATCAAGAAGTTACTCATAATCGTCTCGAGACCAGCTCGTCTACTGGAATGCTTGGTAAGTTCAGACGCACACTCCACAAGCTATATTGTCACAATCACCAGAGTAAGGGTCAGAGTTCAACTAAGAGGTCTTGTCTAGCCGCAGCTTATTTGTTTTGTCGAACGTTAAGTTATTGCTAAACATGTTGAAGTATGTTATTATTTGGTAGGTGCTTAAGTGTTTTCTGTGGGTGATCCAGTCATCATATTCTGTAGTTAGATAATTAAAAAGTTTCAAGTACAAAACGTCACCATTATTTTCTTATTATTATTCACCCTCCTCCACATATGTTGTATGCAGTGTTAATTGTTATTTAAGATTCAGATATGTTGAAAGAAGAACATGTTATGAACATTGTATTTGCATACAAGATTTCTGATAGTTTAAAACCAAATCTGTGGTATTTAATTCATAATTATTCTATATGATACAGTTATAATACCTTATTGATTTACATGTGTAAAAGATCTATTAGTTTATTTACCTGTGTAAAATATGTAATGACAACATTGAAAAACGTATTATGTTGTGGTTGTTTAATCCAAAATATTAACAAAATCATTTACATATTTCTATTATTTACATTTCAGTATTGGTAATTTTCTTTACATCCGTCAGCGCAATAGTGTGCAGTGGTTTCACTGAGAATCGTGTGTTTTTCAGGAGTTTGATCCCGAAGAGTTTTACCGGTTGCTTGAAGCGGCTGAAGGCCACGCCAAACAGACGATTCACGCGGATATCCCACAATACATCATCAGCAAGCTCGGTCTGAACAGGGACCCTCTGGCGGGTAGGTGACATTGTGGCGATAAAACTTAATGAACCAAATGCCATAATACCCAGTATTGTTGGTATTGGATGAATATTTTTATTTGTGTAGGACTGTCACTGCCCATGGTGGACTGGGAGATGCTATCTTGTTACAATATCTGGCCTGATTGACCACTCAGATCATTTTACCCTGGCCAGGCCATTGTATTGTACCATCTCAACTCCTAAGGGCAGCATACAGCCGGGCTGTAATTACTGTGTGCAGTACTCTCCATTCATGTCATTTTACCATTGTCTATAGCCAGATACTCATTTACACAACTGAGGGAATTGGGGCGGCATGGGATGGAATGAAAGTGCCCAAACTTTGAACATGTCAGCAACACAATTCAGACCACGTTCTCTCAATTACAGTGCAACGTTCTATGCTACTAATAAGCAAAGATATTGAATAAAACTGTTGTACTGATGTGAATGATAATCCTAAATATTGACAACATGGACTGTCACTCACGACTAAGTTTCTACAGTCGTAATAGATTATAGATGTGACTTTGCCAAAAGAATAATAATCCATAGTCGCACAAGAATACAATGCCAACTACTAGTGCTGCTACAGGACCTATAGAAACACCTAGGGGAGAGTGGAGAGGGAGCTGGGAGAGAGGGGAGGGGGAGGGGAGAGGAGAAAGGGGAGAGGAGAGAGGGGAGAGGAGAGATGGAGGGGGGAGAGGGGGTAGGAGAGATGGGAGAGGGGAGAGAGACGGGACTGAGGAGAGGGGAGAGGAGAGAGGGACAGGGGAGAGGGAGAGGGGAGTCCGTGGTGTAGGGCCTTATTAGTACTTCACCGTGATGCCCGCTGGTCATTGGTGGTTGACTGACCGGGATGACAGTGGAAAAACAAGGTGGACCTCGCTGGTGACAGTTGTATGTTTCTGATTGCAGAGATCGCCGATGCGAGCAGTGTAGACAGCGGCAGGCCGGACACACCTGAACAGGACGAGACTCAGGTGAGAACTCAATCACAGGTGGTTGATCCGTGTAGACAGCTTTAGTGTCAGTGACATGGTGAAGACAAAGACGTTCATTCAAGAAACAGTAATGTCCAGGGCAGTGAAATGTTGGAGGAGGTTAATTAAAAATGTGTGTTAAATATTTATAGATAACATTGAAATGCTGTATATCCTTCAGCAAATTAAAACAATTTGTTACCAATAGTTTTGTAATTTGCTATTGGTGAAACATGACAATGTGTTTACTTCGATGAACCAAGTTCATCACGATGAACATGTGACATGTTTTAGAAGCAGACCATCCAGAAGTTGCTACAGGCCAAGCCTCCCTGTGAGGACGACTTTGAAACCATCAAACTTGTGAGCAACGGCGCCTACGGGTAAGAATAGACACTGGGTAGTGACAATAGCAGTGTATCCAGAACAGACTGAACACTCCGACTGTTTACCAGAGTACACCACTAACACGTTATTAATGTAATCATTTAAATACTTTATAATTTTTATACGATTATTTATATTGTATGATTTTACAGTTTTGTTTCTTTTGAATATGCAATTTGTTTTACTGTATAGTACCGTAGAATATTATTATGTAAATGTGGTGCCATAGAAACCAGTAAAGATTTATGTTGGGTAATGGCTTTATTAGTAAAGTCTGCCATTACCCGACAAAAGTGTTCTCAATAGAAATGGCGTTATGCTGGTTGTTTGAATTTCCATGAGGACTTGTTTATATCGAAGGAGTAGAAATGATGTTTTTGTGCACAGCTGTCAAGTTATGACATTGCTTTTCTGCATATTGATACAGGCATCGTTTTGATTGCTACACAGGCAAATCAGTGTCTGGTTGTAACAGAATTTAAGGGGTGTCAGGTTAGAGATTGGATTGTTGGAAAATGATAAACTATTGCTGTGTTTATGTATGGAACATATTGTTCGTGGCTCCAAGATATGGTTATGTTGTACATTTCAAAAAGATAAGATAATATAGGATAAGCTTTATTGTCATCTGTTTTCATTGTAGTTATAAGCTTTATTGTCATCTGTTTTCATTGTAGTTACAATAAAACATTGGAATGCATTGTAATGTTGGAACGTCGTACAAGTAATTTCACATGACAATACACTCACATGCAACAAACAATTATGATAAAATATACTACTACTTTGAATTAATTAAAATAAGTAAATAAATAAATAAGAGCAGTCGCATACAATAGGTCCGTTCTTTCTTTAAAACATCAATAAATAATAGATGTTGACATTGTCTAGTGTAAATATGAAATTATAAAATGTAAAATGTGGAATAAAATAATATATAATAAATTATGTTTAGATATACACACTAAAAAGATATGCTCCAAAGTGAGTTAGTTTCTGACAACATAACCATGGCTGTGTCGTGTAGGGCGGTGTACTTGGTGCGTCACAAGGAGACTCGCCAGCGATTCGCCCTCAAGAAGCTGCTCAAACACAACCTGGTGCTGAGGAACCAGGTGGAGCAGGTGTTTGCAGAGAGAGACATCCTCACCTTCACCGACAACCCCTTCGTCGTCTCCCTCTACTGCAGCTTCGAGACCAAGGTGAGAGGTCAACACGTGGGTAGGGGCAGAGATGGAGACACCTGGGGGGGGGGGGTCAGAGATACATCTAGGTTGGTGGTGGGGGTTGGGGGTCAGAGATGGAGACACCTGAGGGTGGAGGTGGGGATCAGACAGGGGTCGAAATAGCGGGTGTCCAGCAGTCCGAGGACTGCCAGAAATTCGGTCGGACTGCCGAAGATGGCGTCAGCGGCAGTCCGACGGACACCCGCCAAATTCGGGAATATTTTTAAATTTTTCTATTCACAATGTCGATCTTCGACAACGGCAACGACCTCTATTGGCATACATGTTAAGTCTCCCGCATTCGGCGGGAGACTGCCGCAAATACAGATAATTTCCCCGATCTTCCGCGCGGGAGAAACAATCTCTTTCATCGTAACGTAAGTGAACAAATTTGCGGGAGCGTCCGGCTTCTTCCAGTTTTCAGTCCACCCATAACAAACAAATTGTACGTAATTTACCTTACTGAGTGCGGATAATTGGTTTATTTCTGACAGGGGCATTGTCTCAAATATTTTTCAGAGTCACCTCACAATTAATAGCACTGCCAGTTAACTAATTGCAATCGACTCTGAGACTGAGCTAACGCTCACAGACACCGCCGGGCGCTCGCCGGCGCAGACAACGATTTGAACAATGACCTGAATTGGAATTATTTAAATCACGCCTTACTGTGATATGACTGAACATTAAAAACAGTCTAATAAATATCTAAGTACAAGGCCTACACCTTCCATGGGCAAGGCTGACATTGTTTATCAGCTTTATAGAATCGCCGCAAGCCGCTTCGATACCGTATTTATCGCCCACTGTGTACGTCCCGTCTTGTAGACCAAAGTGAAATCCGTTTACATCTTTACAAATAATGTCCATCCATACATCTACACTACATGTGCATGTTTGTAAATGCATGTACTTTTGCTAAGCGCTTTATTATTTGAGTACATTTGACATGTAAATGGAAAAAACATCGTTAACAGAAGAAAGCATGGTTATTTAAATGGACTCCATATTTAAATATCTCCATTCGTGTCTACGTTACCAAGGCTCAGTCCAGCTCATAAAATAATGAATTCCATATTCAAGTTTTACATGTAAAGATTATGTTAGTTGTGTAATAAAATATTATGTAAATGCTGATGCTTTTCATGCAAGGGATTCTTTGCAACCTATGAAACATCAGAAGCTGAACAAATATGCCTATGTTAGGCCTATACCTAGAACACAAGAAGTAAATTACTGAACATTATAATATTTATTGTTCTATAAGCAAGCCTTATTTTTAATTCACGAGGGCCAAACAGCAACGCATAATTTTTTATGAGATTAGCAGGGAATTTATTATACTTGTAGTATTATGACTAGTGATAATAAAACCTTTATGTTAATATTGAATATCAGCCTGGATGTAGGCAGTGATAGCGAGAGTGACAGTGGTGACAGTTATCTGGCGACAGCTCTTGCCAGATTGGGAGAGTGAGATGAACGAGCTTGTTGATGTACATATGTTTTTGGTGTTTATATATATATAATTATGTTTCCGGTGTAGGTGTATATAATCATGTTTCTGGTGTTGGTGTATATATGTTGTTGGTGCGGGGGGGGGTGTGTTTGATGTTCGCCTTTTGTATTAAATTTGTTCGATTTTAAAATATTATGTTTGTCGTGTTATTTTGCTTAATTTTTTTGGGGCCATTTTCAGGACAGCCAGATATCTCTCAGGACTGCCAGATTTCTCAACTAGGCAGTCCTGCTGACTGCCAGATATTTTGGAGTTATTTCTACCCCTGGATCAGATATGGAGATACATGGTGGTGGTGGGGGGGGGCAGATATGGAGATACATGGTGGTGGTGGGGGGGGCAGATATGGAGATACATGGTGGTGGGGGGGGGGGCAGATATGGAGATACATGGTGGTGGTGGGGGGGGGCAGATATGGAGATACATGGTGGTGGTGGGGGGGGGGCAGATATGGAGATACATGGTGGTGGGGGGAGGGCAGATATGGAGATACATGGTGGTGGGAGGGGGGGGGCAGATATGGAGATACATGGTGGTAGGGGGGGGGGGCAGATATGGAGATATATGGTGGTGGGGGGGGCAGATATGGAGATACATGGTGGTGGGGGGGGGCAGATATGGAGATACATGGTGGTGGGAGGGGGGCAGATATGGAGATACATGGTGGTGGGAGGGGGGGCAGATATGGAGATACATGGTGGTGGGGGGGGGGGGGGCAGATATGGAGATATATGGTGGTGGGGGGGGCAGATATGGAGATACATGGTGGTGGGGGGGGGGGCAGATATGGAGATACATGGTGGTGGGAGGGGGGCAGATATGGAGATACATGGTGGTGGGGGGGCAGATATGGAGATACATGGTGGTGGGAGGGGGGGGGGCAGATATGGAGATACATGGTGGTGGGAGGGGGGGCAGATATGGAGATACATGGAGGTGGGGGAGGGGGGGCAGATATGGAGATACATGGTGGTGGGGGGGGGGGCAGATATGGAGATACATGGTGGTGGGGGGGCAGATATGGAGATACATGGTGGTGGGGGGGGGCAGATATGGAGATACATGGTGGTGGGAGGGGGGGCAGATATGGAGATACATGGAGGTGGGGGAGGGGGGGCAGATATGGAGATACATGGTGGTGGGGGGGGCAGATATGGAGATACATGGTGGTGGGGGGGGGGCAGATATGGAGATACATGGTGGTGGGAGGGGGGGGCAGATATGGAGATACATGGTGGTGGGGGGAGGGCAGATATGGAGATACATGGTGGTGGGAGGGGGCAGATATGGAGATACATGGTGGTGGGAGGGGGGGGGGCAGATATGGAGATACATGGTGGTGGGGGGGGGGCAGATATGGAGATGCATGGTGGTGGGGGGGGGGGCAGATATGGAGATACATGGTGGTGGGGGGGGGGCAGATATGGAGATACATGGTGGTGGGAGGGGGCAGATATGGAGATACATGGTGGTGGGAGGGGGGGGGGCAGATATGGAGATACATGGTGGTGGGGGGGGCAGATATGGAGATACATGGTGGTGGGGGGGGGCAGATATGGAGATACATGGTGGTGGGGGGGGCAGATATGGAGATACATGGTGGTGGGGGGGCAGATATGGAGATACATGGTGGTGGGGGGGGCAGATATGGAGATACATGGTGGTGGGGGGGGGGCAGATATGGAGATACATTGTGGTGGTGGGGGGGGGGCAGATATGGAGATACATGGTGGTGGGGGGGGGGGGGGCAGATATGGAGATACATGGTGGTGGGGGGGGGGGCAGATATGGAGATACATGGTGGTGGGGGGGGGGCAGATATGGAGATACATGGTGGTGGGGGGGGGGGCAGATATGGAGATACATGGTGGTGGGGGGGGCAGATATGGAGATACATGGTGGTGGGGGGGGCAGATATGGAGATACATGGTGGTGGGGGGGGGCAGATATGGAGATACATGGTGGTGGGGGGGGGGGCAGATATGGAGATACATGGTGGTGGGGGGGGGGGCAGATATGGAGATACATGGTGGTGGGGGTGGGGAGATATGGAGATACATGGTGGTGGGGGGGGGCAGATATGGAGATACGTGGGGGTGGGGGGGGGCAGAGATGGAGATGGGTGGGGGTGGGGGGTCAGATATGGAGACAAGTGGAGATGGGGGGTCAGAGATGGAGACACCTGGGGTGAAGGTTCAGGTATGGAGACACATGAGGGTGGGGGTGGGTCGGATATGGAGATATATAACTGTAACACATTGTTCTATGGTGACAGCCTAGGATTACTATGACAGTTGTGTATGTGACTGTAGGACTTGATTACTGCAGCCTGTATGTGTCATCCACCAAGCCGTACATATGTAGACAGTGTATGTGCATGTGTTGACAGTATATGTGCATGTGTTGACAGTGTCTATGTTGACAGTGTATGTGCGATGTGCGTGTGTTGACACTGTATGTGTCTGTGTTACAGAAGCACCTGTGTATGGTGATGGAGTATGTGGAGGGGGGAGACTGCGCCACACTGCTCAAGAACATCGCTGGACCACTGTCTCTCGACCTGGCCAGGTCAGTCACATGACACACACACACACACAATACTGATAACTCTGCCCATTTTACGGGGATACATGCACCTGTGCATGTAATCTCACACACCACAAATGCATGCCACCACCACCACACACGCATGAACACAAACACACATACACACGCACACACGCACACACGCACACACGCACACACGCACACACGCACACACGCACACACGCACAAACGCACAAACGCACAAATGCACAAACATACAAAACATTGTTTCCCCAAATTAATGCAGATTGTCAAAGTTTTTCATTGGTTCTTTCAATATTAGAGAATGATTCTATATCTGCTGCATTCATTACATTTTATTGGTTGCTGTCAAGTTGTTGAACTGTTTTAATAGACACATAGAAGTTCTTATATACTTGAAGAAGAACAATGAGTGATTGAAGTTAACTTACAGACTGTTACATCAGGCATCCGTCAGTAGCATGAAATGTGAGCAAATGTAGACTAGTGTTTGTTTTACTCGCAGGATGTATTTTGCCGAGACGGTGTTGGCGCTGGAGTACCTCCACAGCTACGGCATTGTCCACAGAGACCTCAAGCCAGACAAGTGAGTTATCAACACTCACAGTCACTTCTCCTCGTACTTACTACCGTGTCTTGTCCATCAATTTAATGACAGTTGTCCATCTGTGTTTGTGATTTTAGTAATGTTATGCTGTGTAAGCTATCTCTGATAACTAAAATGTATTTGAAGAAAAGGCAAATTCTTATATAGCGCAGTATCCAGTCCTCAAGACCGTTCAAAGCGCTTTACACTTTACTTCCCTGACAGATCTGTTCACTCAGACACCATCTCGGGTTCTCTGGGAAGCATCCAGCCATATGCTACAATTAATGCACGAAGTCTGCTTGTACACATATTCACCACTTTCTATAGCCAGGTACTCATTTATACAGCTGAGTGAACTGGAGCAATGTACAGTGAAAAAACCTGCCCAAGGTTTTAACACTGCAGCACAGGATTCGAACCCGGGTTCTCGTAGTCGAGAGTCCGAAGCTCTACCCCTGCGCCATTGCGCTCTAAAGTGGTTTTGTTTGTTGTTGACATTTAAGCATTTTGGGAGGAGACGATTTGTTTGCCTGGCAGTGTGTTGTTAGAATATAAGTTGTACTGTAGAGCAGGAGTTTACAATAACAAATGAATGGGCAGTGTCACGTTGATTAAATCTTTTAAAACTTCAGTCAGGAATCTGGTGTAAGCAATGTTTTTTTTATATTTCAATGTACAACATAAGAACATCAGCTAATCCTTTCAAACCTTTGTTGTGTGATGTTGTATCTCGATACGTTGTGATCATCCCTTATGAAGCTACAGTGGTCATGGTTTGTTACACAAGAATGTTGGTCTGCTAGTAGAGCCAGGAAGACTGACAACAGACAGGTTATGATGGTGTACTGATCTTACTGTCTATTTCAGTCTGCTGATAACGTCCATGGGACACATCAAGTTGACTGACTTCGGACTTTCCAAGATGGGGCTGATGAACTGTAAGTACTGACGACAGATAGGCATCGTTTTGGGGGATGTTTAAAAGAAACAACCACAAAATATGTCATTTACTTATTTATTTGAGTTGTAATATTGGCAACATTTCTAAGCATGTTGTGGAATTTTGAAATGGATTGGTCTTTAGACTTTGTGTTACTTCATTGTTAACAAATACTAACTGCTGCACTTAAATCATTGTGCTCTAGAAAAGCTTCTTTGTCTGGTTGTCATTTGGTGTTTATGCTTTGAATAGCTTTTTTTGTCTGATAAAGGCTTCAAATTAGAGAATTTCCTCATTTTCATTTCAGTGACAACCAACATGTATGAGGGAGCGATCGACAAGGACTCGAAGCAGTTCCGTGATAAACAGGTGTTTGGTACACCCGAATACATCGCCCCCGAAGTGATTTATCGACAGGGTTATGGTAAGGTGGCTAGTTTTGTACACGTTTCATTCTCTATAAACCAGAATCTAATATATAGAGCACGTGTAGTTTTTTAATTGATGTGTGGATGTGTTCAGGCAGTGTTCTACAAAAACACCGTGATTTCTGCTCTCATCATGTTTTCTTCCTGTTATCTCTTAAGGATGGGGCAGATGATTTGATCTGTTCCATATTCCTTGTTCTCTGTTCTTAAGATGTATTACTCAGAATTTGCTAGGAACACTATTTGGGGTGGTATTATATTTTTTGGCATGGGTAGCACAAAAAAACAGAAAATGGCATGTATTCAAGGACATATTTACTTCCTGAATTTCATTGGTGTTACCTATTGTTCAAAATTGATATACAGCAATGACATTCAGGAAATAAACATGTCCTTGAATACATGCCATTTTCAGTTTTTGTGTGATGCCCATGCCAAATACCGCCCTAAATAGTGATCCCTAACCAATTTTGAGTACCTGGTAATATATAATATATGTGTGTGTTTGCAGGCAAGATGGTGGATTGGTGGTCGATGGGGATCATCCTGTATGAGTTCCTGGTGGGTTGTGTTCCGTTCTTTGGTGACACGCCCGAGGAGCTGTTCTCTCAGGTCATCAACGGTGAGACAACATATGCATGTCACCGTGGAACATTAATTCTTGTATCAATATTATCATAGAATATATCTAACTGCAAGTACAGCATGTAGTCAGATAAGACTGGTACTGTATAGCTCTAGTGATTGTTAAACTTTTTAGTTAATACGTCTAATTCATCACCTGTTATCTGGTTTAATGCTTAAATGCTTTGAGCAGTTTCAAGGGATGGACATTGCTCTCAAATCATAAATACCTGTATTTATCCGTCATGAGAAATTCTCTTGTGTTGTTCGACGGCTCGAGAGATAAAAATGATTAATAAATAAAGTCCAGTAAAGTAAGAATACAGTAAAACAAGTTCTAAGAAGTATATAAATTATGATTAAAAAAGGATATAATTGACATATCACAGCAATAATAAATAGATAAATAAAAGCAGTTCATCATCTCATCTAAGGGACTCCAGTGCGAGTGTTTTGAGCAGACTCAAGGACTGGACATTGTCCACAGAAGAACTTATCTTTGATGTTTGTGACTGTCCAGATGAGATCGAGTGGCCGGAGGAGGAGTTTGCTCCGCCGGACGATGCGAAGGACATCATCCTACAGCTGCTGCAGCAGAACCCGATGGACCGGCTGGGGCTCGGGGGGGCTCACGAGGTCAAGGAGCACGAGTTCTTCGCCGGGGTCGACTGGGACGGAGTACTCCGGCAGAAGGCGGAGTTTGTGCCAGAGCTGGAGAATGAAGAGGACACGAGTTACTTCGACAGTGAGTGACACCTACAGCCTGTCTATATATGGCAGAATGTGATAGTGATGATGGCTTATTGTAATAAAATGTGGTATTTGCGCAAGTTGCTTTACAGTGAGTGCATTCTGCTGTAATTGTTATGGCAGAAAATCTGACAGTGACACAGACTTTTAGACAATTTCTTCACTTTAAAAGAATTTTTTTAATATCTGAACATTTTTAATATCTACTATTTAACAACTATTATATTATTTATTTATTTTTAAATTGTAATATAATTAACTATTATTTATCAGTATTAGTATTTTAGTATTATTAAGACTGATATTATTTATTTATATTGAAGGTGTTTTACTGATCTATTTATTTTACAACTACATCTCTATTTCTTATTTTATGGTAATGTGTATATTCATGTAAAGTGTAATGCGCCTCTGAATGGTTTTATTGCTAGAGATATGGCGTAGACAAATACTGTTATTTATTATTGTTATTATTGTTTATTCCTCATTTAAAAAAATAACATTGAAACATGTTAAAGGTCTAAACGATCCCAAATCCATGTATAAAAATACATAAAAAATATTAAACAAATTAAATCAATTAGAAAATAATGTCCTCCATACGTGGTTAAGAAGTGTCTGCTGTTTTTGTGGCAAAATAAGTTACGGTTGATTGACAGATTGACTAATTGATTGCTTGATTGACAGGTCGAACTGACCGCTACAACCACGAGTTGGACATGGACGACACGGACGATGAGGCGGAGGACATCATGTTCCAGAGCTTCTCCTCCTGCTCCCCTCGCTACAGCAAGGTCTACCTCAAGTTCGAGGAGCTCAAGTTTGAGGTTAGAAAACTACAAATTCAACTACATAAATATATAGTTACTATAATTTTATAATATATTATTGATTAGTCTTGTATTTTATTATGATTAATGTTTACATACTGTTTTATTAATTAATTTATCTGTATTTTTATTTCTTTACTGCTGTATTTTATATTTTTATGACAAATGCTGCAAAATGAATTTCCCAGTCCGGGGCAATAAAGTTTTGTTGTATTGTATTTTATTGTATTGTATAAATTAATTATGTTAGTTTAAAGTGAAACTAATAAATTATAACGCAAAATAAACGCATAAAAGAAGTTGATTTAGTTGTAAAACATATTAATTAATTAAGACTGATAAAAATTGAATAAACTACAGCAAAATGTTTCCATGAATTTAAATAGAGTAAGCAGTAATAAAAAGGTGCATCTCTAGAGATGCCTTAAAAGATCGAAGAAAAGTTTTGTTATCGATTTCTTTATTTGACCCGTTTCTGTCTCCAGCAGGACCAGAAGTCAAAGGTCACGGACAGTGTCGATGGGAAGACTCCCCTGTTGTCTCCCAAGGTCTACCCGAAGGACGGGAAGCCGTCCGAGGACAAGGATAAGGAGACAACGCTGACGGAGAAATCTGCGTCGTGTGCGTCGATGCCGTCCGACACTGACACGTCACGCTGCACGAGTGTGTCGGAGGAGAGCTCTGAGGCAAAGTCACGCAACGTGAGCACGGACTCAGAGGACTCAGGCGAGGTTCAGGGCATCCTCACGGGCACCCCGAGGTCACATGACATGCACGGGGTCGTGACAAGCACGCCACGGTCAGAGGACGACACGACGAGTTCACCCGACCTGTGAGTTGACACGACAAACAAATAATAATACAATTTATTTGTATAGCGCTCGAATCAATATTATTGCTCTCAGGCGCTTCACATAAATGTACAAATACATGTAGTAGCTAAAATTGGATGATAAATGATTATTAAAATAGATATATGTATATATGGATGATAAAATATTATTTAGATAAATATACTTATATATATATATATATACACACATATATATAAAGATACATATATATAGATACATATACACATGCACACATATATATATATATATAAACATTATAAATATAAGCCTATACATGAAACAATAAAATAAAATAGCACAGTCGTTACATTACTTAATATTCCTCAGTATGCTAAAATATAAAATAAATTCAATAAAAAAGTATATGATTAAAATAATAATAATGATAATAATAACATAGCTAATCAATCATAAAAACTACCATACAAAAATGCTAATAATGATACTAATTGCTTAATAAATATGTGATATAAATTGTATAACTTATTGGTAAATTTATGTCATTAAAGTCCACATGATCACGTCACAGAAATACCTAGCTACCTTTACAGACCGGTCAAGTGATATATTGCTCAACAGCATAGCTGTGGTAATATGGTATCATCAGGTGCGGTTTTATGATAATCCATTATGTTAAAATGTCTTTTTCTCTCCCTAAATGGACTCTTCAGGGTGTTAATCTTTAAAATATATATACATAAGTAGGACTATTATTAGTAGTAATAAAATCATAGATGTTTCAAGATGTTCATACACATTTCTGAAGAAAAACACCAGGTCGGTAAAGGTTAAGAATAATAATAAACTTTATTTAGACACTAAAATCCAAAGTAACACTCTGTTCAGTAGTGTTGACAATAGTAGTCAATTAACACAGAAATTATTCACAGGTTTTCTTTAAACTCTCTAAATGCATGATAAATTATGTGTGACATTGTGTTGTGAAATTAATAAAAATGACATACTTTTTTTCTGTTTTTGTTTAATACTGTGAAAGAATATTTTCTCATGATGTTATGTTTTACCCTATGGGACTTACTCTATACTCTGTGTAGAAATGCACTGATTGCAAAACTATGAAATATTGTCCAACTAATGGGTGAGGCTTTTGTTCAGTAATTGTCATTCAACTGTGTTACAGCACGCCACGGTCTGGTCGACATGTCATGACACCCGACTCGTCACAGACGGAGAGTGACGTGTCACCAGTGATCACACGCAAGAAGAAGCTGTCAGCGGGTGACGTACCAACGCTGTCTGTGCAGGCGGATGACACATCTCCCAGAATGCACCACACCAAGGGTACGTCTCTCAGAATTATTGCAGCATTATGTGTGGAATTGTACAATACAATACAATACAATACAATACAATACAATACAATACAATACAATACAATACAATACAATACAATACAATACAATACAATATACAAAAAACTTTATTGTCCCAGACCGGGAAATGCAGTGTTCGTCATAAAATAAAATAAAATACACGAGTTGAGAAGTATAAAAATACAGATAAATATATTATTAAAACAGTATGTAAACATTAATCATAATAAAATACAAGACTAATCAATAATAAATATAAAATTATAGTTATAATTGTAATCGTCCTTTCACAAATAAACCATTTTAACCACTGTAGGCATTTTACATAGTTGCCGAAATGAAATATGTTTGGTTAGAAATTAACTGCAGAACAAGAGTTGATTAAAGCATTTAGTAAGTGCTTGAAACATCACATATAATAAATTTGTTTGCAAAACATAAAATAACATTACGTTTATTAATAATCACAGTGAAGTTGTACCTAAATGTTTCCTAAACGAGATGATAGTTTCGAGGTGTTCACTTGGATATTAAAGCAGCGGTATACATTTATTGTGACACTTGCTCTGTGTGGGAGATAAGTTGAACCCTCCTCCACTTACAGAGTTGTCCCCAGTGGAAGAACGAGAGAAGGAAGAAAGGAGGGATAGTCTAGTGATGCCAGTGCCCCGTCGGGCCAGTGCAGGATACCCCCTTGAGAAGGGTGTTTGTGGTCGGTCGCCCCTGGCACTGAAGGGCGTGCAGAAGTCAGCGTCCACATCCCAACTGACCCTTCTGATACCTGCGGCAGGTGAGTGTGGGATGGGGCAGTTTTTATTTAACGTACTAATAATGTTATTGATCTATTATTCTAATATTTTATTAACTTATTATTTAAGCTCACAGTGTCGTATCCTTTACATTGCATGACCGTGAAATTCAATGTAAAAACATTTATTTATTTTATTTATTTATTTATTTTATTTATTTTATTTATTTTATTTTAGTTATTTTATTTATTTATTTTAGTTATTTTATTTATTTATTCATCGTTTTAATGTACGCTTAATTGTATTTATGTATTTGTCATATCTATTTCATTAACTTATTACTTTAGCACACCGTCACGTTACAACTGCAGGATAGTGAAACATCACTTTTTAGCAGTAAATACTTGAAGACTTGGTAGTAGAGACCTATAACAGTAATATTAAATAATAAGTGTACACATAAATAATATTGCAGACATGGTAATGTAACTATCTCGCTTAACTGACTGTCGGTTGGCTGCGTAACTACGCCGAGAATACAGTCTGGTGACTTTGCCTGCTTTTGAATGTTATCCATGTGGGGCTGCCACGTCGTGGATACTGGTTAATCCTGCAGTAATTCCTATTTTATAAACAACTGCAAATTTGAATTTCTCTTTATTTTTGTGTTAGTATAAGTTTAATTTTGAACAGTTTTTATAATACAGCATTATCTGATAAAAATGTATTTTAATTTGTTATTTCAAATTCGGCCTGAGAGCCAATCAGCGTCACTACCGTAATCTGGGTAAGGCCGACCTGGCGGTTACAACTGCAGCCAATCAATTCCACAGACAGAGTTGAGGGGCTTAAAAGTGCTGCCACCTCATGGAGCCTGGGTAACCGAGGCTATAATGTAACTAGAGTACGGTTGATTACACATGTGAACAGATGTCAACACCCCATTTCTCCAATCAAGGATGTGCCGGGTTGAATTGTATGAATTTTTCATGAAAATATTTGCCTTTTTAACATGGTTTTTTACACTAGGTTGATTTTATGTTACATCGAGTGGATATGTGTACGTGTTGATGTTAAAGTACCACATTCCCCACGTATCCCCCCTTGTTCCAGATGACTACCTGCCCCAGCCCATGAACTCCCCCGGTGGGTCGAGCACCAGTTCCCGCGATGGCTCCCCGTCACGCGGTGACATCTCCACACTTGTCGGGGCCGTCAAGCCCATCTACATCTGCCGCGGTCACCGTGGTTACGGGTTCACGCTGCGGGCCATCCGAGTGTACTACGGGGACTCTGACTACTACACGCTGCAACACCTCGTGGTGGTCAGTCTGCTTCTTTGTACACGCATTCTTCTAAATAGCCTCCTTCACGTTTCTCTTGTGCCAGTTGGATTCACGGGTCAGTACTTTAGTGTTCTTCATGGACACTTAGTGTCCTGTGGCCCGCCAATGATCTCCTACTCCTGTTGGTTTATCCGAAATCTGACGCAACACACGTGACACCAGTACATAAATAAGGCCCGTAGATGACGGGTCGAAACGTTGTACTTATCTTCGACAATTAAGCTCCAAAGTTGGTTAAATTATACTACAATAAACCATTCTTGGAGCCATGAACAATATTCAATATGATATATTTGTTGTTTCAGAACGTCGAGTCAGACAGCCCCGCCCACGAGGCCGGCCTGCGACCCGGTGACCTCATCATGCAGGTGAACGGCGAGGCCATCCAGGGGCTGCTACACGTCCAAGTGGTTGCCCTCATCATGGCCGGGGGTAGCAAGGTGTCGCTGAAGGCAGCACCCCTCGACAAGACGCCCATCAAGCTGGGCGGGCGTAAGCGCACCCACCACATGGGCAAGATGTTTCGGCAGCGGTCGCGGCGACGGAACCGCCGCGGCAAGACGGAAGAGAAGCGACGAGCCTCGTCGTCTCTCTTCAAGAAGCTCAGCAGCAAGCGAGCAGAACAACATCTCGCGTCTCCGCTGACCCCCAGCAAGAGCTTCGGTCAGTTGAATCGGTCGCTGTCGTCCAGCGATAGCCTGCCGGGGTCGCCGACGCGATTGCATTCACCGAAGTCGCCCCCTGGCGGCCGGTTGTGGTCACCGATCAGCGATTCGGCACAGAACTCTTCGCAGAGCAGTTCGACGAGTTCGAGTGCGCCGAACTCGCCAGCGAGTGTCGCGCATTTGAATCCTCGTCCTAGTTCGCTGCACGGACTCAAGCACAAGCTGCAGACGAATAAGTCGCCGCACAGGCGGAAGTCTATACACAACATGCCGCTGTCCCCACTGGCTCGGACACCGTCTCCGTCACCGATGGCAACGTCGCCGACACGCAGTCCTAGTCCCCTCACCATGGTGCACGGACACGGTCCAGTACTCCAGCCACACGGCATCTCAAACATGACACAGATCTACAACCCGCTACAGCAACAGTCGAGTCCCGGACACATGCAGGGGCTGGCGCAGACACTGCAGGGGTCGACTTGTAGGAAACATTGCATGCGGCCCAAGAGCGTCTGCGACCCAAGTCCACCCTTGTTGCGACGAGCGTTGTCGCCGGAGCGGCTCCATCCGAGCTCCGCCGAGAAGCCGCGGTCAGCGGAGAAGCATAAGGCTGAGAAACAGACTTCTCCCCGGTTGGGTGGGCAGCGAAAGAGCTGATGTCGACTGTGTCAGTTGTGTCGAGTTGCAGCTGGTGAAGATTAGCATGTCCGTGGTGAGGTGTCCTCATCTCAGTGAAGACATCCACTGTTTCGGATACAGATTATCTGTTTTATTGTGTGTAGATCCGACGGTCAAGAACTTGAGGTGACGAAATGTGGTGAAGAAATGTCAGAGGATGTCTTAAACTTGGATGGAAACATTTGCATCAGGATGTGCGTCTTCTCGCGTTTGAGAAAACACTTTGTGAAATGAGACCGCTTACCACTGTCCCAGTGCTGTGACGTAGCAGTCACAGGCCTTACAATCGCAGAGGTTTTGTAAATATTTTGTCTATTTGCTCAATGTTGTGAGGTTACTCGTTTGGTAATGTAGAGTTGTGGAACGGCGTGACGCACATGCCTACATTTGTTTGTTTTAATTTATTTACAGTTCAAACGCTGTTGTCTGGTCAGGTCTGAAAGTCGTAAGGTGATATACGCATTGTTTGGTTGGTTGGTTCGACTGCTAGGTAAGAGCCTTTATGAATGTATGTGGAACCCCGTAAAATCTTTTTTTAAAGTTTCTTCCCAAAATGATAGTTTTAATTACATAAGGCAAAATTTTCACTGTGGAGAAATTATGATGTTATCAGAAAAAATTCAAGGTCATTTATAGTTGCATATGGTATTGCCTAAGAACTACATGAGCTTGTTTTAAGCAGCGTTGCCATGATGAAACAATTTGTATTGGACAACTGCTCTGCAAGCTGGTCACATCAGAGCATCATATCTAGTGATATCGCCACATGTAAACGCAGCTTTAACGGTGCGCATTTGTAAGCCGTGTGACAGTGTAGATAGATATCTACAGACCATGCAGATATGTTCTCCCATTACTTCAATGCAGCTTGTTTCCTGCCCTCAAATGCCAAACCTCTTCCTTCACAGATTGCTACTCAGCCATAACGTAAACATGTGTACCAGTTTTATGACATGACGCTAGAGTTAACCGTATTTAAGAAGACTTGTGTGTTCATTATTTGCCAGTTGTGCATTTGTTTTTGTTTTGCTGTTGCGTACGCTTACAGTAATGTATAATATGAATCTCATGTTCTTGTGTTGGACTTACTCCAGTATTGTGAAAGCGGTGGCTAAGAAATACCTTTGGAAGGACCTGTTGACATAATAGACAATATTTGCACACCATTGTTAGAGAAACATTTGTATTAGTACCACTGGATTCTCTCGAGAACCACAATACAACTAGAAGTGCAACTACAATGTCACTTAACAACGAAACAAGAAATTATATTCTCGGCATGACAATCAGATCATTGAAGCATCTGAGAAATATCTGTCAGATCTTTGATCTGCGCAAATTCGCACAAATGCTAACAAGGATAGACTATTCATGACTGCATTTATATTCAGCCAACACATTCTCTTCGGAAAAACATTGTTAGTTTGTAAATACAGCTGTTGACGAACGATTGAACTGCGATGTTCAGGCTCATGTTGAATACCTTCAGATGATGTAAATATGTACAGTTGTAGCGGTGTTGATGTTTGGCTGGAAGGATGTGTTTGCGTGTTTGAGTCGTTGCTCTACTGTATCGTCTCCAGTTGCCCCTGTATATATTGTTGCTATCTCCATGTGCACTGTAGCCGTTAAGCAGTATAAGCTGATTCAGTGTGAATCGGATGTTTGTATATATGTATATGTGAAGCGTTTGCGTATCGGGGTTGTTGCAAATTTATTGTCAGATGCCTGTAGTCTTTCATAATAAATGTCATGTGAAATGTGTTGAGATGTTTTCTGTTTTTCTCTCAAGTCGAGGGTTATTCTGGCATTGACAGGTTACCTTTTAGTCCTTATTTCCATCTCTGATTCTGCTTCAGTGCTGGTCTCCCCTCCACCCTCCATTCCATCTGTCTATCATCCTCCCCTTTCCACCCAGCCCCAGAAACATTACAACATTATATCACATGATCAGAGGCTTACAACATTCCTTGTGAGCGAGTCACAAGAGGAGTTTTACAAAGGAATATGCCAGGGGCAGTTTGATCCCTATCTAACCGAAGAAATGACACTAAACTATGCATGATATATTAAATAGCAAATGGTTATACCAGCAAAAACATCTTATTCCTGTAAACACAGTTACTAGAAAACAGAATTCCTTGTCTTACCGTATCCCTCACTCCAGATGTAATTACCACTTGTATTCTTTGTCCCCAAGTACCATTCGACTTTGGAACTCACTCCCTCAACATGTAATTAAAAACAGCCTTGATAATGCAGTATATCCATACTGCATTATTCCACTTTTTAGACATAACTAGTTCTTTTGTATGCATTACTGTTTACATGCGCTAATTACTGTTCTCACATACTGCGCTGCACCCTAAAAGAACAAAAAGAAATGTCTGATTGTTTCTGTTCGCCTGCCTGTGTCCTCAGCATGTTGAGGCCAGGCGGTACCTGGAAGAAGAGCAGCAGCGACCCCTGGCAGAGTCAACATCTTTACCATTACACAGGCTCCGTGAGGTGGCAGCACCTTTGAGACCCTCACTACGGTATGGGAAACTTACACTCTGCGTTTGTGATCCAAGAATAGCTAG
This sequence comes from Oasisia sp. SBJ-2009, assembly GCA_964017155.1. Taxonomy (NCBI): domain Eukaryota; kingdom Metazoa; phylum Annelida; class Polychaeta; order Sabellida; family Siboglinidae; genus Oasisia; species Oasisia sp. SBJ-2009. Next base: position 32,078,736 of record OZ024863.1, read on the forward strand.
AGTCGAGCCGATGAATGGCTCTCAGGCAGACTTGGAAATAAAAATAAACAAGGATATACTTTTTATCAGATAATACTTTATTATAAAAACTATTCAAAATTAAACATAATTACCTAAACATATTATGTTACACACACACAAAATAAACACAGTAAACAGTTTTCGTTGTTAATGTTTCCTCTGTTTTTCTCTATTCTACTTTTTATTTTGTATATATATATATATATATACATAAGCAAAGCGAATGTTCGGGTTCTACCAGACTATAATTTTTACTCTCGGCGAAGTCACGCAGCCGAGCGAGAGTCGGGTAAGCGAGATTAGTCCATGCACCATGCAGGCGTTGCGTATTAATAAACCCGAATTTGTCGTTCAAGCCTATCATGTGATTATTTTGTCCTGGTTATATCTTCCCGTAGAGTCGGCTGTTGATAATACAACTACTCTCGTTTCACCTCTGCCGGCGTCCTCAGTGTTTCCCCCCAATCGTTTCTTGGCCGCACGCTTTTTCTTTCTCTTGCTATCTCAATTTCTTCGCAGAAAATCCAGATCGCACTGTTGAGCAGCCCGTGACAGGCTTTTGCAACAGTCCATAATATCGTTGTTTTTTCTCTTTGACTTTGTGCCAGCTAATGTAGGTCTATACTTACAACTGCAAGCATTGCGCATTCGGTCGGACGCTAGTGCGCAGCAGTGATTCACCTATGATTACGTCGTATGTATGGAATATAACAGCGCTGTATTCTTAATTGACGTGGACCACAATATAATAAGAATGTTTTCTTAAAAAACACAATCTCCCAAAATGCTGCGCCCAAAATAGACTCGGTTGCACAGGCTCCGTGAGGTGGCAGCACCTTTAAGCCCCTCAACTCTGCCTGGGGAATTGATGGGCTGCAGTTGAAACCGCCAGGGCGGCCTTACCCCAGATAAGGGTAGAGACGTTGATTGGTTCTCAGGCCGAATTTGCAATAACAAATTAAATAACGATAATTTTTATCAAATAATGCTGTATTATAAAAACTATTCAAAATTAAACTTATACTAACACAAAATAATTAGAAATACACATTTCCAGTTGTCTATAAAATAGGAATTACGGCATGATTAATCAGTATCCATGAGATAGCAACACCACACGGATTAGTCTTGCTTAACCGATTGTCGGTCGGCTGCGGAACTACGCCGAGAAGATAATCTGATATTTTATCGGCTTTTGAATATTTTCCATTTCCATATGCATTCATTGTACCATATATATATATATATATATATATATATATATATATATATATATATATATATATATATATATATATATATATATATATATATATATATATATATATATATATATATATCTGTGTGTGTATGTGTGGTCGCGTTTGTATCTATATATATATATATATATATATATATATATATATATATATATATATATATATATACATATATATACATATATATATATATACATACATACATATATATATATATATATATATATATATATATATATATCTGTGTGTGTGTGTGGTCGCGTTTGCATGCGTGCCTCTGTGTTTTGAAGTAATCAAATGATACCCGTTTTGTTACATATTTCCACACAACAATTTAATATATCCATCAGTTTTCTGTAAGACGGTAGCTTTATTCAAAACACCACACCATCCACGCACGCACGCACGCACGGACGCACGCACGCAAGCACGCACGCACACACACGCACGCGCATACGCACACACGGACACACACACACGTGTACACGTGTACACGTGTACACGTGTACACATATATATATATATATATTTATATATAAATATATATATACATATATATATATATATATATATATATATATATATATATATATATACCTATACACAAACATAAACATATATATATATATATATCTTGTTATAGTTTTTAATTCCCCTGCGTCCTGTTCTGCTCCATCTTCTGCGTCCGCTTCTGCGTCCTCTTCTGGGTCTTCTTCTTGTTATATATCCCCTTCTGCGTCCCCTTCTGCTCCATCTTCTGCATCCGCTTCTGCGTCCTCTTCTGGGTCCTCTTCTTGTTCTATGTCCCCTTCTGCGTCCTCTTCTGCTCCATCTTCTGCGTCCGTTTCAGCGTCCTCTTCTGGGTCCTCTTCTTGTTCTACGTCCCCTTCTGCGTCCTCTTCTGCTCCATCTTCTGCGTCCGCTTCTGCGTCCTCTTCTGGGTCCTCTTCTTGTTCTATGTCCCCTTCTGCGGCCTCTTCTGCTCCATCTTCTGCGTCCGCTTCTGCGTCCTCTTCTGTGTCCTCTTCTTGTTCTATGTCCCCTTCTGCGTCCTCTTCTGCTCCACCTTCTGCGTCCGCTTCTGCGTCCTCTTCTCGGTCCTCTTCTTGTTCTATGTCCCCTTCTGCGTCCCCTTCTGCTCCATCTTCTGCGTCCGCTTCTGCGTCCTCTTCTGGATCCTCTTCTTGTTCTATGTCCTCTTCTGCTCCATCTTCTGCGTCCTCTTCTGGGTCCTCTTCTTGTTCTATGTCCCCTTCTGCGTCCTCTTCTGCGTTCGCTTCAGCGTCCTCTTCTGGGTCCTCTTCTTGTTCTATGTCCCCTTCTGCGTCCTCTTCTGCTCCATCTTCTGCGTCCGCTTCTGCGTCCTCTTCTGGGTCCTCTTCTTGTTCTATGTCCCCTTCTGCGTCCTCTTCTGCTCCATCTTCTGCGTCCGCTTCAGCGTCCTCTTCTGGGTCCTCTTCTTGTTCTATGTCCCCTTCTGCGTCCTCTTCTGCTCCATCTTCTGCGTCCGCTTCTGCGTCCTCTTCTGGGTCCTCTTCTTGTTCTATGTCCCCTTCTGCGTCCCCTTCTGCTCCATCTTCTGCGTCCGCTTCTGCGTCCTCTTCTGGGTCCTCTTCTTGTTCTATGCCCCCTTCTGCGTCCTCTTCTGCTCCATCTTCTGCGTCCGCTTCTGGGTCCTCTTTTTGTTCTATGTCCCCTTCTGCGTCCTCTTCTGCTCCATCTTATGCGTCCCTTTCTGCGTACTCTCTTCTGGGTCCTCTTCTTGTTCTATGTCCCCTTCTGCATCCTCTTCTGCTCCATCTTCTGCGTCCGCTTTTGCGTCCTCTTCTGGGTCCTCTTCTTGTTCTATGTCCCCTTCTGCGTCCTCTTCTGCTCCATCTTCTGCGTCCGTTTCTGCGTCCTCTTCTGGGTTCTCTTCTTGTTCTATGTCCCCTTCTGCGTCCTCTTCTGCTCCATCTTCTGCGTCCGCTTCTGCGTCCTCTTCTGGATCCTCTTCTTGTTCTATGTCCCCTTCTGCGTCCTCTTCTGCTCCATCTTCTGCGTCCGCTTCTGCGTCCTCTTCTGGGTCTTCTTCTTGTTCTATGTCCCCTTCTGCGTCCTCTTCTGCTCCATCTTCTGCGTCCTCTTCTGTGTCCTCTTCTTGTTCTATGTCCCCTTCTGCGTCCTCTTCTGCTCCATCTTCTGCGTCCGCTTCTGCGTCCTCTTCTGGGTCCTCTTCTTGTTCTATGTCCCCTTCTACGTCCTCTTCTGCTCCATCTTCTGCGTCCGCTTCTGCGTCCTCTTCTGGGTCCTCTTCTTGTTCTATGTCCCCTTCTGCGTCCTCTTCTGCTCCATCTTCTGCGTCCGCTTTTGCGTCCTCTTCTGGATCCTCTTCTTGTTCTATGTCCCCTTCTGCGTCCTCTTCTGCTCCATCTTCTGCGTCCGCTTCTGCGTCCTCTTCTGGGTCCTCTTCTTGTTCTATGTCCCCTTCTGCGTCCTCTTCTGCTCCATCTTCTGCGTCCGTTTCTGCGTCCTCTTCTGGGTTCTCTTCTTGTTCTATGTCCCCTTCTGCGTCCTCTTCTGCTCCATCTTCTGCGTCCGCTTCTGCGTCCTCTTCTTGACCCTCTTCTTGTTCTATGTCCCCTTCTGCGTCCTCTTCTGCTCCATCTTCTGCGTCCGCTTCTGCGTCCTCTTCTGGGTCTTCTTCTTGTTCTATGTCCCCTTCTGCGTCCTCTTCTGCTCCATCTTCTGCGTCCGCTTCTGCGTCCTCTTCTGGATCCTCTTCTTGTTCTATGTCCTCTTCTGCTCCATCTTCTGCGTCCTCTTCTGGGTCCTCTTCTTGTTCTATGTCCCCTTCTGCGTCCTCTTCTGCGTTCGCTTCAGCGTCCTCTTCTGGGTCCTCTTCTTGTTCTATGTCCCCTTCTGCGTCCTCTTCTGCTCCATCTTCTGCGTCCGCTTCTGCGTCCTCTTCTGGGTCCTCTTCTTGTTCTATGTCCCCTTCTGCGTCCTCTTCTGCTCCATCTTCTGCGTCCGCTTCAGCGTCCTCTTCTGGGTCCTCTTCTTGTTCTATGTCCCCTTCTGCGTCCTCTTCTGCTCCATCTTCTGCGTCCGCTTCTGCGTCCTCTTCTGGGTCCTCTTCTTGTTCTATGTCCCCTTCTGCGTCCCCTTCTGCTCCATCTTCTGCGTCCGCTTCTGCGTCCTCTTCTGGGTCCTCTTCTTGTTCTATGCCCCCTTCTGCGTCCTCTTCTGCTCCATCTTCTGCGTCCGCTTCTGGGTCCTCTTTTTGTTCTATGTCCCCTTCTGCGTCCTCTTCTGCTCCATCTTATGCGTCCCTTTCTGCGTACTCTCTTCTGGGTCCTCTTCTTGTTCTATGTCCCCTTCTGCATCCTCTTCTGCTCCATCTTCTGCGTCCGCTTTTGCGTCCTCTTCTGGGTCCTCTTCTTGTTCTATGTCCCCTTCTGCGTCCTCTTCTGCTCCATCTTCTGCGTCCGTTTCTGCGTCCTCTTCTGGGTTCTCTTCTTGTTCTATGTCCCCTTCTGCGTCCTCTTCTGCTCCATCTTCTGCGTCCGCTTCTGCGTCCTCTTCTGGATCCTCTTCTTGTTCTATGTCCCCTTCTGCGTCCTCTTCTGCTCCATCTTCTGCGTCCGCTTCTGCGTCCTCTTCTGGGTCTTCTTCTTGTTCTATGTCCCCTTCTGCGTCCTCTTCTGCTCCATCTTCTGCGTCCTCTTCTGTGTCCTCTTCTTGTTCTATGTCCCCTTCTGCGTCCTCTTCTGCTCCATCTTCTGCGTCCGCTTCTGCGTCCTCTTCTGGGTCCTCTTCTTGTTCTATGTCCCCTTCTACGTCCTCTTCTGCTCCATCTTCTGCGTCCGCTTCTGCGTCCTCTTCTGGGTCCTCTTCTTGTTCTATGTCCCCTTCTGCGTCCTCTTCTGCTCCATCTTCTGCGTCCGCTTTTGCGTCCTCTTCTGGATCCTCTTCTTGTTCTATGTCCCCTTCTGCGTCCTCTTCTGCTCCATCTTCTGCGTCCGCTTCTGCGTCCTCTTCTGGGTCCTCTTCTTGTTCTATGTCCCCTTCTGCGTCCTCTTCTGCTCCATCTTCTGCGTCCGTTTCTGCGTCCTCTTCTGGGTTCTCTTCTTGTTCTATGTCCCCTTCTGCGTCCTCTTCTGCTCCATCTTCTGCGTCCGCTTCTGCGTCCTCTTCTTGATCCTCTTCTTGTTCTATGTCCCCTTCTGCGTCCTCTTCTGCTCCATCTTCTGCGTCCGCTTCTGCGTCCTCTTCTGGGTCTTCTTCTTGTTCTATGTCCCCTTCTGCGTCCTCTTCTGCTCCATCTTCTGCGTCCTCTTCTGTGTCCTCTTCTTGTTCTATGTCCCCTTCTGCGTCCTCTTCTGCTCCATCTTCTGCGTCCGCTTCTGCGTCCTCTTCTGGGTCCTCTTCTTGTTCTATGTCCCCTTCTGCGTCCTCTTCTGCTCCATCTTCTGCGTCCGCTTCTGCGTCCTCTTCTGGGTCCTCTTCTTGTTCTATGTCCCCTTCTGCGTCCTCTTCTTCTGCTCCATCTTCTGCGTCCTCTTCTGGGTCCTCTTCTTGTTCTATGTCCCCTTCTGCGTCCTCTTCGGCTCCATCTTCAGCGTCCGCTTCTGCGTCCTCTTCTGGGTCCTCTTCTTGTTCTATGTCCCCTTCTGCGTCCCCTTCTGCTCCATCTTCAGCGTCCGCTTCTGCGTCCTCTTCTGGGTCCTCTTCTTGTTCTATGTCCCCTTCTGCGTCCCCTTCTCTTTCATCTTCTGCGTCCTCTTCTAGGTCCTCTTCTTGTTCTATGTCCCCTTCTGCGTCCCCTTCTGCTCCATCTTCTGCGTCCGCTTCTGCGTCCTCTTCTGGGTCCTCTTCTTGTTCTATGTCCCCTTCTGCTTCCTCTTCTGTTCCATCTCCTGCGTCCGCTTCTGCGTCCTCTTCTGGGTCCTCTTCTTGTTCTATGTCCCCTTCTGCGTCCTCTTCGGCTCCATCTTCAGCGTCCGCTTCTGCGTCCTCTTCTGGGTCCTCTTCTTGTTCTATGTCCCCTTCTGCGTCCCCTTCTGCTCCATCTTCAGCGTCCGCTTCTGCGTCCTCTTCTGGGTCCTCTTCTTGTTCTATGTCCCCTTCTGCGTCCCCTTCTCTTTCATCTTCTGCGTCCTCTTCTAGGTCCTCTTCTTGTTCTATGTCCCCTTCTGCGTCCCCTTCTGCTCCATCTTCTGCGTCCGCTTCTGCGTCCTCTTCTGGGTCCTCTTCTTGTTCTATGTCCCCTTCTGCTTCCTCTTCTGTTCCATCTCCTGCGTCCGCTTCTGCGTCCTCTTCTGGGTCCTCGTCTTGTTTTATATCCCCTTCTGCGTCCTCTTCTGCTCCATCTTCTGCGTCCGATTCTGCGTCCTCTTCTGGGTCCTCTTCTTGTTCTATGTCCCCTTCTGCGCCCTCTTCTGCTCCATCTTCTGCGTCCGCTTCTGCGTCCTCTTCTGGGTCCTGGTCTTGTTCTATGTCCCCTTCTGCGTCCTCTTCTGCTCCATCTTCTGCGTCCCCTTTTGCGTCCTCTTCTGGGTCCTCTTCTTGTTCTATGTCCCCTTCTGCGCCCTCTTCTGCTCCATCTTCTGCGTCCGCTTCTGCGTCCTCTTCTGGATCCTCTTCTTGTTCTATGTCCCCTTCTGCGTCCTCTTCTGCTCCATCTTCTGCGTCCCCTATTGCGTCCTCTTCTGGGTCCTTTTCTTGTTGTAGGTCCCCTTCTGCGTCGTCTTCTGCGTTCACTTTGCCTAGATGTGCTGATTTGAAAAGGGTACTCCATTGATCCAAACTGAGAATTCCTCGTCTTTGACTGCTGCACATTGCGCAGTAGCATCCAAGCTGTTTCAGTGGTGTTTGAGAGCAGTCAAATCAGTGAGGCCTTTCAGAAGCGTAAAAACAGCGCTTGTTGTACCTGCTTATCCTTCCTTACCAATATTGCGACCGGATCTTCGAGACCCGAACTTGCTTGACTAACCCTTCCCCGACTCACTTCCCAGCCGGAATTTCATGACACTATGGCCATCATCGGCCACGATGGACGAACATTATTGTATGCATCATGATGTGAAATTAGTCCAGGACCTACCCTATTGACGCGTAGACATTTCGTACTTAAGAAAGTTTGACTGTTGATTTGAATAATATATACATAAGGCTTTACAATTCTACTAGTTGGAATTTTCATAAACTGGGCATAACGTGGCGACGGCCATTTGTCAAAATGGCTGCCAAATTCAATATCCCCTTATCTTAATAAATACGTCACGGAGAGCAATACCTTTGGTATGCGAGTGTATGTTTTAGGGGACCCCGATTTCAAATATAAAATTTCTTGACTCCTCCGGGATTTATTTCCGCCTTTTTTAAATGGCGGTCGTCAATACAAATGTCACCATATCTCAAATACTACGTCACCTCAAGCAATTTTGTTGACGAACATATCATATACGGCGTTGAGCTTGTCTCAAACTTATAACTAATGTCAACAGTGGGTCAAATAGGTATCCACTGTACATCACCTACACCCTTCCACGATATCAAGCACTGGTGATAGACGGATCTAAATACCGCATTTTTAAATACGGAAATAATAGGCTTTGACATACGCCATCTTTAAAAATGGCGCGAATTGTTATGTTGTTGAAGGTGAGAAATATCATTTTTGATATCGCTATCCACCAAACATTCCAACAACGTCAACAATATTGCTCTAGGTGACGTAATGTTTGAGATATGGTGACATTTGTATTGATGACGGCCATTTTGTTGTAAAAATGGCGGAAATAAATCCCGTAGGAGTCAAGAAATTGTATATTTGAAATCGGCGTCCCCTTACACTACACTGGCGTACCACAATTATAGCTCTGCATGCCATATTTATTCAGATACGGGGATATTGTATTTGGCATCTATTTTGAAAAATGTCCGTCGCCACGTTATGCCTAGTTTTTTTTAATTCCACCTAGTAGAATTTTAAAGCCATATGTGTATATTATTCAAATCAACAGTCAAACTTTCTTAAGTACGAAATGTCTACGGGTCTAAGGGCAGGGTCAGGACTAAAATGTGGAAGGCGTCTATATTATCGTTGTTTTATTATATTACAAATAATAATGAGAACAAAATGCACGCTAGAAGTAAAATGGCAACCGGAAGTCATATAATGAGAATAAATCACGGTTCGTGGTGCGATGCTGCCTTTCGTGACCGTGACGTCATATTATCGAAATGCAAATTTAAAAACGCTGAATGTAAAAGTAATGTTACATTATTTGCTATGTATTTATCTTTGTGATATTACTGAGTGGTGACACCAACAACAACAGCTGCATGAATTGATGGCATCCCACCAGAGGTTTGGAAAAATAGAGGACCAGCACTCAATATCAAATTCCACGAATTTTTCGTCTGCTGCTGTGAGCAGAGAAAACTCCCACAAGATCTTCGTGACGCAGTCCTCATCACCCTGTACATGAACAAAAGGGGAAACCTCTGACTGCTCCAACTTCGCCGGCTACATCTTAGCTAGAGTATTACTGAACAGGCTTGCATTTACTATTGCAGAAGAACATCTCCCAGAGAGCCAATATGGGTTTAGGACCAATCGAGGAACCAGTGGCATGGTGTTTGCGCTGAGACTGATTCAAGAGAAGTGTCGGGAGCAAAACAAAGGAGTGTTCATCACCTTTGTAGTCGTAACAAAAGCGTTTGACACTGTGAGCAGAAAAGGACTTAAAATAATTCTGGGAGATTTAGGCTATCAGGCAATGTTTCTAGGCCCTTCAAAGTCACAAATGGCGTGAAACAGGGCTGCCATATAAGTAATAATATATCCTGTTATATAACAAAACATTCTTGACTTCATGAAGTTCATGCAGAAATTAAATTATATTTCAACTTTAGTATCTTGTTATGCCGCGAGTCGAAACGGTAACGCGGTGGTGGTAATAATTATACGATTTAGCCAAGTTTAACCACATTGCCATACGAGAGTGAACTCCACATGGCCAGTGGACAAGGAAGCCTTTGGCATATTGAGAATCCAACCAATATTATCTACGTATATTCCGCCCTTCTGGGTTATTTGTAGATGTTTTTAAACATGCCACACTCCCCATAGGCATAGGGACCATTACGCAACGGGGGCCAGTGAGTATTTCGTGAAATATTATAAGTAGTTTTTGAAAATGTATGTTCACAAACCTAATTTTACATCTTTGTCAATCAGATTGTTTGTGTAGATGCCAAATGTACCAGTTTAATGCATTCTGTGTACATGTGGGCCATTGTGGCGGTAATTACAAACGATATCTTTAAGTGTTCAACTCGCGAGCGTATTCGACTGGCGTTTCATTGTCTGTAGTGTAGACTGTAGTGTAGTCTGTACCGTAGCGTGTGGGTACCTTTCATCGACAGGGTCCCTAATGATCGACCGTTTCATAAATGCAATAAATTTGGTGTTGACTGTTACTATACTAACGTAATTGTATATGTGTAAACAAACACGCAAACTGATGTCATGCCCATGGGCGCATCCATGTTGTATGACACATCTTTACTCAAGTTATGTGCTGAACGCGAACGGTCGATCATTAGGGACCCCCCTGTGACCTATTGGGTGAGAAGGTAATCAGTGCCGGTATTTTGTCACCAAATTGTATCAAACTATTTTTTTGTGTTTGTAGAAATCGTCAATGAATATGCTTTGAATAGAGAATAATTTAAATTGCGTAAGTTTACATCAAAGGCGAATAAAACGCGGAAAACTACGCAAAAACGGTCGATCATAGCCATAGCAGGCTCTATGGCTATGCCATAGGCATAGCCTAGGTACCCCGACGCTATACGTTTGCCCATTTTTCTCATGTTTTCACAGGGAAAAATGTCGATTACTTTACTTTCACATACACATTTCTTTAATAGATCCAATATTTACCTTCTCTCTTCAACTGGGAAGCTGTGGAAAACTACTTCCGGATGTTTTCTGCGACTGTTGTTGCAGTTGGGCCCAGCACAAGACTAGCCATTCGACATCCAATGGCAATGTCGAGCAGACGCGATCGTCGGTAGCACGCTTAAAACTATATGGCGCTAGTGGTTTTGGCGTCACATGTTATCGCGAGGAGTTGTGTATCTTTGTGAAGCTATAGCATCCTTGGGTAAACCTCGGAAAAGATACAAAGTCAAAGACACTTTGAAAAGGTCCATTGCCACTCGCAAGGTCGATCACCGTCGGTGGACAACACAATCAACAATGAACATATCGCATGAACTAGCGACGCAGTCTACCAGGCCATCTCTTGAAGGGCAAAGGCAAAGGAGAAGGCGGAAAACCGGGACCCTTCTCAGTCAGACCTTACATCCGCGAACCGCTGATTTTCATACAGCACACATATTATGAAACCTGGCCAAACCATACAACCGCTCATGCCTACGGAAATAGAAAGCTATGTAATGTTTTCATATTCGTATTCCTGGGCAGCCAATGTCACATTCATAATCGATAAAACGGGATGTTTTAACTGCAATGTTTGCGTGCTAACTGCACGCTCCCGCCAAGTAAGGAACTAGCTGTCCCGTACCTAACATGTCGTCTGCATGGCGTTGACGCCAGTGGCAGTGCCAGTGGTTGATGTGTGGATTACGCGTACGCCGTTGTCTGAACCAAGTCCGAGACATAAAGGTGGGTCATTTCACCATAACAGGCGAATTTCGTCCAGAGTGAAAACATGTTTTCGATCATAATATTTATCGCATTTTCGTCGTTTGCTAGGTAGCTTAATATAGACTGATTATAGTGTGTGACTAATCCATTCCATTGGCATTGTGATTGTCATTCACTGATTCAGGCTTCTGACACCACCGCCGAACAGACCGTGACGTGCAGCCGCTGTGGAAAAATTTGCTTATCTGGGATATGTTTCATCAACTACCAGCGTGCCTGCACCAGACGTGGACTTTCTCATTAATGAATCGAAGTTCGCGAAGTGCCATGTGCGATAAAATCAACAACAAAAAGTGAAAAACTGTGTGCTTAGATTTGCCCGCTCCCGGAACTATTCAGCGTCGCCGTGCATATTGTCGCGACAACAAACAACTTGAAAGTATACGGCGTACATTTTCGCCGTTGAGCACGCTTGAAATTTTGCGATAATTTCAACAGACCTACCTGTCAATTGAATGCAGGCTCGTTCTCGTGTTGTGATCGAACACCAGTACGTTTCTTCCCGAATAGACGGCGCCCCCCGCCATAGCCTCCTCAATCGTTCGCTGGAAACCAATGTTGACGTCATTTCCGCGCGAGCAGTCACGTGCGATATGTTACCGTCTTTTAAACGGCGATCGCGCAAAAAAATCTGCTTACGTAAGATCATGTCTAAACGACACGTCCACCCCATACAATAATTACTTTATCGTGGATTACTTACACAAAAGTTTAAACAGTTTGTTACATGGTGGGCCATTGCATCCATAAGAATTAATAAAAAGTTACGTGCGTATAGTCCCTACTGGCTACTACGCATATGTAGATTATGCAGTTGCAGATGTTGGCACGTCTGTGTGCCCCGACTTCGTCGGTGCACACAGAAATACTCGCGCATATTATTTATAAACAGAATTTAATGTTCCCAAAACACAGCTATAAAGACATGATTTTGACCCTTTTGTCGAATCCGGACCCACTTCGATTTCGCGGTTATAACCATGACGGCTGACTCCGAATGACGGGAAAATAAATTATGTTCGAATTTCGCAGTGTATATAATAATACACATGACTGGGGCCTATATCAGCGTCCGGCGTGTTTGTAAACACGTTCCGGTTGCCCGATTATATTCTCTGGGTCAGCACTTCGAGGTGTGAATAGATGCGGCCAAAACAAGAGACAACTTGCTGCGCCAATCGAAGCGACATCGGTCGCTGGCGCTCCGGTACATGTTGCGTAATTTTGTACCGGGCGACCATTGACGTTTTTTTACGTCAATGCGGGCGACGGTCATGCCTCATGGGGCGTGGCAGAGACTGGCTGTCCACGCACGTGTGGCTGTCCTTCGAACGATCATGGGATGTGCCGATTATGTTGCGCCGAACAGGTCAAACTCCAAAGAAGCGCATTTAACATGTTCTAAACTGATACAGTCCTAAGTAATGGTTTAATTTAAAAGAACTGATGTAATCATGTTGCTAATAACATGAATTACATTGAAAGTAGTCGAGAAGGCATCGATTGTTAGCTTATCCCTGCGACTGGATTACACGGACGTGAACCAGCGCCATGACATTTAAGGTGGGTAAAGGCGGTGCAGAACTACACACTCGATCTTTAAAGTGAAAAAAGGCAACAGTTTAGTGTTATGCACCTAAAAGAGTTTACACTAGCTAATCATTTGCATCTACAATCCAATTTTTCACCTTAGTGGTTACCTCAGAAAGTGGTCTTAAAGTGGGAAAATCTAGCTAAATCACCGACACCATGAACCGGCCCATCTTGGACCTTGCAACCAATCACAACCCAGCAGTTTGGAAAAGTAATACGTCAAAGAGTCGTCTGCTGGTTCAGCTGTCATAACAGAGAGCCAAGCGGTACGCTAAAAGTTGCCTTACGTCGGTTTACCATGAAATCGCGACAGCAATATGCCACTCTGTTCCTCATACGCTTATGGTAACAGTACAGTGAAAGACAGTATCACTAAGATGTCTTCTTGTTAACCTTTGAATCGAGCAGAACTGAAACAGTGTTTCGGTGGATTCGTTGGGACAGTCACAGACACAGCGCCGATCCAAGACGACCCAATTTGATTGACCTAACCATCAAAACGACCACCAACAGCCGCCAAACTTATCCTAACGTATGTTACATACATATACATACACTACGTTATAAAATAAAATCACTTGCATTCCTCTAACGAAGAAAATCCATAAAACAAACGCGCTGATGTCGACGGCAATTTCGATGACCGCTGGCCGGTACCGTAAAATCGCAAAAATAAGTTAGCCTTACACAAAATGCCATTAGACGGCACGTTTGTGCGAATATTGATAAACTTTACTTACTGCATTCGCACGCGCAAAATAGTTTAATTAATTGTAAATAACATAGTAATAATTAATTATTATCATCACTATGATTTGCAGGAAATTATAAGTTTTATTATAATATAGTATTTTATTTATATAGCGTTACATCCATAATTGGTTGTGGCGCTTCACAACATACTGCTATTAAAAATACAATAAGAAGAATACTACCCACAGATAATATTTCAAAATAAATAATGACAATATGTGTGTCTGTGTATTTAACTAAGTGACCTATCAGTATTAAAAAGAACCCATACAAATTCCATAACAACAATAGTGGTAAATTAATGTAAAGGTAATAAATAATTAAGATGGTAAAATAATTACGACGTAACAATAATTTTCATTCAGCACATACACACAGTATGCATAAGAAAATATTATTGAAACTATACATTTTTCTACTCATGAATTATATTTCCACCACCAGATATGTAATAATAATTTTTTTTGGACAAAACACTGTATTAATTATCGGGACAATAAATCACTGAAATTTAAGCAGAATATGAATATAATATGGGAAATATATGGTGGTAGAAAAAGAAGGTTTTGGAGCATTCAAAAATAATAATATGTTATTGTTTCGTTATCATTGTTAAAAACATCGTTTATATAATATAAGCTTGCATGCTTGCAGTACACGCGGGATGTTTATAGAAATATTCTGAAAATTAACAATGTGACATCATCGAACAACACGTAATTTTATGGAAACACATGCATTTTTTTATTTTTTAAATATTACCTGTGGGTAGCATTCTTCTTATTGCATATATTTTAATAACATCATATTGTGAAGCGCCACAAAGAATTGTGGATTTGGGGCTATAAGAAAAAAATATTATAATTATATTATAAGAAAACTTGATTAATTAAACTATTTCGCGCGTGCGAATGCAGTAAATAAAGTTTATAAATATTCGCGCGCACCACCGCGCCGCCTAACGTTATTTTGTGTAAATCTAACTTTTATAGCGATGTTACGGTAACCGAAGAGCCTGAGTTGCCGTCGGGATCTGCGATCGAGTTACTTTTGTGAATTTTCTTCGTTAGAGGAATGCAAGTGATTTTATTTTATAACATAGTGTATGTATATGTATGTAAGACAAGTGATGAGAAGTTTGGCGGCTGCTGGCGGTCGTTTTCATGGTTAGGTCGGACAGTACATGTCATTGTTGACACCAGTCGATGCCGTGTCTGCCTCTGGACTGGTTGTTTCTCTTCTCGTCATTTCAATTTCCCTTGGGTCTTCACTACCACGCACATCTGGTCTGTCTGACAACACAAGCCTTTGTCTTTGTGGCTGAAATCTATATCCAGCCACTTCTGAATCCGTGCTATTTCCGTCAGACGAAGAATCAGAAAATCCATGTTATTATTTACGCTCTTTTGTGAGCGCAAAGTCACAGCGCCACCCGACGTAGTTGCCAAGAAGTAGTACGACAACCACTGGCCTATCAGTGGCGGCGAGTCTCATACGTCACTGTTTTTCTAAAATGGCGTTTTCCATAGACTTTCTATAGATATATGTTCTAAAAAATTTTTCTGCTAAACCGCTGACGTTAAAAATGTGATTGAGATTGGAAATTGTTAGTTTTTCTTAGCTCTATTAGGCCCATATCACCAAACCGTTGCCTTTGTTTTCCCTTTAAGGTGTATACCCAGCCAATACACTGCTAAGAAAGTCCACCAGCAGTATACTCTTTAATTAATTGCAGAAGTTGTTTAATAAATATATTTAGTTCTAATATCTATAATATTAAGACCTCCGTCCGCAAATGTGTTTAATAGTGATTCTCTTTTCAAAGTTTCGGGTTTACTGTTCCAAAAAAAGGAAATATTGGGAGCTGCACAGCACTGATTGCAGAGTGATACTTTCCCCCTAAAAGATAATTCCCTCCTGCTATATAAGTTCACTCATATTTAGAAATTAGAAATAATTTTCCCCGAATTCTTTTTATCGGCGTCTGTCGTACCTATATACGCCGTATTTTGTTTAATAAATCATAATCCATTTTAGACCAGCAAGTTCAATTGAGATGATCTGGGTTCGAATCCTGTGCTGCGGTGTTAAAACCGTGGGCAGGTTTTTTCACTCTACGGTCACTCAGCTGTATAAATGAGTACCTGGCAATAGACAAGTGGTGTATATGTATACAAGCAGCTTTCGCCCATTAATTGCAGCATAAGGCTGGATGTTTCCCAGATAAGTTGTGGTGGTGTCGGATTGAACAGGTCTGCCAGGGAAGTAAAGTGTAAAGCGCGTTGAGCAATCCCGAAGATTGGATACTGCGCTATATAAGAACGTACTTTACCTTTTCTAACTGAACACTCACGCCAATGTCCAAGCCACACCTCAAAGGTTTTTCCTTTTTGTGATTGGCGAACTGCCGAACTCCACATATCGCGCCTACCAGGTAGACAAAACTGTCTCTGCTTAAGCTTCTTCACATCCAGGATTATATACTGCTCTTTTTTTCTATGTCACACCCACATTACCTCCGTCTTCTGCAAACGTACCCTCAGTCCATGTCTGCTAAAAATATCTGTCCACTCTATCAGCTGTTCATGGAGAGTTGCTTCCCATATCCGCTACTACACCCAGGCCATATGCGTACAATAGTTTCCGGAGTATGTGTTTTGTACAAATCTTTCTGCTTATCAGTTTCACCACAGCGATAAACAACAATGGAATCAAAGCGTTCCCCTGTGCCAGGCCACCATTTACTTTGGACTCTCCTGACACTCCCGGTCCACATAGCACCCTGCTCTTCGTGTCCTCATACGTCCTCTCCACCATTCTGACATCCGCCTCTGGGACCCCCATCCACCCCAGTGTTCCCATCGTCATTTCTCTTGGGATTGTAGCATAGGCCTTCTCCGGGTCTATGAATTTAATTGCCATATCCTCCTGTCGTTCCAGGTTCTTCTCTACTAGCTACCTCAGGGCAAACATCCCATCCTTTGTTCCTTTCCTTTGCCTATACTCCAGCTGTTTTTCATCGATTTCCCCCCAGATTACTGCTCTTATTCTGCCATCCAAGATTCTTTCCTGCAACTTCATCATATGGCTTAGCAACGTATATGCTTCTATATTTTCCCGGGCCATGCACATTTCCCTTTCTATCCATATTCAGACAATCAATTCCAACTCGCTCAGCCACCGGGCATCTCTACTCGCACTTCATTAATGCCTGTTTATTTTTCCGAATAGGCCTACATGATAAACAGAAAGAATTGCCCGGGCTGTGACAAGTTTCATAAAGCTTACTTTACCTCCCACCACTGTAAACATTTTACTGCGAAGCATGTCCCTTGGGAAGATGTAATTTATTTATTTCCAACCACAACAATAATAGTTGGTGGAAAGGGGTAAATAGAAGTGCAACGTATATGTGTGTGTGTGTGTGTGTGTGTGTGTGTGTGCGTGCGTGCGTGCGTGCGTGCGTGCGCGCGCGCGTGCGTGCGTGCGTGTGTGCTTGTTTGTGTGCCATTGCTTACTCCTTCTAGAAAACCTATCCAGCATCGATCATGTGGTTCTAATTTACATTTTATCCCAATAGTAAATACAAATATTGGGAGTAGGTGTTTTTTCTGCTCCTGTATTACTCTTTGGAATAGAGACCCATGCATCCTTATATCTATTGTTAGATCAGTTGCAGGCTGAATCATAATGCGATTCTAAAATATTTTTAATATCTTCCTTTTTACGTTTTTGAATTAGTAATAGATTATTAAAATAGATATAAAAACAAATTAATTTACAAAACCGTTACGTTGCGGTTTGTGTACGTGACAATCAATTGATGCACGTGGCCTTCATAGAGCATAACAACAGTATTTATAAAGGTAACGTATGGGCGGCGTTATAGCTGCTATATCAAACTGATCCAATCTTTTATGGTACAGCGGTGATAGGCAACAGGTTACGTGACGTGATAATGTTAGTGTACGCTGCACATGCGTTTGATGATTGTTGAATGTTATCTTTAAACATACGATATTTTGGCCTCAAAAAGCTGTAAGAAACTTTATTTTATCGGTAATGTATATAATAATATAAAGTCTTCTTCGGAAGGTGGGTGCAGATTAATACAAAAAAGAAATGTGGCATATATCCACTAATCACAATCTCTTACACATAAAAGCACACTCTCTTTTTGTCTCCCGTTAATCTCTCCCCCAGTCTCCCCTCTCTCCCTCCTTCCCTCCCTCCTTCCCTCCCTCCATCCCCTCACTGCATCATCAGAATAATGTTTGTTAGTGCTAAAATCATCCAGCTATCTAACCCCGTATATAGAATACCATTTTGATTAATATTTAAACTGTTCCGTTTCTACATTTAGCAAATAGATTAAAGTAGTGCATAAATGAGTGGCGATGCAATCCTTTTTCGTTCTGATGCACAGTGTGTCAGAGTGAACAAGTTGGTGAATGCTCTGGTTGTCTGTCTCTCTTTGTCTGTCTCCCTTCTGGTTGATCTCTCTCCAATACCTTCCTTTAAAAATACACAACATTTTCTATCTCCTTTCTTCCCCGCTTGGCGGCCCCTCTCCCTCACTTTCTTTACCCTCTACTATTTCCCTTCTCACTGTCCCTCTACACACCTCTTCCTCCATACTTTCACCCGCCAATCTTTTTCACCATCACCCCGTCAGTCTAATTAAGACGCAATTCGATACGGTCATGGGTATTTGTACATTCGACAAGAAGAGCGCAGCTACTTGTGCTATTCAAGGCAAACTTAATTTGTCCGTGTGTAATACCTGTCATGTCTCATTGTCAGTTAACACAGACAATGCAATGCTTCACTGCCGTGGACGTTCTTAGCCTGACGTGCGGCCTCCGACAATGGTATGTTCTTGCTCCCGCGCAAGAACGCTCTGATTGACAACGTATAATTAGCAACCTCTGTCGCGTTGAACATGACAGGTGCTACAAACTAATGACTTTAGCGTTCGATCGAAAGCATGGATTTGTCGAAGTGCAGTTGTAGTCGAAATGCAGTTCTCCCGGTTTTCAGTACAAGATCAACTTCACGTGTTTCCGGACGGTTCGTTTAGGGTCGGGTGCAGCGTATCGTATGATATTCAGCAACCGATACACATTTGACGCTCTATCATCTATGTGGTTTGACAGTTGGTCTCGAATGAGCTGCACATGTTGCAGTTTTGCAGTCATCAGACATTGGGATGTACAACTAGACACCAAAAAAGAGAGCGATGATTGCTACAGACAATTGCTTTAAGGTAGGCTATGAGTGTTATGTTGTTGTTGTATTTGTAACGGCAACTGTTGGTAGTACATTACATATACATGTATTGCCATGTGGCACATTGTCAACATTCTATATTGCTAATTTATATTAGTCAAACCAGCACGCATTCGAAAGAAAAAAATTATCATCGTTATGCATAAATGTTAGCGTGGTTCTACTGAGAATATAATTACGCAGATAATGAATAGATGCAGATTTGCGTCGATATAAATCTTAGGTAAGCATTGCATTTATTTATTAAATTAAATAACAAATAACTAATATGTTTAATTCACCTCTATTTATTATCTTAAATTATGAATTCTCGTATATCAATATGAGTTATACTGTTCACTGTACGATGTACTGTATTGTGTAGCTGTGTTTAAAAACAATGCCTTATTTAATTTTATGAAGAAGAAAATGTCGGCGATGTGTGCGCCATATTGTTGTCCAACTTCCGCTATAGAACATAACTATCTATGAATCAAAATTAATAATTGTAGTTATGCATGTTAACATGTTTGATCCATCGTATGATATAACTTAACATATAACCAGAGTTTTAATGCAATGCTATAACATAAATAACGTCAGATGTATCAGCTTACGTGTCTTAAACGTTGACACCACAATTTCACCAGCTAAGGCTATACATGGGTTTATAAGCAAATAAAATGGCTACCTTCAGTGCAACTGAGTGTTTCGACCGCACGTGGCGGAAGGGGGTACCAGTGACGCTCGCCCTATGGAGGTCACAACCGGTCTGGCGCACCGGGGTTTGGGCCAGGTATTTCCCTCCCATAGGAACACTTCCGGCGGAGGTCGGTCAGTTGTGAGGGAGTAAGGATTGTGACCAACCGTGCCAGGGAACGTTATGAGGAGCAACCGATGAGGTATCTCTGGCCGAACTAGTTACATTAGATTGTACTACAGGCTATGTACACAGTGTCTCCCACTTCCTCATTCCCTCTTTTTTTTCTTTTTCAAAGTTTTTCTTTAACACAGTAAATGTGTGACATTGGCTGTTATTTTAAAGGTATTAACAAAAATATTAATTTAACTAAATTCAAGGCTTTTAATGTTTAACTTTAAAACATATTTTGTTTTGTTTTAATCGTACACAACTTCTCAACTTCACGGTAAGCTTTAGTTAATTTGTTGCACGTACGGAAAACTATATTATTAATAAAAGTTACAAAAATGCTAGAACTATTTTAAATTGTGAAAGTATTAATAGCATGCATTAAATCATAACTATTTTATTCATAGTAAATAGGTAAGATACAATAATTTTTACTATTTAAATATACTGCTGTCTTTAATCGTCAATAAGTAAATAAATGTAACTATAATATATTAACAATAATACATTCAATGTATGAATAAATAATTGCGATCATTCAATATTAAGATACTTGTAAACATTTGTTTGCGTTTATTTATACATGTATATGCTATCTAGTATAACCTTTGGTTATAACCTTTTCAATGAGATATTCATTAATGTTAAATTAATATTTTTCTTAATAATTAAGAAACACAGTAAATACAAATACTACTACCCAATCAGTATAATCGCGTAAATCACCACACTTTCATACAAAACAACACGTGACAAGGTACCTGCATCAATAAAACAACTATTAAAAACACCATGACACAACGAAAATATCGAACATATCTTGAACTTAAAAAAAATCATTTTTATTATATAATTCGTAGGATTATGCATACATTTATCATTATAAGACATACATAGACAAATAGACTGCACATACACACGCTCGCACACCTAACGAAACTGTATTGACGATAACGAACTTGAAAAAATGTTGGATATTGTTAGACGATGCAACATATTCTGGTTTAATAACCGTCACTAAAAACTCATGCTTGTAGGAAACAATTATACTCGTTTTGTAATAATTTTTCTAGCAAAAATAATCTTTGAAATTGGCTGTTGGGCAGCTTTAGTGACGCGATATGAAGTGTTCAAAACCACAATTAGCAGTCTTGTTCAGAAAAAATCAGTTTGTGCATGCTTTTACAAATCGTGTACTATTAATTATGTATTCCTGCCAGATCATGTATATTCATTTTCTAACAATACAGTTGTGACTGATTGCAGTTAGAATACTGCGTTTTAATGCAAAAGCACTGTCTAATGTTTCTCTAAACCATTGTGTTCACTTGCACAGTTTAGGGTAATATCGGTTCAGTGTTGTGTGTGGCAGGTTCATACCCTGCTGGTGTTCCTTATGCAAACACTACATGTTGTGTGCACACACATTGATTCCATTTCATAAGTTTAACTAGTTTTGTGATATTTTAGAAATGCATTGAACTACTTATATGTATATATATATATATATATATATATATATATATATATATATATATATATATATATATATATATATATATATATATAATATATATATATGTATATATATGTATATATATATATGTGTATATATATGTATATATATATATGTATATGTATATATATATGTATATATATAATATATATATATATATAATAAGAAGGAATGTGAATTCTTTCTTCATAAACGTTGTGCATCTTGGTTGCAAACAAAGAGGGATTAATATCCAACTGACACAAATAGGACGTAAGGGCTGTAGAAAAAGAGAGTTCTGCCAGGTCATGAAGTTAACTACAACGATCATAATTGGTTGAGGTTCGCATAGAATATGTTGACGACTGCAGTTGCAATTAGTCAAGAGAGTAACTAAGGCCCATATCATATGGTGGAGATGAAGAAACCTCATGTTTCAGACTGCTGTTATATGAAAAATGGAGACTTCAATTCGACGACATATCATGATTGGTTGAGTGAGCATGCAACATAGAGAGAGAGAGATAGAGAGAGAGAGTGAGAAAAAGAGAGAAAGAGAGAAAGAGAGAAAGAGAGAGAGAGAGAGAAGTGGTGGCCCGACTGGGGTTGGCCGGCTTATAGATTCCTGCCATGGTTTACTCGCCGCTTCAGCTGTCAGGTATTTTAACCTGATATAATTTTTTATCTAACCTAAATGACTGGTTGATTGCTGACGATGTTTTCAAAACTTCGAAATTCGTCGTGTCAGTTATATTGGAGTCAAGTTTACTGTACCAATGAGTTGACCCGGTGTGCAATCCGAAGAGCACAATCACATAACCAGATATGGATTCTGGAACAAAATGCAGTTGGGTATTTCAAGGGGGTGCACGGATGATTTTTGGAGGATCACATACGTCAAAAAGCCACCACAAAAAATGCTGCTGTAATGAATCGGTACGTATAATACCTGTACTGAAGAAGTTTCTTCAACGAACAAGCTAATTAAGGTTGCGCCCTATTCAAGGAATTGAGGCAGTCACACAGAGTGCCGGTTGAGAAACTAGTTTACTATGCACGAGCTCCGATGTTTGTTGTATCATGTGATTCCAGACCCGTGTCATAGCGTTCAAGTGTCTACGCATACCCCGTTTACTTTAACTGGAAACTCATGTGGCGTGATCGCTGTTAGAAGTGTTCATCAAGGACATGGTCGGTGACTATTACAGATTTAAGGACATGTTCGGGATTTAAATAAGCCATGGGAGGCAGTTAATTGGCAATGCCGAGTGGGTACTCAATGCGGACAGGGCGAGTTGCGATGCGAAAGGAAAACGCCGAGACAAATTAAAACTCGAGTTGTAGGCTGCAGATTAGCGTGTAAATGCGTCGCGTGGTGAATGCAATTGTCTGCGGAATGCGCCCAGACGCGTAGGTTTGTGTAATGTCAAACAGCTTGTGTGGAAGTTCTGTTTACAACCATATGTAGCGTCTAGTCGATAATGAACGAATCTGTTTTATGTCGGCCAACTATCCATATATATCAATGGGGGTCGTCCCGTTGGTGGCAACCAGCGAGAGACGACCATGTAAATATCGCATGGCACACGGCCAGCATTGCTGTAATGAATATGTTAACGCAAACAATATTAAACTAACACGTACATGCCATTGTGTGCCGACTGTATGAATAGTATCCATAACGATGAAAGCGAACACTTTGTTTGTGATTACTTTTTCTGATGATCTGAGAACTGCAGTTGACTCCAATGTTTATTTGATCGCGCTGTTCCCACGTAGCGACTCTATGCTAATTGTCCGATCAAAATATTTGATCGCATACAACACTAAGATGTTCCAACTTTTAGATTTGCACTCTCGACTACGAGAACCCGGGTTCGAATCCTGTGCTGCGGTGTTAAAACCTTGGGCACGTTTTTTCACTCTACATTGCTCCAGTTCACTCAGCTGTATAAATGAGTACCTCGCAATAGACAGTGGTGGATATGTGTATGAGCAGCCTTCGCGCATTAATTGTAGCATATGGCTGGATGCTTCCCAGAGAAGCCGATAAGGTGTCTGGGTGAACAGGTCTGCCAGGGAAGTAAAGTGTAAAGCGCTCTGAACGGTCCTGAGGACTGGATACTGCGCTATATAAGAACTTGCCATTTTTGCCTTTGGCAACAGTCAATAACTGTTAACCTTGGGTATCCAACGCATTTGTTATAACGTATCGATACGGCAACAGCTGTATTGCAATGTCTGTAAAGATTTTCGCTAAATTTATCAAGTCTATGTGACGTCTCCTTTATAAGAAATGTATCATTTCAAATGTCCAAGATATATCAAGATTGATGTGCAGGCACGTAGCGTGATCGGCTTTTTTTGGGGGTGTATTTTTAACTCGCATTAAAGGGTTATAAAAACATCAAACAGTACCACTTTTTGGACCTCCAGCTGCACGCGCGTAAATATTCCCAAAACGTGCAACTGCCGACACCGGGCGGAAGTCGTTTAATTATTTCAAGCGGAACTGAATTGTCTCAGTGATTGTGTTCGTACCGATTTGGTATTGATATACCCAAATTAATCGTTACCATAAAACATGTTAGAGCATCTACAGTACAACTATACACACGCACGCACGCACGCACGCACGCACGCACGCACACAGACGACCAGACTGCGGTCTATTACGTTTGCACATGCGCGGTGTACACCAGGATTGACTGAGTCAACATGACTCCGAACACGATATTGGCCATATGTGTACTTAATACTTACATCGGCAGCTCCCGTTACTATTTGAGTTACAATAATATTGTTGGGAAATGGATTTTCACCATTATCGCCTAGAGAAACATTTGTCGGAAGAAGTCGTGAACTTGCAAGAGGCAAGTGCAACAACCGTATTCTGTCCGGCTAATGCGGCTACCTGGCACCTGGACACCAGGCGTATGTATTACAGGTCGACGTACAACACCTAAACAGATTAATTATTTTGAAATAGGACACGTTTCACTGGGGCCTGGCAAGTGTCGAAGTTGGCCCTGGATAAGTCATCCAATACGGTTCAGTCGCGCACAATCATTTCGTTCAAGTAATCACAAAATTGAACAGTCTTGAGTTTGTCCTGGACTTGCGCGAAAAAGGCAGTTAAAAAAATAATTAATCGAACTATGTTGACATCGTCCGCCCACGTGCTCCCATGGTCGGGTGGACAGAAGATGGTATCAATAGATACACCGCGTTTAATCGTCACACCATCTACGGAGTAAAAGGAATTACAATCACATGCGTTAACACTGTGTTTGTATTAAGCTGAAGAAATTTCCATATTTACAAAATGTATGTATGCACGTACATGTATGTATGTACATATATTACATACACTATAATATATATATATATATATATATATATATATATATATATATATATATATATATATATATATATATATATATATGTACGTACGTACAGATTTTGCAAATATCAAAGTCAGTTAGGAAACAATTCATACGCTTTTGTACACACCTGGAAGGCCAATCTTCCAGCGATCGTGTTTAACAGCACAATAACTCATTCACCCACATTTAACAAATCACAGAGCTCCTTTAAGCCATACTAGTTCTCATATGTACTGTGTTCGTAGTACTGTATTGCATTTCCTAAAGTACATATTAATGATAAATACAATTGTATTGTATAGTGATCGAGCAGGCCCTGAAGTTCAGACCCGATAGTTCAAATTAAATACGGACCCATTTTCCGAGTCGATAAAATGGATCGTCAACAGATTGTCATTAGGCCCGTTGTCTCTCCTCGTCTACAAATTATAATACAGTATAAAACCGCGATAGGCACTAGGTGATTAGTGGCATTGTTAGTACCTACAATGTTCCGATTCAAGTCTGGTTCCACTTCGACTGCACTGAGATTTCTCCACGCGGAAGGAGTTTGCGACGAGATTAAACGTTCGAGGAAGCATCGCGACAACTTCCACTCGTCACCACTCGTCACCACTCGTCATCACTCGTGGTACACCGCAAAGACGACGACACAACAGAACATGTCCGCGTTCTGCCACTCGTACGTCGCCGAATTGTCGCTGTCGACGTCCCACGCACACCGACTCGTCACCACGGTGTCCTGGCTGTTCTTCTCCCCCAGCGTCGTCGTCACGACGTACTTGTACCGGTCGAAGGCGAGCCCCTTCATCGCCGTCTTGATCTCGTCAGACAGCGACGCGGCCAACCCGGCGGCCCTCGTCGGGGAATAACTAACGCGAGAGAGCCTCAAGTCGACGACCTTTCGGATCGCCTCCTGAGCGACGTGGCTCTCGAAGCGCCTCTTCGGGCCCGTCAGATACGTCGGCTCGAGGCGGATCCTCCTCGCTCGGTCCTTCGCGACGACCGCGCGACGGGCGTAGACGCGGCTGGCAATCTGACGGGCGAGACGTTTGCTCGCCATCAGGCTGAAGATGGTCGCGTTGGGCATGGCCCGCGCGTGGTGCGCCGTCGGTGCTGCTCGCATCTCCGGGGAGTCGGTCTTCGGCGGCTGTGCTGTGCTCTTCTTGCGGTCTGGTCGCTGCAACTGCGGGCCGCGGTTCATGTTGATGTTGCTGTCGTCGTGTATGTGTGTGAATACCGATGGTATAAAACGATACCACACAATACACCAACGGCGATTTGGTGTCACGCACTTGGAGGTTATCCGCGAACTGTAGAAGTGTTCTTTGTCTTGCCGTGTCCGCACGTACCGTACCTTAAGGGCGGTGTTGGTCAACGACTATCGCTGCGAGAGTGGTCGCGATCAGTTGCCGTCGTCGGTAGAAAGAACGGGCGTGTCAATATTGAACGACGCCATTCTAAACAGGGCGACTGTCACCGGATCTCGGACGGTCAACTTGATACGTGATTAGCGACAGATCAACACGGCCGATGTCGTGTTATGTCCACGTTACACCCTCACTTACGCCACACGCCTGTTTATACGCGGAGGCGTCTGCTGTCACCTCGCCGGTCATGCATACTGACCCGTCCGATATCGTCACCGCTTTATCTCGATCGTCGAGATCAGTGCAGCGCGATCATGACGTCACACTGAAGAGCACGAACGGTCTCGCGTTGGTTTATTGCACGACAACCAACGAGGCTGGTCTTACACTGACCGTTGGCGCTACTCATTACTCGGGTATGGGCAGCTCTATTGGGCCGCTTTCTGTCACTGCCGCTGCTTATAACCCGCTCGACGACATACGACTAACCGAACTAAGTTCGTAACGGGACCACGGTTACTCCGGCGTCAGTTGTTCTGTTGGCGCGCATTCGTACGTGCCGTGTTTTTAAAGAACACTGACACGGGACAGTAATTACGTTTTGTCTGACGGGACCCTGGATAACGGGTGGAGCTCCAGGCGACTCGGAAACGGGGAAAGTAGTGCAAAGTCACAACAGTATTGATTAAAACAATGCAGTGGTCCGAGAAGCCAATTAATTTCACCATTCGATAGCTCGATGGCGGCCGGGCGGGGAGGTGCGAGTTGAACTCTGACACGCGCCGTGAGAAGTAATGCTAATTCCGCCGTGTAACATCAGCGGCAAAGAAAATACTTAAACAGGAAAGAGTAAATGGCAAAGTTGTCAAATTGGTTAATCAGAACAGCACGTAGTACGCGTGACAAGCTTACGTTGACACGATTACCTGCGAATACTAGAATATTAAGTGGCAATGTGTCTTTACAAACACATGTTATTTGTGCAGTAATGTCCTATCCATTAGAGCAGTACACCGTTAATAACCTAGTCCGGTGAAACCATGCCTACAAGCTGTGATAACTCTTAAAACGAAAACAATATTAACATAAACCAAATCAATGTAATTTGCTCCGATTATAGACTATAAATCGCAAATGCACAAACATTAAGTTGTTTTTACAGAGCTTTTACGTTATCCCAATGCAACTTGCCCCTGTTACTTTCAACGATGTATAATAAAGTAAATAGTGTTGAATCAGTGCAAACAACCGCCGATAAAGAGAGACAACACCTGGAAACATGCATCGTTGCGGTATGAGCCATAACGATCATATCGCAGCAATGTGTGACGTTTACAGTGATGTGGTGGGGAATCCGGGAAAGCGTACTAATCTTTATGCGGCGATATCTCGTATAACGTAATGATTAAAAATGAAACTTGACACCAGAGACGTGGTAGTAATTAACTGCGTCTGTCAATCATCATTTCATGGAGGATGGGCATATTCCAAATATCGTTATGGTGGGCGAAGTTAAAGCTGCAAATATGCACTTGTGGCTAATGTGTCGTAATCATATATACGCGAATAGGTACTAAAGAAATCGTGGAGAAATATTACTGGTGCAGTACATATGTCCGAACCCCAGGTCAGAAGTCTGTGTATGTGGCTATGTGCACGTGCGAATTATTCTCGCCTAAATGGTTCCAAAGGTTATCCAAACACTACTACAACCATAAATAATAACCTGCCCTTTAAATAATATGACATTTTATCGCTAAAATATACCACAGTTTACTGTAGAAAACGATGATAAACATATAGTCTGTTATGGTAAATTATAGTAAGCCATAGTATATTATAGTTTACCATGCTCCCACCATAGTAAACCCTAGTACAATACGGTATTCACTGTAGTAAACATAGCAGAATGTAATTAAGTATTTTCTGCTGTACGGTTTTGTAGGTTTGCTTCAAAACACTATTATACGTGGGGGAGATAAGGAATGAGACAAACAGTACCTGACTACAAGTAGAGCTATGCCGAGTCTAGGTATAAAGGGGATGGTCATTTTTAACAAATGAAGCAGATTAACTACATTAAAAATTCATGAAAAAAGTTTCAGTTGTCCAAAATATTGCCAATAAACAACATTGACATTACAAGTACATTGAAGAGTCAATATAACATCTTCAGTACATACACTGCTGCAGCGATACAAAGAGGGTATTTGGGAGAGGAAGTGAAGGGGAGATAGCAGGGACCTAGACAAAGGGTCTGAGGGAGGGAGGAGAGAGATAGAGAGAGAGAGGCAGAGAGAGAGAGAGAGGGATGAGATAGAGAGAAGAGAGAGGGAGAGAGGGAGGGAGGAAGAGAGGGAGGAGTGGAGTGGAGTGGAGTGGAGTGGAGAGGAGAGGAGAGGAGAGGAGAGGAGAGGAGAGGAGAGGAGAGGAGAGGAGAGGAGAGGAGAGGAGAGGAGAGGAGAGGAGAGGAGAGGAGAGGAGAGGAGAGGAGAGGAGAGGAGAGGAGAGGAGAGGAGAGGAGAGGAGAGGAGAGGAGAGGAGAGGAGAGGAGAGGAGAGGAGAGGAGAGGAGAGGAGAGGAGAGGAGAGGAGAGGAGAGGAGAGGAGAGGAGAGGAGAGGAGAGGAGAGGAGAGGAGAGGAGAGGAGAGGAGAGGAGAGGAGAGGAGAGGAGAGGAGAGGAGAGGAGAGGAGAGGAGAGGAGAGGAGAGGAGAGGAGAGGAGAGGAGAGGAGAGGAGAGGAGAGGAGAGGAGAGGAGAGGAGAGATAGGAGAGAGGAGAGAGAAAAGTTGAAGAGGAAGAGAGATAATAGAGTCAGAGAAAGTGAGTGTGAAGGAAAGAAGGGAGAGAGATTTACATTTTCAGTCTCAATAACTTCTACAAAGAACAAAGCTTGCGATCCAATTATATTTATTGTTCTAAATTAATTTCATACACATGATCGTAATATCAATTTTGATCACTACTGAATGCTTTCCAGTACAGAAATATTTATGGAAAAATGCAGTTTGTGTTACTGAGATAAATGTCCCTGAGATCAGTAGATAGACATGGGTATTTAACTTTCTCTCATCTCCGTTTGTCTGACAGCGAGAAATGCTGTCTGACTTTCTCCAGTGCACGGTATCGGTGTGAGATGCTATTCTTTGTCTCCTTCTTCATTTCAGCGAAAGTTTCCTTAAAGGAGTCTGGCTGAAAACATGGATCCCAGCCAAAATCGGTGCTTCCACGTGGTGGGACAATCTTGCCATCAGTTCTACCCTCAAACAACAGGATTTTGTCATCAGCATCTCCGCTGCTGTAGGCGAATGTACACAGCGCATAGGCAGACTTGTCCTCAAATCCCGCGAGCAGTTTATACAGACCTGGGTAAACAAATAGAGAAAATTATTATGTGGTGTCTAGTAAAATATTGGAGTCTTAATGACCTGTTTTGTATCAGTGTTGCTTGATTTTAGGGAGCATTTTAAATATTAACAGAATGTGAACAGGAATGTGCAGCTACTTGAAAGGAAAGGAAATAAATCCTGTGGGTTAGGAGATTGAAGAAACACTGTGTCTGAAGAATATCTAAGTTGAAGCAGGATAACAATGGAGTGAGGGTGAGTGATGAGAAGAGACTGGAAATAATATACGATACGTTCGGGTGTATTTCCTGATGATCTAAAAATTGCTAAAGTGATACCTCTTTACAAATCAGGAGATTCCAGTTTGTTTACAAACTACAGGCCCATCTCACTATTACCTGCATTCTCCAAAGTGTTCGAAAGATTGATATATAATCGTCTCCATAGCTTTCTTGAAAAGTACAATATTCTGTTTACATCCCAATATGGTTTTCGTAAACAAAGTTCAACTGAACATGCCACTCTGGAACTAATAGATAGCGTAGTAAATGCGTTAAATGACAAACATTATGCTCTTGCTGTGTTTATTGACTTAAGCAAAGCCTTTGACACATTAGATCACAACATTTTGCTTGATAAACTATGGCACTATGGTATTAGAGGGGTCCCACACAAACTTTTTAAAAGCTACCTTGAACATAGAAAGCAATTTGTTATAAACAAAGATACAATGTCAGATTATCAAAGTACAAAATGTGGAGTCCCACAAGGATCCATTCTAGGACCACTACTATTTTTGATTTATATAAATGATATGCCTTTATCATCACATACAGCTCAATTCATACTGTTTGCTGATGATACAAGTCTACTCTTTAAAAGCAAAGACCTCAGTAGTCTCACAATTAATGTTAATTCTGAACTCACAAAAATTTCTCATTGGATAAGTGCCAACAAACTTTCACTTAACATAGGCAAAACTAAATGCATGTTATTTCAAAACACTCAAAATCAGATACCCAACCATGAGGAAATTATTCTACATGGTAATAAAATAGAAAAAGTTGATCACTTCAAATTTTTAGGTATATGGATTGATAAAAACCTAAACTGGAAGAAAAATACAAATGAAAAATGCAAGAAAATTGCCCAATTATTAGCAATAATTAATAAAGTCAAGCCACTGCTACAGTCGTGCACATTAAAACAAATATATAATGCCTTAGTTCAACCTCATTTATCATTTGGTCTACTTGCTTGGTATAGTAACATTCGTGGCAATTTAACTAACATAAGCAGACTATTTAAGCTTAAAAAAAAGCTGTTCGATTAATCGATAAAAGCAAATTTATAGCACACACTGATCCCATCTTTAAAAAGTTCAATATTCTTAAATTAGAAGACCTATTTATAATTCAAGGATATCAGCTATATGATAAAATAATGAAAAAACAATGTCCAAAATACCTTTTAACATCTGTCATGAAAAACAATGATCTTCACAGCCATGTAACCAGACAAAGCAATAATATTCATTTATGTTTCATAAGAACAGAAATAAAAAAACAGGGATTGTTTTATAAACTTCATACCATACTATTGCACCTGTATAATGTACTGCACATATCACTAAATAAAAGGCACAATCTCAAACAAATTATTATAAAGTCGTATTCAGATATTTGCCTATTAAGAAATTGTTATTCTTGCTTGATGAACAGTATTAATTAATAATTGTATAATTTCTCACGTCAACTTTATTAAACTAGATTATGTATAGTAATAAACTGTTTTTATAGTATAAGTAGTATCATTAGATTAATATTACTCTTTTCTTAGTATTAGCATTATTATTATTATCTTGTTATTAATTAAATTATTATTATGTACACCATATTCTATTAGAGGTAGACAGTATTTTATCATTTTAAAGGGCGTCCAGTTGCATCAACTATTTTAGTTATTACTGGCGTCCTGGCATTCATTATTAACATATGTTCTGTGTCTGATGTATTGTGTTGTATATATGCCAAATAAAATTTCAAGTTCAAGTTCAAGAGTCACATCAGGAGAAAGCTTTTTGTGGCAGACTGTGATGGGCAAGACAGGTGGAGAGAGAAGAGAACAGAGGCAGAAGGACAGGTGGAGAGAGAAGAGAACAGAGGCAGAAGGACAGGTGGAGAGAGAAGAGAACAGAGGCAGAAGGACAGGTGGAGAGAGAAGAGAACAGAGGCAGAAGGACAGGTGGAGAGAGAAGAGAACAAAGGCAGAAGGACAAGTGGAGACAGAAGAGAACAGAGGCAGAAGGACAGGTGGAGAGAGAAGAGAACAGAGGCAGAAGGACAGGTGGAGAGAGAAGAGAACAGAGGCAGAAGGACAGGTGGAGAGAGAAGAGAACAGATGCAGAAGGACAGGTGGAGAGAGAAGAGAACAGAGGCAGAAGGACAGGTGGAGAGAGAAGAGAACAGAGGCAGAAGGACAGGTGGAGAGAGAAGAGAACAGAGGCAGAAGGACAGGTGGAGAGGGAAGTGAACAGAGGCAGAAGGACAGGTGGAGAGGGAAGAGAACAGAGGCAGAAGGACAGGTGGAGAGAGAAGAGAACAGAGGCAGAAGGACAGGTGGAGAGGGAAGTGAACAGGGGCAGAAGGACAGGTGGAGAGAGAAGAGAACAAAGGCAGAAGGACAAGTGGAGACAGAAGAGAACAGAGGCAGAAGGACAGGTGGAGAGAGAAGAGAACAGAGGCAGAAGGACAGGTGGAGAGAGAAGAGAACAGAGGCAGAAGGACAGGTGGAGAGAGAAGAGAACAGAGGCAGAAGGACAGGTGGAGAGAGAAGAGAACAGAGGCAGAAGGACAGGTGGAGAGAGAAGAGAACAGAGGCAGAAGGACAGGTGGAGAGAGAAGAGAACAGAGGCAGAAGGACAGGTGGAGAGAGAAGAGAACAGAGGCAGAAGGACAGGTGGAGAGAGAAGAGAACAGAGGCAGAAGGACAGGTGGAGAGAGAAGAGAACAGAGGCAGAAGGACAGGTGGAGAGAGAAGAGAACAGATGCAGAAGGACAGGTGGAGAGAGAAGAGAACAGAGGCAGAAGGACAGGTGGAGAGAGAAGAGAACAGAGGCAGAAGGACAGGTGGAGAGAGAAGAGAACAGAGGCAGAAGGACAGGTGGAGAGGGAAGTGAACAGAGGCAGAAGGACAGGTGGAGAGGGAAGTGAACAGAGGCAGAAGGACAGGTGGAGAGGGAAGAGAACAGAGGCAGAAGGACAGGTGGAGAGAGAAGAGAACAGAGGCAGAAGGACAGGTGGAGAGGGAAGTGAACAGAGGCAGAAGGACAGGTGGAGAGAGAAGAGAACAGAGGCAGAAGGACAGGTGGAGACAGAAGAGAACAGAGGCAGAAGGACAGGTGGAGAGAGAAGAGAACAGAGGCAGAAGGACAGGTGGAGAGAGAAGAGAACAGAGGCAGAAGGACAGGTGGAGAGAAGATAACAGAGGCAGAAGGACAGGTGGAGAGAGAAGAGAACAGAGGCAGAAGGACAGGTGGAGAGAGAAGAGAACAGAGGCAGAAGGACAAGTGGAGACAGAAGAGAACAGAGGCAGAAGGACAGGTGGAGAGAGAAGAGAACAGAGGCAGAAGGACAGGTGGAGAGAGAAGAGAACAGAGGCAGAAGGACAGGTGGAGAGAGAAGAGAACAGAGGCAGAAGGACAGGTGGAGAGAGAAGAGAACAGAGGCAGAAGGACAGGTGGAGAGAGAAGAGAACAGAGGCAGAAGGACAGGTGGAGAGAGAAGAGAACAAAGGCAGAAGGACAAGTGGAGACAGAAGAGAACAGAGGCAGAAGGACAGGTGGAGAGAGAAGAGAACAGAGGCAGAAGGACAGGTGGAGAGAGAAGAGAACAGAGGCAGAAGGACAGGTGGAGAGAGAAGAGAACAGAGGCAGAAGGACAGGTGGAGAGAGAAGAGAACAGAGGCAGAAGGACAGGTGGAGAGAGAAGAGAACAGAGGCAGAAGGACAGGTGGAGAGAGAAGAGAACAAAGGCAGAAGGACAGGTGGAGAGAGAAGAGAACAGAGGCAGAAGGACAGGTGGAGAGAGAAGAGAACAGAGGCAGAAGGACAGGTGGAGAGAGAAGAGAACAGAGGCAGAAGGACAGGTGGAGAGAGAAGAGAACAGAGGCAGAAGGACAGGTGGAGAGGGAAGTGAACAGAGGCAGAAGGACAGGTGGAGAGGGAAGAGAACAGAGGCAGAAGGACAGGTGGAGAGAGAAGAGAACAGAGGCAGAAGGACAGGTGGAGAGAGAAGAGAACAGAGGCAGAAGGACAGGTGGAGAGAGAAGAGAACAGAGGCAGAAGGACAGGTGGAGAGAGAAGAGAACAGATGCAGAAGGACAGGTGGAGAGAGAAGAGAACAGAGGCAGAAGGACAGGTGGAGAGGGAAGTGAACAGAGGCAGAAGGACAGGTGGAGAGGGAAGAGAACAGAGGCAGAAGGACAGGTGGAGAGAGAAGAGAACAGAGGCAGAAGGACAGGTGGAGAGGGAAGTGAACAGAGGCAGAAGGACAGGTGGAGAGAGAAGAGAACAGAGGCAGAAGGACAGGTGGAGAGAGAAGAGAACAGAGGCAGAAGGACAGGTGGAGAGAGAAGAGAACAGAGGCAGAAGGACAGGTGGAGAGAGAAGAGAACAGAGGCAGAAGGACAGGTGGAGAGAGAAGAGAACAAAGGCAGAAGGACAAGTGGAGACAGAAGAGAACAGAGGCAGAAGGACAGGTGGAGAGAGAAGAGAACAGAGGCAGAAGGACAGGTGGAGAGAGAAGAGAACAGAGGCAGAAGGACAGGTGGAGAGAGAAGAGAACAGAGGCAGAAGGACAGGTGGAGAGGGAAGTGAACAGAGGCAGAAGGACAGGTGGAGAGGGAAGAGAACAGAGGCAGAATGACAGGTGGAGACAGAAGAGAACAGAGGCAGAAGGACAGGTGGAGAGAGAAGAGAACAGAGGCAGAAGGACAGGTGGAGAGGGAAGTGAACAGAGGCAGAAGGACAGGTGGAGAGGGAAGAGAACAGAGGCAGAAGGACAGGTGGAGAGAGAAGAGAACAGAGGCAGAAGGACAGGTGGAGAGGGAAGTGAACAGAGGCAGAAGGACAGGTGGAGAGAGAAGAGAACAAAGGCAGAAGGACAAGTGGAGACAGAAGAGAACAGAGGCAGAAGGACAGGTGGAGAGAGAAGAGAACAGAGGCAGAAGGACAGGTGGAGAGAGAAGAGAACAGAGGCAGAAGGACAGGTGGAGAGAGAAGAGAACAGAGGCAGAAGGACAGGTGGAGAGAGAAGAGAACAGAGGCAGAAGGACAGGTGGAGAGAGAAGAGAACAAAGGCAGAAAGACAAGTGGAGACAGAAGAGAACAGAGGCAGAAGGACAGGTGGAGAGAGAAGAGAACAGAGGCAGAAGGACAGGTGGAGAGAGAAGAGAACAGAGGCAGAAGGACAGGTGGAGAGAGAAGAGAACAGAGGCAGAAGGACAAGTGGAGACAGAAGAGAACAGAGGCAGAAGGACAGGTGGAGAGAGAAGAGAACAGAGGCAGAAGGACAGGTGGAGAGAGAAGAGAACAGAGGCAGAAGGACAGTTGGAGAGAGAAGAGAACAGAGGCAGAAGGACAAGTGGAGAGAGAAGAGAACAGAGGCAGAAGGATAGGTGGAGAGAGAAGTGAACAGAGGCAGAAGGACAGGTGGAGAGAGAAGAGAACAGAGGCAGAAGGACAGGTGGAGAGGGAAGTGAACAGAGGCAGAAGGACAGGTGGAGAGGGAAGAGAACAGAGGCAGAAGGACAGGTGGAGAGAGAAGAGAAGAGAGGCAGAAGGACAGGTGGAGAGGGAAGTGAACAGAGGCAGAAGGACAGGTGGAGAGAGAAGAGAACAAAGGCAGAAGGACAAGTGGAGACAGAAGAGAACAGAGGCAGAAGGACAGGTGGAGAGAGAAGAGAACAGAGGCAGAAGGACAGGTGGAGAGAGAAGAGAACAGAGGCAGAAAGACAGGTGGAGAGAGAAGAGAACAGAGGCAGAAGGACAGGTGGAGAGAGAAGAGAACAGAGGCAGAAGGACAGGTGGAGAGAGTAGAGAACAGAGGCAGGAGGACAGGTGGAGACAGAAGAGAACAGAGGCAGAAGGACAGGTGGAGAGAGAAGAGAACAGAGGCAGAAGGACAGGTGGAGAGAGAAGAGAACAGAGGCAGAAGGACAGGTGGAGAGAAGATAACAGAGGCAGAAGGACAGGTGGAGAGAGAAGAGAACAGAGGCAGAAGGACAGGTGGAGAGAGAAGAGAACAGAGGCAGAAGGACAAGTGGAGACAGAAGAGAACAGAGGCAGAAGGACAGGTGGAGAGAGAAGAGAACAGAGGCAGAAGGACAGGTGGAGAGAGAAGAGAACAGAGGCAGAAGGACAGGTGGAGAGAGAAGAGAACAGAGGCAGAAGGACAGGTGGAGAGAGAAGAGAACAGAGGCAGAAGGACAGGTGGAGAGAGAAGAGAACAGAGGCAGAAGGACAGGTGGAGAGAGAAGAGAACAAAGGCAGAAGGACAAGTGGAGACAGAAGAGAACAGAGGCAGAAGGACAGGTGGAGAGAGAAGAGAACAGAGGCAGAAGGACAGGTGGAGAGAGAAGAGAACAGAGGCAGAAGGACAGGTGGAGAGAGAAGAGAACAGAGGCAGAAGGACAGGTGGAGAGAGAAGAGAACAGAGGCAGAAGGACAGGTGGAGAGAGAAGAGAACAGAGGCAGAAGGACAGGTGGAGAGAGAAGAGAACAAAGGCAGAAGGACAGGTGGAGAGAGAAGAGAACAGAGGCAGAAGGACAGGTGGAGAGAGAAGAGAACAGAGGCAGAAGGACAGGTGGAGAGAGAAGAGAACAGAGGCAGAAGGACAGGTGGAGAGAGAAGAGAACAGAGGCAGAAGGACAGGTGGAGAGGGAAGTGAACAGAGGCAGAAGGACAGGTGGAGAGGGAAGAGAACAGAGGCAGAAGGACAGGTGGAGAGAGAAGAGAACAGAGGCAGAAGGACAGGTGGAGAGAGAAGAGAACAGAGGCAGAAGGACAGGTGGAGAGAGAAGAGAACAGAGGCAGAAGGACAGGTGGAGAGAGAAGAGAACAGATGCAGAAGGACAGGTGGAGAGAGAAGAGAACAGAGGCAGAAGGACAGGTGGAGAGGGAAGTGAACAGAGGCAGAAGGACAGGTGGAGAGGGAAGAGAACAGAGGCAGAAGGACAGGTGGAGAGAGAAGAGAACAGAGGCAGAAGGACAGGTGGAGAGGGAAGTGAACAGAGGCAGAAGGACAGGTGGAGAGAGAAGAGAACAGAGGCAGAAGGACAGGTGGAGAGAGAAGAGAACAGAGGCAGAAGGACAGGTGGAGAGAGAAGAGAACAGAGGCAGAAGGACAGGTGGAGAGAGAAGAGAACAGAGGCAGAAGGACAGGTGGAGAGAGAAGAGAACAAAGGCAGAAGGACAAGTGGAGACAGAAGAGAACAGAGGCAGAAGGACAGGTGGAGAGAGAAGAGAACAGAGGCAGAAGGACAGGTGGAGAGAGAAGAGAACAGAGGCAGAAGGACAGGTGGAGAGAGAAGAGAACAGAGGCAGAAGGACAGGTGGAGAGGGAAGTGAACAGAGGCAGAAGGACAGGTGGAGAGGGAAGAGAACAGAGGCAGAATGACAGGTGGAGACAGAAGAGAACAGAGGCAGAAGGACAGGTGGAGAGAGAAGAGAACAGAGGCAGAAGGACAGGTGGAGAGGGAAGTGAACAGAGGCAGAAGGACAGGTGGAGAGGGAAGAGAACAGAGGCAGAAGGACAGGTGGAGAGAGAAGAGAACAGAGGCAGAAGGACAGGTGGAGAGGGAAGTGAACAGAGGCAGAAGGACAGGTGGAGAGAGAAGAGAACAAAGGCAGAAGGACAAGTGGAGACAGAAGAGAACAGAGGCAGAAGGACAGGTGGAGAGAGAAGAGAACAGAGGCAGAAGGACAGGTGGAGAGAGAAGAGAACAGAGGCAGAAGGACAGGTGGAGAGAGAAGAGAACAGAGGCAGAAGGACAGGTGGAGAGAGAAGAGAACAGAGGCAGAAGGACAGGTGGAGAGAGAAGAGAACAAAGGCAGAAAGACAAGTGGAGACAGAAGAGAACAGAGGCAGAAGGACAGGTGGAGAGAGAAGAGAACAGAGGCAGAAGGACAGGTGGAGAGAGAAGAGAACAGAGGCAGAAGGACAGGTGGAGAGAGAAGAGAACAGAGGCAGAAGGACAAGTGGAGACAGAAGAGAACAGAGGCAGAAGGACAGGTGGAGAGAGAAGAGAACAGAGGCAGAAGGACAGGTGGAGAGAGAAGAGAACAGAGGCAGAAGGACAGTTGGAGAGAGAAGAGAACAGAGGCAGAAGGACAAGTGGAGAGAGAAGAGAACAGAGGCAGAAGGATAGGTGGAGAGAGAAGTGAACAGAGGCAGAAGGACAGGTGGAGAGAGAAGAGAACAGAGGCAGAAGGACAGGTGGAGAGGGAAGTGAACAGAGGCAGAAGGACAGGTGGAGAGGGAAGAGAACAGAGGCAGAAGGACAGGTGGAGAGAGAAGAGAAGAGAGGCAGAAGGACAGGTGGAGAGGGAAGTGAACAGAGGCAGAAGGACAGGTGGAGAGAGAAGAGAACAAAGGCAGAAGGACAAGTGGAGACAGAAGAGAACAGAGGCAGAAGGACAGGTGGAGAGAGAAGAGAACAGAGGCAGAAGGACAGGTGGAGAGAGAAGAGAACAGAGGCAGAAGGACAGGTGGAGAGAGAAGAGAACAGAGGCAGAAGGACAGGTGGAGAGAGAAGAGAACATAGGCAGAAGGACAGGTGGAGAGAGAAGAGAACAGAGGCAGAAGGACAGGTGGAGAGAGTAGAGAACAGAGGCAGGAGGACAGGTGGAGAGAGAAGAGAACAGAGGCAGAAGGACAGGTGGAGAGGGAAGTGAACAGAGGCAGGACAGATGGAGAGGGAAGAGAACAGAGCAGGACAGGTGGAGAGGGAAGTGAACAGAGGCAGAAGGACAGTTGGAGAGGGAAGAGAACAGAGGCAGAAGGACAGGTGGAGAGAGAAGAGAACAGAGGCAGACGGACAGGTGGAGAGGGAAGTGAACAGAGGCAGAAGGACAGGTGGAGAGAGAAGGGAACACAGGCAGAAGGACAAGTGGAGAGAGAAGAGAACAGAGGCAGAAGGACAGGTGGAGAGAGAAGAGAACAGAGGCAGAAGGACAGGTGGAGAGAGAAGAGAACAGAGGCAGAAGGACAGGTGGAGACAGAAGAGAACAGAGGCAGAAGGACAGGTGGAGAGAGAAGAGAACAGAGGCAGAAGGACAGGTGGAGAGAGAAGAGAACAGAGGCAGAAGGACAGGTGGAGAGAGAATAGAACAGAGGCAGAAGGACAGGTGGAGAGGGAAGAGAACAGAGGCAGAAGGACAGATGGAGAGAGAAGAGAACAGAGGCAGAAGGACAGGTGGAGAGAGAAGAGAACAGAGGCAGAAGGACAGGTGGAGAGAGAAGAGATCAGATGTAGAAGAGAGCAACGCTATACATACACTCGAACAAAAACAGAAAGAGGTAGCAAAATGCACGTACTAACAACTGCCCTGTATAAGTTAGTATGGCACCCAGACTAGGGCTTGTATTATCAGATCTAGCCTAGCCAAGGCTTAGGCCCTCCTTAGCCCCTAGATGACTGTCCTCTCACCAACATTTGTCAAAACAGTGAAAATACTTACTACCATTCAGTGCAAGTAGAGCAGAGAGTAAATCAGTACTGGCACAAATCAACAAGGCAGGTCATTTAAGACAATATGTTATGCTAATGTGAAAATGTATGAACATGGCTGCTCAAAACACCAACATCTAGGCTTGTATGAGGAGAGGATAACATGGGAATTGGAGGGGGTGGGGGGAGGTACCACACTTGTTTGCCAACTGTGTGTGTGTGTGTGTGTGTGTGTGTGTGTGTGTGTGTGTGTGTGTGTGTGTGTGTGTGTGTGTGTGTGTGTGTGTGCGCGTGTGTGCATGCATGCATGCGTGTGAATATGTGTTTGAAATGTGTTATTCAATGTTTCCAATGGTAATTATCTGGTTTAATGGAAATAATTACAATGTCCAATTTGTGTATTTTCACAGAATTGTTGTCAGGCAATGGTAGACATGCAGTACAAATTAAAACCCTGTCCTATTTACCAGCAAACCACCAGCACAGTACTTTTAAATTAAACTCTTACAGTGGCGCCATCTTTAGAGCTGATGTAATTTAATTGTCTCACATAGGAGTAAGACCCTCTAAAGAGCAAAACAAATTAGAAACACGTAAAGTAAATGAGACACTAGGCACTTGCCTTCTGGCTTGAGTTTGTCCAAGAACCACTTGATGTATGGACCTGGCATGCCGCCGAGAGCATTGAAGCACAGACAGACATCTTCTATGATGACTGGACCTTTGATGTGTTTCGCTGCCTCCCTGCATTTCGCCTCACAGATGTACCCGGGCTCCCCCTGGTACTCGGGAAGGTCTATCTTCTTGGACGTCAACTGTCAACATCCACAACAGGACTCTGACAAGCAGTAACATTTTGTATTTGTTTTACATTGTGTTCCCATATGTTTGGAGTCAGACCACATTTGCATTTTCTATAGGTGACCATTATAATGTTTCCTTCATTTCCTACTAATCTTGATGAGATCTGTTACTGACTATTTCACAGCATATCTACCCTCCATAGACAGAGGTTCTGTGTAAGATTCGTGAACTTTTAATACCTCAGGCTCCCACAAACTTCTTTCAAACCGTACACCCCTCCGTTTCTGCTTGAACCACCACTGATTACCACGGATTGCCCCCGATTACATCACCAAGCAAAATGACAACTGTATTAATATGCAGAAATGCATCGACTGACAGCTGTCATAATTTGACAGCTCTGATGCCACGCTGCACAAAAACATCATTTCTAAACACTCCACACTATATACAACATGTACCCAGGTATGTGCTCACAGAAATTCAGAAAACCTGCATAATGCTGCTTTTATAGGGTACTGTTTGTTTGGGTAATGGCGGACGAGTACCTTATTGTGGTCTTATATCATCTGTCAAAGTCCATGATCGATTTTAAAGTACAGCATGTCACCCTTTCATATACACCGCCTTATGGACTTACACAAATGTCAAACTATCTACATAGCCAGCATTAATCCACATAGCTGCATGCACCAGAGCAATGCAGATTGACATAAATTGTTCAAGAGAAACAGCAGGAATCGAACCATCTCCCCAGTCCTGACTGAGACTGCAACATGCCAACCGTATCACACAGCTATACCCTCATTTAAGAATCAGATGATGTGACTGTTATTGCGTGGTTGTATATTTTATGATATTATACTTCTCAAAGTAGCATACACCATGTAAAATCACTAATGTTTCCATTTTTGCACACTTCAAACGATGGCTTATACATACGATTTCATTACCTGGAATGGAAATCCCTTCCCAAGTATTTGGGTCACTTCTTCAAGTTTTTTGGCATTGCCAGTAACAAACACCAGGGTTTTTGTTGTCATCGTGTTCAGCCGATCTGAAATGTGCATCAATGGTACATCAACATGATCAAGTAAGTATGCAGGCACCAAATAGTGTTACAGACCTGTAATGTATATAGGGGGGGGGGGGGGGGGGATCGAGATGGAGAGTGAGAGGAAGGATCAAGGAGAGGGAGGAGCCGAGTATGTCAAATGTATCTGAAGTAATTTTCCTTTGACAGTCATATTATATTTGTCAGTTTGTTTTTGAGTAATTTGTATACATTCATTTTCTGTGGTAGCCTAGGTTTCTCGGAAACGTTTTGCATGTGAGTGACACTGGTCTGTAGTTAGATGTATTGGCCTTGTTACCCTTCTCATATATTGCAGATATTCGTGCTGTTAACCAGTTGGATGGGACAGTCCTGTCCTCATAGGATTGTTGGAAGATCACAGACAGTACATTAGCAATCCCCTTGGCAGTCTCTTTCAGTATCCTTGCTGGTAGCTCATCTGGGCCAATAGCTTTCGTTTGGTCAATGTTTTTGAGTAAAATTTCAATTCCCCGTTGTGTGAACTGTATGGTGTCCATCTCACGGTAGGGAGACAGTCCTTTGTCAGGCAAGTGTTTACCACCATCGCTGGTGAAAACTGACACAAACTGCTTGTTTAACACTCTACATTGGGTTGGTTTGTAATGTGGAGGCCATTTGTATCAGAGAGTATAGGGATACCCACTTTTTCAATTCTATTGAGTTTGACAAAAGGCCAACATTTCTTTTGCTTTCCTCTGTCAAGCAGGCTCGCTCCAATCACATTTCTGATATAGTCATCATGGGCAGATCTCAATAGTTTATGTAAGTGTTGCCGCTTTATATGGTAGGCTGACCAGTCTTCCTGCTTTTGTTACTTTTTTGCTTTGCGATAATGTCTGTCCTTCTTACGAATTTCACATTTGATGTTTCGTGTGATCCAGGGCAGGTTTCTTTTAGTTCTGGATTTAGTCATTGGAACGTGTTTAATGATGGCTTGATGTAATGCACTCTTGAATGATTTCCAGTTCTCCTCTGTTGTTCTAGATGTTGGATTTCCCATTAAAAACACCACCCCGGAAGTGGCCATGTCTGTCGGCCCTCAAAGTTTGCAGAGTTGTATTTGTACACCGTGTGCGAGTGCTTGTTTGAGTGTTGTTTGGGACGGACGTCAAGTGTGGTGAGTACCGCAAGATGATCGCTCATCCCAGGGACCACTTCAAATCCAAGAAACAAGGTTTGGGTTTTTGTTAAAAACCAAGTCCAGCACAGCATTCAATGAAGGTCGTGTAGTTTCTCATTGATGCTGCGTAAGGCTAAAATGTTCTTTTATAGCTACAAGCTTCCTGGTGTTTACACTATCACAGGTTCCTGACACTTCGTCTGTGTCAGATGCTATGTCTCCAACATTGAAATTTGGTGTGCAGTTCTGTTAGGGACTCTTCTAGGTATTCTAGATGTTCTAGTGGGGCTCCTGCTGGTCGATAGAAAGAGCCCAAGTACAGTTTCTGCAATTGTGGAAGTTGGATGGAACTCCATACACATTCATTGTCCTTAGATAAGTTATTCTCCTCTGTGGCCAGGACATCTCCCCTGATTGCACAAAACACTCTGCCGCCGTGTTTGGTATGGTCCTTCCGATGCACTTCCGTGTAGTGAGAAGGGAAGAGGCTGTAAGTGGGGAATGTACTGTCAATTTTTGACTTGTGCACATATATATCCTGGAATGACATATGGGTCGTATTGTTGAAGTAACACACACAACTCACGGTTCTTAGTATTTCCCTTCATACTGTTACCAGGGGCATAGCTAGCCGTACGTACGTACGTACGTACGTACGTACGTACGTACGTACGTACGTACGTACGTACGTACGTACGTACGCACATGCTTCCACATCATTAAGGAAACCACAAAACGCCCACTTCAAATGGTGGCCAGAGGATGCCCGAATATGTTCACAGCCTTTGGCAACAAAAGCATCATTCACTTGTAACAATTTGTCAACATTGTACAGCTGTACCCAGTTTCCAGACCCATGTGCACAGAACAAATAGATGCCTCCGCCTGAAGCCAGTGAAGGCTATCTTGGCAATGAAGCAGCCGGATAAATACGAATTCACTAGAAACAATTTATCAATGTTTTGACGTCCATGGGCTAAGATTAAAAGAAAGCTAAAACTTAACAACAAAACCAAACTACAGTCGCTCTGTGAGATGAGAAGGGCTAGACGTGCCAATGCACTGTATACGTTCAGGTCTGCCTTCTGCTCTGGAATATCTGGAGGCTGGTGGGAATGGCAAAGCATGGAGCTAAATTGTTGTCAATCCAAAGGTTTGACTTCATTGGCAACGATTGATGATAATATGCCATGGTATTATGTATATTAACCATTGAAGTCCTCCACCAGGCCTTTTCAGCATGTTTAATGCAGTAAAATACTGTGTATTTTCTATTTACTCCTTAGCGTGTTCTATTTCACTATGATATATTGTGACTTAAAATGCGCTATATGTCAACTGGTTGGATTCTCACACATGCTGCACAACATTTTGGAGCACCAGACCCCGATGACAGAATTTAGAATATCATTAATTATTTAGTGCTTCCACTTGCATTTATGCCTAGCTACGCCCCTGGTT
This sequence comes from Oasisia sp. SBJ-2009, assembly GCA_964017155.1. Taxonomy (NCBI): domain Eukaryota; kingdom Metazoa; phylum Annelida; class Polychaeta; order Sabellida; family Siboglinidae; genus Oasisia; species Oasisia sp. SBJ-2009. Next base: position 32,122,037 of record OZ024863.1, read on the forward strand.
ACTGTTCATTGAGAGAATCTTAATGATGATGAACCTTTCTTGAGGAATTATTGTTGTGTTGATGTGTCATTGCTGTTGTTGAGACGACACTGTTAATTTGTGTTCATGCTGGTGAATTGCATTGTCTCTGCCTCTGGCCACCGGCATTGTCTTCGACCGCCTGTTGTCCCTCTGTGTGTCGGCGGGGCGTTGCAAATGCCCAATTGTTTTGTCATAGAACACTGCCTGGTGACACGCATGGCAGATTTGGCTGTTTGTTGACACACCTGAATTAGCTGGCGGCTTGAATAAGTGATTGCCATGGCGACCGACACTGTTGACTGTAGTAGTTACAGAGGAATTGTCTCAAAAAATCTTTAAAATCCGCAAAAGCAAAAATGTCCAGGTTCACACGTTAGGCGTCATAGAAGTCCACCGACGTTCACAGTACTTACAGATATGAAATTATAGCACACAATTGCTGAACACTTTAAATAAAGTTGATAATACAGACGTTATACAGTCAACAGCATCGTTACAATCATAACGATCGATGTTGAATGCACATGCAAGCGCACACACCTAAATAGGCTCAAACAAAACTTATACGCACTGGCTTAGACTTAGATGTCATTATCAGCACGCCAAGCTCTAACATAGTTACCTGAACGTCAAAAGAGATGGTCTGAACTGAAGCCTGGCCGGGGGATATACCGAAACTCTGAAGGTATTGTTTCGGTGATGTCAGTGTCAGTGCTCAATCGCAGTTCCCCAAAAGTGCCGAAACGTGCACAGGTCGACAATACAAAACGTCCCACTAGAGGGCCAGTAGTACATTAGGTTCTGCGATGTGGCGCCACCGTTCGAAAACCAATTTATGTTTATTTCGGTGGCTTTACCCGACAAGTTTGCTAAATTGGGCGTGTTGGCTAAATGCTGAGATTAACAGTAGCTATTTAATATGTCACTTCCATACAACTTAGTTATTCAAGATTTTTTTTAAAACAATTACTGAATTGTTGAAAACCCCAGTAGATGGCGTCATAGGTCTGAACTAAGTCCAGTTGATTTCACTGATTGCAGAAGTCGCAGAATACAGTAACATGGGCTTCTCCACACGTTCACAATTTCTGTGACCCGGTCCCTATTTGAGGACCCTGCCCCCCTCCCAGCATACATAATGTAATGTTGCAAAACACTCACTTTATTAGAGTATTCATTTATTTAAAGTAAAATAATCTGTACATGCAACAGTATACAAAATGGATTTCGTTCTGAGATTGTAAAATAAAACTTGATTTACCCAGACACAGTCACACACCAGGAAAATGTAAGACGCACATATATCATTTAAAAGCTATGAACGGACATTTGCTAGCAGAAATTTCACGGAATCTAATGACACAATGGTTGTTAGAATACAGTGACTCTTCCATTAATTATTTGAAATGAAACCATTCTTCATATTTCCTGTGGAATCATTATTCCACACTTCGTGACAGGAATAAGCAAGTCAGAATCCAGATGGTGTCACTAAGTTCAGCACCGTCCCTCCCCTCTTCATGTACGAACACAATGTGGTACCAACTTGCTGATAATATACTATAATATAGATCGATTTCTTTTTACAATAAAACGAGTCGTGGTTGCCAAATATCTGTATCCTGTGTTAAAATGCAGCACGTTCATGAAAGAGCAGGTAGTTGTTTCGCGTCTTCTGTATTGAGTGCATTTCAACAGCCGTCGTTGTCTACCTCCACACACAACTAATACACAACACTAGCTAGACAAGTGTCCATGCTCCACTCCTGTGGAAGGTCCTGGTGGCTCAATTGTCCCCGATACTCCTGTCAGTGGCCAGGATGACTGTGTGTTGGCCCCCAGCAGACACCATCAGGCCTTTCCTGCGGCGCACAAACAGCTCACGGTTAAACATGACATGTCAAACACATTCATGTCATCATCATCGTCATCGTCGTCAACATCATCAATTTTCTATAAGAACACTGCTCCTCTACAGCTTGGATATAATTGTTACCGAAGAACAAAAAATACCATGATGAAAGAAAAAACTGGAAGACTGAAAAACACATGGAGAAGGTCCCAGCAAAGGAACTGAAGACATATGAAACCAGCTGGAATTAAATAAAAACAGCAACAGGAGTGTGTTGGAACTTGGAAGTGCATTGTATTGGTCCTATGTTCTTGTTAGACGGATAGAGTTTAACTAACGAAACAGGTAGTTTATAAGATTGTGACAATAATGACAGGTGGTTGAGGCAAAGGAAAACGGAGGAAATTTTGATTTGTACACCTGGCTTTGTTTTCTTTACTTCTTTAGTCGTTATTCTATTCAGATGACTCTAGTACCCCGTTTTGGTTGCTCATAACAGTTTGAGACGGGGATCACATAACCTCACTATCTCACCCTCGACAGGTATCTTATTTTAGACACAATCCAGGTATACTGGACTGTGGTCACAGTAGAGGAGGTGGTCCTAGTGAGATGTCACCCAAGACATTGTCCGCAGCATCAGGCTAAGATAACGTTTAAAAAATACGCCAACGATTGTCAAATTTTAGCAAGTGGGCCATACTGATCTCTCTTTGAAAGCAAATTTTTATACCTTCCCACAGGATTAAAATAGCAAGATCCAACTAGAATTGTGCAGACTCTGCAATCATTCGGGTATATACACTACACTGTATAAATGAGTACATGGCAGTGAGAATAACGAACTGTTTTCACGAACAGATTTGCCAGAGGCAAAATAGAGAATGCTCTGAGCAACAAATGGTGGCAGGCCGCAGTAAGAACTCTCAGACAGCCACTGCTAGATGTCACCCGTGTAAACTGTCACCTTTGTTCTAGCTGCTTTCCCATGACCTGCGTTGGTTCATAGATGTCGTCTTCTTCCGACTGTCCGAGCTGCCTGGTGCTGCCCATGCCCCATGCGTATATCTTCCCTGGAAACACAACACAGAATCAACTCTCCTGCCCTAAGTACCTCACGCTGCAGGTCAACATTGTATGACCTGAAGAGAAATCCTGTTGACATGTATAGCTGCTTTAGTAACCCAATTTGGATGAGAGAGAAAACGTGAGTTAGGGCGTTGTATGTATAAAAAAGAAAAAATGGATCTGGGTGGGTCCATCTGGAATACAAACTTGAAAACATTTGTGTGATACTCCACAACAGACATAAAACATGAACAAATCTGCTGTTTATATACATTTTCTGTCAGACATGTAAATGCATGGTTATTTTTTGAAATAATAAACCATTGATGTGTAATAATACTATTATATTCTAACCATGCTTTATCAACAGAAACAAAATGGAGACCCTGTCTCTATATACCCCATGTAATTAGTTCAGCAACTACACCACTTGAAGACAGTGTATTTGTAGGTCTCTCCAGTGGTTTTGGTTGAGTGGTGGGTGGGTGGCTGTCATCAATCATAATTTGTTATGATTACTGGAATGTTTTATATTTACAAAGCCCCTTAGACGATTCAACAAAAACAATTCTCCTGACAAAATTCCACAAATGCAGATATTATTTACGACCAACTCTTCCAGCGTAATAAATACTGTGCCACATTTTACGTTCATCAGTGTGAACCAGCAGTGAACAAGACGAGACCAAACAATGACGACAACTCACCGTCTTCCAACACGGCAAACGACACCGCGGTGCCTGCATTCACCATCCTGCACTTCTTTCCCTGCAGAGTTTTGACCACACACGGCTCAGACTTCTCCTCCAGGTTGTCCTTGCCGACACCCAGCCGGCCGTACTCCTTCCTGCCCAGGGCGTACACGTCTCCTGTCAACAACAACCCTCTACGTAGTTGTCTCATGTCTCTGGGTAGGTGGATTATAGTAATGACAGTAATGTTTACTGTGCACTGTAGCCATAGAGCCTGGGCAGATGAACAGATATATTAACATTAATTTTGATATGGCATGAAATACAGTTAATCAAAATAACATTGAATTTCATTTAATATTTATGTAAAAATTATGAAAACTATTAAATAAAATAAAAGTATACACATAATTAACCAAAATGACCTTGTGATCAGACTATAGAGTCCATGTCACAAGAGTTCTTAGCAATTCATTGGTGCAATAACATTGTTCAAACAATTGCCTAAGTAAATAAACAACCTCTCTGTTGAGACAGTTTTGTTTAACAGATTCCAACTTTGTCGACTCAATCCATCTTACTCACCACTTTTGTCGAGTGCAACGGCATGGTGCTGTCCTCCACTGATCTGCGTCCAGCCGAGAGACTTGTCAAAGGACGTGGAAGTACTCGGCATAAACCGATTAACCATGTCTGCAAAACCTGCACATACCAGTAGAAATCGTCTTTTAACAATAACTCACATTTTGACACATTTTACTACCTCAAAATACAAGTCGTTTTTACCAGTAACTCACTGCAAAGTCGCAACTTTAGCACTACACACAAACAACTGGACTCCAAAAATCTGGGTTTGATAAAGATCATTGCGGTTAGAACGGACCATGTCACTTGGACCCAATGTTGCAGGTTATTGAAGAGGGAGAAGTAGCTTATTCAAGGAGCAGAGGCCGAAGGTACTGCTGCTATCAAGTGCCATCACTTACCTAGTTGATAGTAGTTGTTTAGACCCCATGCATAGATGATGTCCGTGTTTTTCTCTTTTGCGTAAGTTGTATATTGGCCAGTCCAGACGTCACAAAAATGTGCTCCTCGTTTCCTGACATGTACCTGCCCCGGTATTAGTAAGTAGCCTGGAAGAGAGAGAGAGAGATCATCACAAGATTATACAGTTGTGGTTCTTGTGTAAATGTTTCGTTCTTATACAGTACAATATCCACTCTAAGCTGGTTGCATTTAATGCTCAAACACCTATATGCTTCAACAACTCAACACACTGATTAAATTATAACTGGAAAAATTATTGTGTTATTCTATTCCATAATTTACCAAATTTTTGTACACATGTCACTTGACATACAAATTTGAGGCATGTCGCCAGGCTGCCATTATATTTGGACTAACCACATAAAAATAGTCCCGGATCAATGAAAAACAACTTTATACAGGCATCGAAGCACTGTCACTGTACCTAGTAGTAGTTAGTACTAGTTACACCATGCTTGATGGACATGGTGCAGGAGACACCAGTGTGTACCTACCTATGCCCTTTCTACCTCCACGGACAGCAAAGCACTCGGTCACCCTCCCTAGCTGCCCCTGGTCAGCACAGCCTGCAAACAGCACAACAACAGGTCACACCGACTCACACTGGGCTCTATAAACTCCACACATCCACTGCACGAGACAGTTTTTTGTATATGCCCTGTCATGGGCAGATACATACAAACTCATTCCTGCAGTTAACATTGATGCAGCTGCTAGACGCTACCTTTGGCAGGTTTCACTTTGAACATTGTAACACTAATTGTGTCCCAGCGTATCAAATGAATATCAGTGATGCATTCCTGCAACAACAATTACTGCTATCCAATAAGACCCTTACCTAATGTAAATATTTCTCCTTTATCTGTGAGACAGACGAGGTGATCAGTGCCTGAGGAGATCTTCAGGACGACCTGGTCTGGCAGCAGCTCTACCGGCGTCTTCTCTATTTTGTTTCCACTCACTAGGCCAATTGGGCCGTTGGCGTCCTGAACAAACATGTTAACAATTGCAAGGCAGGCATTTCCCTTTCAAGTTAATACAAACTAGTGAAACTACTATGTAATAACTAAGAACAGGAAATTAAAAAAATACCTGTATCACACTAAAGTTTAAACTAATATTTTACATGACACATTTTATGCCATGTTTATGAATTGCACTGTCTGCATTAATGTCGTTTCTGGGTCTTTGTTAAGTTTAGCTGCATCCTCGACACAACTTGTTTGATGTTTTTCATGAGTCATGCTAAGCATGTTGTTTGCAAAGAAATATGACACATGTCAATGTGTGCATGCTGCCATGTGCATTTCACCATGAACTACTATGCATACATTAAGCACCACCTTTTTAGATTTGAGCTGATGCACACTTGAATCATTTTTTGCTGTAGGGACCTCATTTTTTTAAACCCTAATGCTAACACCGGATGTGACATGAGATACAAATTGACTTTCACACTTACAAAGTTTCTTGTCCTATGTCTTCTCAGGTTACTGTTGCGATATGTTGGTTCCCACTATGTTCTTACTTTGGGTCATTGTTCAACACATGTTTGTGTCAAATGTTCATCTTATGTTCACTTACAATGCAGTAACCATGATACCAATGACTCTGTTTGCACCCAAATCCATTTCCCTTAGATTGTCACTAACTGTACCCTGGTGTAGCTCAAAGGGGTAAATGTACACTCACTCGGAACGTGCCACATGCGAACACCCTGCCGTCGTCCGCGAGGAACGCGGTGTGACTGTCGCCGGCACTTATCTGGACGATGTGTTCTGTCATGTCAACTCGACCTGGCACCATGCACTCGTCCTCGTCGGATGTGAGTCGGCCCAGTGCACCCTCGTCATTGCAGCCAAACGTGTACACCTACGAAACAAACACGTGTCAGTCGCAACCACCAGTTATAATAATACAGTTTTTCTACAGCGCTAATTCCCACATGGCGGATCGATGCGCTGCACAAGAAATATACTAAACGTATATTAATAAATAGAAATGTAAATTATATAAAGTAATATAAAGTTTTGCTTTTAAGATGTATAGTACTAAAACTTTGTATGTAAATTATATAAATTAATATAAAATTAAAACCTTTCCTAAAACTGTGTACATAAATATATATATATATATATATAAATTAACCTAAAACATAAACACTGATTAAAATGTGTATGACACTAAAAAGAAATTCTAAAGCATTGTCCGTAATTTCAAAACAAGTTGAATTAATTGAAATGTCTAATAAAAAGATGTCTTTAAACATTTTCTAAACATAGGTAGTGTCCCGGATATGTCACCAAACAACTGGATTTCATCATTGTAATAACCGTGATGCATTTGGCATGAGAGGAGAGAGCTGCAGTGCCTGTATTTAGGCTACTCTCATCCCAGCTGCAATGAACAGAAGAGTTACGATAAAAGGCACAGCCACTGCAAGGTAGAGTGTCGGGCAATCACGTTTTGAGTAACTGATTCTGGTGATGATATTCCGTTTTTTATTTCGGACAACGGAACATGAAAAGGTAACATTACCCCATTAGGAAATCAGTGTAAGCTGTCCGTGAGAATACTCAGTCACCAGCTACGTGAGCAGTGGCAATATACACGTTTCAGTTGAATCAGTTCACTAATACAAACGTTACAGTTGACTTTGTCAGGTTATTTTAACAATATAAAACATATTATATAAATCAGCAATCAAACATTGAAAAGTAGTCAAATAAATTTAATTTAATCAATTATCAACACGAGCACTTACCTCTCCGGCGTCAGTCAGACAGACAGTGTGCATGCCACCAGCATATACCTGCACCACATTGTCTTTGGGCAGGTCTACCTTGGCTGGTTTTACCTTCTCCATGATGTCCGGTCCGAGTCCCAACTGACCCGTGTCTCCTTCTCCCATCGCCAGCACACAACCCGGGATCTTCATGTGGGACACATGACTTACTGTTCAAGAGAAACATCGACAAATAATTGGAATCTAACATTGAAATATTATTATTTATATTATGTTATTATAACCAGCATTTCTAAAGTGCTATATCTCTGGAACCAGCCGATTCTTAAGCACATACAAACATTGTAAAAAGTACATAGAATGATATATATATATATATTATATATATAAAATAGGTATATCTAAGTATATTATGTACAAATTAAAAAAGATTATATATATATATATCATAAGTAATTAATATACATATTTCTAACACATTAAAACTTGTAAATAATTATGGTATATTAAAAAGTTAAACTTTTTTAATATTCTATAATAACAAATTAAAGAAGTTTATAATTTAATTCATAAAATATATGTTCGTGTCATACACAACAATTCCTCACTGGAATCAAACCAGTTGAAAGAAATTAATGTTAAGGAAAGTCTTGAATCTATATACTTAGAGTGTCTGATTGATGAATGTTTTGTGGCAAACTGTTTAAATGTGCTAGACTGGAAATGTTGAATGCAGACACCAGTTAAATATTTGCACACATGGGTGAAATTTCATATCAGAGATGGTCACCCACATACCTCTAGTTGAGTTGGCATAGAAGAAAGCAATGAATGGCTGTGTCAGTATTCCCACAGTTGTCACATTCAAGGGTCATAACACTGAAATGGTTCAAATGCATACTGAAGTTGCTGATAACTATGAATTGAGTTGAACAAATGCAAATAGCACAGCTGCTATCCATAGAATAGATAAGATAAGTTAGCTGCTGGTTGCTGGTGCTCACTCTTTTTCCGTGATCGCGCTTCTCCATTGGTCACTGTGTCCGTTTCAAGTTTCGATTTTTTTGCTCCACCATCGGTTTGCTTAGCCTTGTCATTCTGTGGTCGTTTCTTTGCTGAAGAACCCACTGAGCGGCCCATTGCAATGGTCTCTTTACATCAGTGCCTGAAATACACATCAAATTGTCTTCTCTAGGATTTGCATGGTGCTATTATGCTTTCTGCAAGCATATTCCAGTTGGGACATAGCGGGTGTAAGTTTTTCCACTATTCAATTGGGGTTGGCAACTTGGCATGCACTATACAAATCAGCACTTGTGCACATATAGTATATTAATCTTACATGATTTGATTACCAACAAAATCAGTTGAATCCTTTAACATAGTCTTTGATATTATATTAAATGTGCCATTAATCGGATATGTTATTCATTACTTGTACAACCAGTCCAAGTAATTTAAGTTTTGAACATTAATATTTTTTGGGGAGATTTGTTTAGTATTTTGTGGCAGCACAAATAAATCATTAAATATGTCGTCTTAAATATAACAAAACAGTCATTGTTGCTGGTCTTAATTTGCCTATTAAAAACTATACATTTCCTTTACAAAACAATGCAGTGATACTCAACCCATGTAAACTACATGAATTAAACATTAAAGCTAATTTAAGCTTTCATTAACATTGTAGACGAGTCACGACTGACACAATGATTGATTTTTATGTAACTGGCTGTTGATTAGAACTTGAGTTCTAAATTTCGAACATTGTTAATGCATTGAAAGTCTAAAGTTACATTTTTGCAGTAAGAAGTGGCTAGGTAACATTTTCAGCCTTTACACTGAGCTGTCAAGCTTGACAGTCAGCTTAGTTATGTCCCCAAAATGGCTTACCCCGCACTCGTAAGACTGATAAGTGTTATTGCCTGGAATGCTTTGTTCAACATATTTTGTTTAAATTGAGAAAATGTGTACCACCAGTATACATTCTCTAAAACGCCTAAATGAATGATTTAACATTTAACTCACAAGAAGTGCTTTCAAATTTGCCGCGTTCTTATGCGCTAGCCAATGCCTGTGGCTGTCGAGTATGGCCTTTTGTATTGTCAAGCCTCAACTCAAGGAAGAGAAGTAGTAGCCTACCGGCCGGTCAACGAATTATACTAGATCGGCGTGTGGCTTTCATTTAAACACATGATTGACAGAACAATAGCTTATCGGATTCTCACAACTACACTTTACTGTCACTGAATTTTAAATATGACTGATGAAATATGACAGTAACCGTATACTTCTCGCTCGAAACCTCCTCGTGCAGGCAGACTACCGGTAAGTTGAATGCGCATCTATTACCGCGCAATTTCCGTTTTCCTACACGGTGGCGTTTACAAAAGTAGGAATGCGGAAATTAATAAATGGAACATACTGTGTTGTGTTTTATAGTTTTTTTACACGTATAATGATAACTAGTAGTTGTATGCATTTTAAGAATACATACACACGTCAAATGAATTCGAAAGGAGCACAACAATTTGAGGGAATATTTTATACACGTAACATTATAAAGGTTTGAGTAAATTAAATTAAAATGTGGCTGTCAAAAATACAACTTATTTGCGTAGCAAACAATTGGACAAGTATACTTCCGAAATATTACAGGGTTCGCGCTATTTTGGGATGATATTTTAAACATCTATACACTGAAATGGATTATAATGTACATATGATCCATTTCAATATAACATAGATGTTTAATTTTATACGAAGTGTTTTTTCCAGGATTACGTACATTGTAAACATGTATGTAAGTTTGTTATACATTAATTAACATCAAATGTTTTCTTTAGATAATGACATGGATACTGACGTGAAAGGGATATATTATATTCTGTTGTGCAAACATGGTATACAATATAATGAGGATCAAGGTACATTAATAGTCAATAATAATTATGGAGCATGTGCAATGCAAATTATACATCATTATGAATAACAATGAACAAAGGGTGTTGTGATTAATATATTTTACTTTCACAACACCACTGTCCAAAATGATATGCTATTTAGTTGTAAATTTATAATAATTATGTAGATACTGGTAAGATTGTGTCGTTTCGTTTACATATATCTATTTGTTGTTTTCCAATTTCAGGACCGCACAGCAAACGCTTCCGCTGAGTTGAAAGCAGAGAGAAATCTGCTTGGTAATTTTGTGAAAAGCGCCTTCTGCAGTTAAAAATGGGCGATCGATACAACATTCATAGTCAGTTGGAACATTTACAGTCCAAATACATTGGAACTGGTCACGCTGACACGAACAAATGGGACTGGCTAACAAATCAGCACCGAGATAGTTACGCGTCGTATCTCGGCCATTTCGACATGCTGAACTATTTTGCCATTGTTGAGAACGAAAGCAAAGCTCGCGTGCGCTTCAACTTAATGGAGAGAATGTTGCAACCCTGCGGCCCGCCTCCAGAACGACCAGAAGATTAAGCTGTGGTATACCATGTTATCTTCGATGTCTGACAGCGACAACCATGGTAGCATGGCAAGTGAAAGCAGGTGTTTGTATTATCGCCCGACCGTGGACGGACCGATTGATGAACACGACCGAATCGAACTGATGAATGTCCTACATGATCGTCTTATGCGGAAGTGCGGTGACGTTTCATATGTCCACACTGGAGGCTGATCACTTGCAACGGCGACCATTCTGTGCCGGGGCACTGCACACCTCTTAACCTGATAGGACTTGGCGAGTTGGTCCTAGACCTAGACGTTCTGCAGTTGAACTTTGTCTTTGAAGCCAGTACAGATGGGCAGTATCGGGTTATGAGCACAGGGATAGCTGACCATTTCCCAAGACGGCTCTCATATAAACGACGTGATACTTGGGAACAATCATTAATAACAAATATACTTTTGTCTTCATTTACCTGCTACGTGAACATTGACATTGTGGTTTCTGTGTACATGTCTCTACAAGTCAATAAGACGTCTGGTATGTGTCACTCACAAAGATTATTTTAAGGTTGTAGTAATTTCATGATGGGTAACTTATCGTAAAGATGGTCAACGTTATTAAAACAATATTTCATTAATTATATAACCCGTGTCTGTCTGTGTTGCATCTTATTACGCAAAGTAACACTCGTGGGGAATTGATTGATATATATATAACGTATGTATGTATATATATATAAAACACTAGATCCAAATCGTTTGTGGCACTTCTAAAAATCCATGTGTTTATGCTAAACTTGGTTTTGCCCCAAATAATATATTCGTTCTGTGCACATGGTATCAAACCTTACTTTTTAGGTCTAACTAGGTGTAACTATTGGAAGAAGCTATATTGCAGATGTGTATGTCATACCTGTATCACAGACTGGTGGAAAATGCTGGTATCCCTGCCTCAATAGTTTATATCATTACATGCCTGAAATTGTTGAATAATGACATCAAGATTGTTGGACCTTAATACTATTATATAACAAGATTGATTTATATAGGATTCCTCACAACCAAATTATGTGGTTTGTCGTGTTTTGGCATGTTTGGTTGGTTTACAAGTGTGCAGTCACCATTCAAAATTATTAAGCGCTATGTTATAATTTTTAACAGTTGTTCTTAATAGTATGCATACTTTCTGTTTGTCTAAAACCAAATACTTGATCTAATAATTTTTGGGTGTGACCATTGTATACCATTAGATTGAGATATACTGGCAAAAATATAAAGTACATAAACAATTCAAGTATACCAAATAATGTTCTATGGTTTACTTGTATGATGCACAACATTGAATGTTTGTAGTGTAGTATCTATAATACAGTTTCAGTTGATAGCTGGCACTGGAATATAATACTGATGATAAATACAACTGAACTGTATTTATACATGACAGGCTTCGGTTTAAAAAAGTAAGTAAGGCGAATAGTAGTCAGACATGGGGTCAACTACATTGAAATGTATTTAAATACAAATACTCTTGAGGGATTCAAATACAATTACAAATACTTTTAAAGGCAAAAGTATTTAAATACAAATACATTTGAAAGTATTTCAATGATTTTTTCATTATTACTATAATACAGGTAAAAGAAAATCAAATCGTATATTGAGACATCTAGTTTATAGGGATTCCTAATTTATAGCCATAATTAATGCATTGCTCACGCGATAGCCATACAAGTGCTAGGGAGTCTTGTTATTGCTAACTACGTCACAGTGACAACTGACTCAGAAACCTCTATACACAAAGGTAAAGGCCATAATCTGTTGTTTGTTAAGTTAGGCCAGGAGGTTCATAATAAAATGCCTGTGTTGCCCTCGGAAGAGGAAATTGTATTGACTGCTAGGATCTTGTAAGTGTGACAGAGCAACTTGAAAGACAACTAGGAGACCAGTATAGCCTGGTGCCAGACTAAAGAACAAAGGGGATATTGACCTATGGCCACTGTCACGTGTTAATCCAACCTATGGCTCTAAGCAAACAAACGTTGTGGTCACTGCCAGGGCCATGGGGAACACCTGTTGTCAAGTGTCTTCTTCAATAAGTATCACTGTTTTATGAGACAGGTTGCAAACAATGGGTATTTTTAAGGTTGAATTTTTTGGGTGAAAGGTGATTTGCAGTAAAGGTAATCAGTTTGGCAGGCATTACAGAAATATACTGACAATGTATTTGAAAAAGTATTTGAAAGCATTTGAAAATATCAAATACTTTAGGAAAGTATTGAAATACAAATACTTTTAATTCCTAAATGTCACAAATACAAATACTTTAAAAAGTATTGAAATACTTTAAAATACAAATATATTTCACCCCATGCCTGATAGTTGTACAGGTTCTGATGTGACATCTGGTTCACAGGTGTACAACTTACGAAGGTCAAACTGAACTGGACATAGGTTCAGTAAAGGAAAACCAGAGCAAGTAATAAGCATATTTTAATTTAACTTTTCTCTCATTTCTTAACGTTAACAGGACATCTGAAAAATAAAATCACAAGTCTTATTTCTGCTGCAGAAACAGCCTAACTTTATTCTCCCAACATTCATCCAGGTATATAATACACAACCGCATATAAATAAAATTAAAACCAATTGATTATTGTAACAGTTTGGCAATGACCAGTATAGGCTATATGGATATGATGGTGCATATCTCACGCTGCTTGGTATAATAATTTATATAGTAATTCATCTATAGGTTAGGGATCCATACTGCATGTAATAGGAATGCAATACTGCCACTACACTGGTGGTATTTTATATTTAAAATGTCTCCATGAACTTTACTTATCATATATGCATCTTAGTATACCCTGAGGGGTTGAAACATGCATAGATGTGTGTATTCATGATTAAGTACATATGTACAGGCACAATAATAAATTCTACATCACAGTAAAACCATATAATGTCCCCTTCCCATGTTTCAGTCATTCTTTGTCGTTTTCTTGCCCTTGATCTGAAACAAACAAATTATAAATTATCGTCAAAGGTTCCTTAATTCATTTTTTTCACAATGCAAGCCACAGAGAGCAAATTATCTACATAATATTTCTGATCGGGTCTGGCAGAAATCAGTGGAAAACTGGCTTTACACTAATTCACAATTTTAAGTTATCCAAACCACGAATCAAAGACAGTGATTTTCATAATTTGAATATTCATGTGAATATGTGAAACGATTACGCAAGTGTTTCTGAGCCAATGTTGTCTGCGTCCCATGTTGTCTTATGAACTGCACTATTCACAAATTCAGAGTGCTGAAGTCTACATGTTGGCTAGCAATTAACTGTTTACAATTTAAACAAATGTACGCAGTGCAGTGTTTTCTTTTAGCCAGCCTGCCCAGCCACTGGTGTTATTTTAAAGTATTCACATATTACATATTTTGACATCAAAGAACCACGTTCGTGATGGGAAAAACTAGTTGAGGTGCAACTTTAATACTTGAAACTTGTGTGTTAATATTGCAATATGAATCTCTGTTACGAATCTCTGCCAGAGTCTCTAAGGTCAATGAAGTGGGTTTATAAAGGTGTAGCTGATACCTCTGTGATGAGTCCGGCTGCTATCGTGGATCCAGCGTAGCGCAGCATGAATCTGCCGAGAGCCTTGTAGTCTTTGTACAGCTCAATGCACACAGGTCTGTCTAGCTGCAACTCGATCACCGCACTACTGTTCTTCACCAGACACCTACAAACACAACACTGATGACTGCAACAGCTCTTGTATCTTACACCTGACTTATTTTGATTATTTCCCATGTACTAATTTAGATTCGTACTGCACAAAATTAAACCTACCTGGGTGATAACTGAACCAACATCAAATGCAATTTTGTTTACCTAATTTCACACTATAGTCTGTGTCCACTACAGCCTGCAAAGTCACCTGAGCAAACATGTCATTTAGTTTTGGTGAAATCTCAGGACAATTATCGGTCATGTGCTGTAAAACTCTGAAAATTGTCCCACTGCTAAGTACTACATACACAGTACCTAACCATAATCAGTCTAACGTTACTATCAATTATAGTATAGCATCTAGGGTTTGAAACTCTGGCATTAGAAACATTTGGACGAAAAAGCCTTTATTAAAAAAAATCCATCCTGGTTAAGGGTGTGGTGATGGTTTGATTGGATTGACAGTTAATTATTATTATCCAGTAACATGAATATCAACAAAGCTGACTTGTTACAGACACAATCAGCTGAAGGAACTGACTTGTTACAGACACAATCAGCTGAAGGAACTGACTTGTTACAGACACACTCAGCTGTAGGAACTGTAAAAGGTCCTCACCTGGGTTTCTTTTTCATCACTTCTCCTGTACTTTTATGAAGTAGACTGACAAGTTTGTGGATGTGGGCCGGCTCACTTGTGGACAAGTAGTGGAACACCACCTGGACACCAAGAATACAGGTTACTCCTACGGTAATACACCAGTCAATGACACAATCACAATCATGAGGTAACCAATCATAAATCATATGTCAGTTAAAACAAATGCAGACTATTAAATAACAAATGTTTGCACAGACACTGCATCTAATTCTAGGTATTCAAAATACACTATGTCAAAGTAATACAGCACATTCTATTCAACTCTGGAATATCTTAAGATTGATTCATTTTGTATTATTTCTTTTATGTTACTGAAATATATCTAAGTAAAAATGGAATGTTCACTGTACCCTGACAAATGTCTAAGCAAAATTATAAAAATAGATCTTCGATGGTTTCTGAGATATGAGAGCTAAAATCCATTGGACTAACGGACTAAAACTGCAACATTCATACATGGCACATATTCATATCCAACACACTACAACTTACGGGGAAACCTTTTGTGACGGGACAATCAATGTTGAGTAGGACAATTCGGGCTGTGAAGCGAGTCACTGCCTTGATTGGGTCATTGGGCAAGCACAGGATGCTCCCTAGAACACATGTAGAAGTCTGTGTTACTTACAAATCTACGAAATAACAACGTTGTTTAGATCATGAACACATAAGTCATTTCCAGTGAAGCCAATAAGTACATATAACGCTCACATGTTGTACACAGTCAAATTAATATATTGCTGGAATCTGTGTGGATTAGTATGACCTCTCAGTATGAAGAAAGTTTGACTGCAAGTTATACAACTTTTACACATCGACCAACATTTGCCATGAATCACTTACCGACAGTGACATTTGTCATATCAATGCCCGTGACAGTCAACACCACATTGTCTCCAGCAAATGCACACTGCATCGGTAAGTCATCTATCAAGACACCTGAAACAAATTATTCCAAAGTGAGTTACAAGATCCTGTATCAGAAATTACAATAGTAATTTAGTTTTATCTGCAAAATTTCTACCATCTCAGACAACTTTCATTACACAATATGTACAAATCAGACGCGTACACAACATACATACACTTTTGACAAATAATGACTAAATGACTGATTCCAGAGTAAAGGATTCCTTTGGTTTTTAAAGTTTTACATGAGGCTATGATTGCAACAAACAAGTGGAATGTCAGTATTTGACATTATTACATTATATCATGCAGTCTTCATCAACAAAATGTGTTTCCTGCAAAAGGATATAAGTTATTGCTCCAAAGTGAACAAAATATTTATAAATATTTTTTCAGTTTCTTAAGAGGCAATGTCAATACATTAAAATACCACACTTGTTAAATTAATTGTACCGAAATTTTAAATCGGTTTCTTTGACAACAATAGCCTCCTCTTGTGGAACTTATGTAGTTTTATTGGTTCAAGTGTCACTTGTGACGTGGACACACAGCAGGACATGTGTGCTTAACAGAACGACATGGATGTCTTGACAACCCACCTTTCACGGTGAGCAGCTCCCCCTGGGGCATGACGAGGAGTCTGTCTCCCGGCTGGACGGCCCCGGCGTGGATGACCCCCGCCACAGAGAAGCCACTGCCCATACCCTTGAACACGTCCGACACACACATGCGCAGCGGCTTACTCACCTGACGCTGGGGCAGCTTGAAGTTATCTACAAAGGAACAGGAGAACAAAGAAAACACAAAGGTAAGTTTTTATCCAGCACAGTACCCATTACTAAAGAGTGCACTTCACTCTCTGGTGACCTGTTCATTGACAACCATCTCGACTTATACGGGAAGAATTCAGCCATTCTGTAATTAATAATAATATTTTAGCATTTATTTTATGGTCTCAGTATAATTTTTTTCAGATATACTAGTTTGCCATTACAAGTTGTATAATTAAATAAAAAAGCACAGATTTATTTTTAACATAACATAATGCCAAAATAAATAACAAAAGTACAGATATCCACAGATACAACTACTTTGCCACATGTCCCAAACAAATATTACATTTCTCCTGATCACCATAAATAGTCTTAAATTCAACTGATGATCACTTAGCTTAACTTTAACATTTCCTGTTATATGCTAAATTCCAGTTCTAGTACTAGTTGTTTCCAGCACTTGGCAGTGTTCTAAGCCAGACCCAGCTGAACCTACCAATCTGCTGGACGAGTGTTGGCCCCGTGTACCAGGCAGCGAGGGCAGCCACTGTGGGGGCAGAGGTCAGGTTCTCCCCTGCCAGCCCACTGCAGGGAATGTAGGCGATGTCGTTCTCCTTGAAGCCGGCCTGCTTGAGGAACTGGGCCAGCTTCTTGACGATTTCCTCGTAGCGATCCTTCAACCAGCCGACCGTGTCCATCTTGTTGATGGCGACCACCAGCTGAGACACACCTGCGCAGAGAAGGCAAAGTGACTGTGAAGGAGCTGGATGTGTTCAAGCAGTAAGTATTTCATTATATTCCTCATAACTGTGTACACTTGCACTGGTGCTGAAGTCTGATAAAATGCACTGCAACATTGCCAAAG
The DNA here is from genome assembly GCA_964017155.1 of Oasisia sp. SBJ-2009. Taxonomy (NCBI): domain Eukaryota; kingdom Metazoa; phylum Annelida; class Polychaeta; order Sabellida; family Siboglinidae; genus Oasisia; species Oasisia sp. SBJ-2009. The sequence continues at coordinate 32,139,873 of OZ024863.1, forward strand.
CAACAATTCAAAACATGTTCATGCTGAGCCACCCAGCAGCTGAAGGTGGAAATAAGCAATGAAAAAATAAGATTAAAAACTACGTACACCTAGAGCAGTCGGCAAGAATACACACCTAGAGATTGATTGGTAAGACTGAATACATCTAGAGATCAGGCATTATAAGACTGTCACAAATACAGATCAGTTGGTAAGATTGTACACACCCAGAGATCAGGCATTAATATCTACACAGATAAGTCACCAAGACTGTATACACCTAGAGATCAGTCAATGAGACTTTACACACCTAAAGATCAGCCACTAAAACTGTACACACCTAGAGATCGGATGAGCATTGCGTGTTCCCGAGTTTGTCCGCCAGACTCAAAGCCCGTCTCAAATTCACCTCGTGTAGCATTCACCACCAGTATAGCCACGTCTGCCTGGGCCGCCCCTAGCAACACAAACATCCAGAACTAGTTGTAAATAACATTGTAATCTTTGCAACAAAAACATTGAAAACTGCTGTAAAAAATTGGTAACTGTTACTATCATTATAACATGTCTTTCAAATGATTCTAATGACACTATTACAACTAACAATTTAAACGTAATAGGGAGTTGATTCCAAATTGTTGGCGCAGCCACAGAGAAAGCATGTTTGCCAAGTTTTAGGAATAAAAAGTTGTTTGGAAACGGATGATCCTGTGTCCTGGAGATATCAGAGAAATGTAGCAGATAAACTAAATATGTCGGTTGTTGAGTAGAAAGAGTAGGCTTAGAGTACGGTATGTAACAGTAGCCAATTTAAATTTAATTCGGTATACAACTAGAAGCCAATGTAACTGCTTAAGTGGTAGCAATGGTGAGAAATGGAGGGGGCTTGAGTACCACGCCTGCTAAACAATTCTGTATATGTTAGAGTTTAGATAAGTCTTTTTTGGCAATGGTATTTAGAAGGGAGTTACAATAGTCTAGTCGACTATTAATCAGGGCAATTTATATTGTTGATGTGATATATCGTTACCAAGTATTTTAATTGGAAAGTAGTCAACAATCTTTTTTTCACTTTGTTTTGTACAAATAATAATGAGATCAGTTTTTTTCTAATCATAATCAAGTCTGTGCAAATCACGATGTGATATCACACAACCATCAAAATCACCCACTTCTGAACCTGGGCTTACAATGAAGCCAATCTATAACAGGCACATTTACCCAGTCACAACATTGCCAGTTACAGCTTTTACAATACATCGCTGATTTGAAAGCAAATTTTAACAGACAAGTTATTTAAAACCTCACATGCAGAAATAAATAGAATGTGTGTCATTTACCAGCTGTCGACTGTTACCTGTGATCATGTTAGGGATGAAGTCCTTATGGCCAGGGGCGTCAAGTAGGGTGATTACCCTCGACTTTGTCTCAAACCTTGTCTGTGCTACATCCATGGTGACCCCTCGGCTCCTACACAGCAGTCATTCACCACGGGTTTATATTTCCTCTCAACAATGGTTATAACATATATTTGATGGTTATAACATATATTTGAAAACAAACAATTTAACAGTACATCTTCATGTACCAAAACACTGATAAGTTGAAACTGTGAATCAAGTTCAGCCAGAATAAATTACCTCCTCTCTATATTCTTGAACTCATAAATGTGTGGTCATTACAAATGTCTGCATTAATGTAAATTAACAATTCTGTCTGTGAGTGGAATTTCAAATAAACTTTCCAGCTTTATAAAGTATAACAAAACAAACCTCCATTATGTTACACATGTGCATAGAATGAATAGAAAACACAGCGAACACCATTCTGACCCTGTGTCATCTTGTAGAATCATCTGTTTCATATTATACCTTTTTAGTGCTCGGCAATGTTCTTTTTCTGACAAGTCTTTGTATACTGTTAGATCCAACTAGGTCAAATTCAACTAGTCAGACTTTACAGACGAGTCAACCTTTTCTGCAGGTACTTCTAAGATGGTCATTATTTTCCTAGCTTTTTTACATCCAAAATTAAGATGGGCTGACATCTTCAGTGTTGAGAGCCAGGATTTCACATATGTAACATGCTGGTCTGGCTGTTGAACTCAGAAGTCAGGCCTCTAGAAGGATTTGCAAACTACTACACTACTGTGCTCTCACATGTGTAATACTTATGGTCTCTATGTCCATCCAACCCACCTTTCTTCGTCCGTTTCATCCAGAACCCAGGCGTATGCAAAGGACGCCTTGCCTAACTTGCGTGACTCTTGTTCGTATTTATGCATGGTCTTCTTGTTGACAAAGCCAAGCTGGTAGAGCACATGACCCATCAATGTGCTCTTCCCTGCATCCACGTGACCTGATGTAGCCAATCAGAAACACTCATGCTGAGCCGTCGTACAAAGAATAGAGGATGATGCTAATCCCAATTTCATCGATTTATGTGCAAAACAGTTTAAAAATAGTTCAACTGTTCACAACAATTGGCAATGGCAGCGATCTTGAATTTGTAACCGTAAATTGAAATGAAGATAACCTACCGTGAGTTACTGTCAACTACAATAGTGTGCATTCATACATTTATTTAGTTAATTTGAGATTAACAGTTGTGCACCAAAACAACAATATTTGAAATCAGTGGTGTTTTGTGTAGCAATGTGGATATAGTTCTGTAAGTTCTCTGTTTACTTATGTGACAGGTTTGATCATGTTTCTACAGATATCTCCACTCACCAATCACGACCATGTTGAGGTTCTCCTTGTCGTCGCTGGCTTTGCGCTTCTCGTACTCTTTCATCAAGTCAAGTTTACCAGCTTTTGATCTGAAAATACATCCAACAAATGTTCATGTCACTAACGTGGTACAAATTCTGTGGTATTGATGATTCACATGTTTGTTTGCTATCTTCAAGTCTGTTGTCAAACTCTGTGAAGTTTCCCTGCTATTAAATGACATTCACTGATGACAGAATCAGACAGATTGTTTAGTTTGTGAACAGAGTAGAGCTTATCTGTTTTATTCTAACAACTATTGCAGAACTGTTTAACTAACATTCTTACAAGCTTCTCAGGCCAAGTTTGCTCATTAAAACTAATTTCACTTTTTAACAGTGATCTTGTATAACACCAGGAGACACCTCTAGAAAATTTTCACTGACGCCATGGAAAACAGTTTTAGCATTTTAATTATACAAAGAATTATATTTATATTTTCCTAACAAGTTCACTAAGTTAATAAAACAGTCTCTAAGGAGCTTACTTTGATGTGCTTCTCCCTGGAGTATCCCCCAGATCTCCCTTTCCCGCCTCCAAGTTTGAAGAGCTCCAAGACTTCTTTATCGGGACACCCTTGTCGCCCGACTCTTTCGTTAAATTCTCCACTCGCTGTGTCTTCGGTCTAGTTCCTTCGGTGGCGCCCTCTATATCGAGCTGGGCACCGACACCAGTGAATGTCATCCGTGCCACAGATGGGGTAAGACCCGTGGTGACCTCTGGTGGCTTAGTGGGTAGTGTTACGGACAGTGGTGCTGACGGTTTCTGGAGCTCCAGTCTGGCACCTGCAAAATACATTGTAACCTGGTCGTTGACGCTACTAGCCTACCTCGCCAATGTGTCCAGTTACTGTCAGCACCAATCGTATAAACACGCCACAATGGAAATTCCATGTCAGATACTGCACACTTATGTATCATTTGTAAATTCATCATTCTTTACTTAAAGTGACCCCTCAATACCTCAGTAAGTCAACTGTTTGCAATTTTGCAGATGCCTTTTTACTTAAACTATGGCTAGAAACGAAGAAGTAAATTTGTGACATTTGAAATTCATTTCAACATTCTTATGACCTCCAGTAGACTTCATCAATAACTGAAGTTAGTTTTGATCAATGCTTGTGTAATAAGATAAATCAATAAAAAATTATTCTTCCAACTTGACGAGTAGTTTAACTAATGACCCCAAAACATGAAAATGTTCATTTTTGATTGAGACCATGTTACATTACTTCAGTGTCAGATGCAACGACTACAACAATTTGTAAATAAAGACAGTGCAGCGTACTAATTATTTCTACCACTAGGCAGTTAGTTATGACCCTCTATGGGCCCACACCCACCCCAGATGAGACTACATAGAGCAGTCACACCCTCTAAGTGCACGGCTCAGCACTGTCGGGTTACCAGAAAACACTTAATTAAGCCAATCAATCTAAGTAACATCATAGAAACAGGCAGGTGGGCCTCAGCACTAAGGAGGAGCCACAGTCACCATGACTTACATGTCAACAACCAGTCTTAGCAACGCTTTTGATTGCTGAGGCAATGTCACCTTTGGTTGATGAGGGTGTCACAGAACGAGTAACACTACACAATTCATATATACCAAGTAACAAGTTGAACAGAATGCAGCTTTTCCTTTTTCAACTGAAAGAACTGTTTTACCCAATTTGATTGGCTGACTAAGCAGGGAGAAAACTCACAAGTTCTTGGTGACAACACAGACATGACGACAGACATGACGACACAGGCATGACGACACAGACACGACGACACAGACACAAAACAGACTGATCCACGAAACCAACAGCGGTACCATTATGAAAGCATAATATGTTAGTACAATTCGTATAACAGAATCGTAATATTGCGTTTGCGAGCAGGATACTCACGTTCTCCGGGGTTTACGAATGCAGCCTTCTGTTTCTCTTTAACAATATCATCTGGTGAGGGTGTGAGAAAGTTAAACCTGACTATATCATCCAACTTCACACAATCTGGAGCCTTCAAACTCTCTAGTGGGAATCTGAATTTAGGGAAGAGAAGTGGGCCCTTCTGAGGAGGGCTGCCTGACTTGGGAGACGTGCACAGAGTCGCCCCAAAGAGCGAGGGTTTGGCAAACATCTGTCCTGGCGAACGTCTCCTGTTTTCTTTTGGCGGACTCACTGGAGAGTGTTTAACGCAAGAAGTTTGCAGAGACGCATCCCCCAGAAGCTGTCGCAAATCCACTGCTTGTTTGCGATTGCGGAACCCTGGTGGTGGACGAGAGACAGTGATGTGACTTGGTACAGCCTGAAAGCCAGGAGGTGGTTTCACTTTCGGTTTCCCCACATGGTCAGCGGAATGAACTGGACAAACACCGTGGACTGGATCACGCATCGGGGCAATATCGGCCTGCCTTGAAGCACCACTCTCTGACTGTGGCGTGTGCGTCAGTGGCGTGGAGTGAGATGACTGTGACGTAGAGTTACGCATTGCAAGTGTCGCCAGTGTCGATCCACCAGTGATTGGTCCCGGTACATGGTCTGTGGCAGCCATCAATGATGGCGATCTGACACGTCCATGAGAACTGGTTGAAGCTGATGACATGTTTACAGACGTGCCACCTGAGGCAGGTTGTGAAAGGCTTTCTGAAGACACCGGGCTCGACGCATGCTGCATGGCTAACCTCGCTAGTGACGGTGTGGCTGACGTCACTTGTCCACAACTAGCCTGTGATGTCGTCACTGCAGCCGATGCCATTGAGTTCACCCGTCCTGACATATGCTGTGAAGCCATCATTGCTAACGACGATCTCTCAGGGACTGGAGACTGTGACAGGCCTTCTGATGACACAGAACCTGAATGATGCTGCCTTGCTAGGTTCATTAACGATGGTGTGGCTGAAGCCAATGGTATGGAGGTATGATGTGATGTTGTTGCTGCTGTTGATGACCCGTGTGTTGGTCCAGATAAATGCTGTGAAGCCATTGCTGCGAGTGACGATTTGGCTGAGACGAGTGGTTCTGAGAACTGAGAGGTGACAGTGGGTGACAATGACCCACCGTAAGCTGCCATAACTGTCTGGGACACATCAGCCGATGCCAATGACCCAAAGCGAGATTGCAATGCTGTTGTCACTAGCGGTTTTTCGGTGTAAACAGCCAGCCCTGAGATATGTGTTGAAGCCATTGCTGCAAGTGAGGATCTAGTAGACAGATTAGACTTTGCTGCTGGTGATAATCCATGGAACGTTCCTGGTTCTTTTTGTGAAGTCACTGCCAGTAATGACATCACCGCTGCTGCCAGTGGTCCCGAGACACGTGATTCAGACACAGATGTATTTGCTGCGAACTCATGGCTGCCAGTCTGCTGTGATTCAGCCACCAACGGCTCAGTTTCTGTGGTCCGTGAAGACACTACTGCTTTCTGATGCAACTGCAATGCACCCACAGATTGTCTCGAGCAATGAGGTGTGGTTGTTGTAATTAACAGTGGCTTGGGGTTGAGCCTCTGTATGTGGGACGACAACACAGCCATGAGATCTGCTTTCACAGTTTCACATGGTATTCTGCCACTTGAAACTCCTTTCTTTTCTGACTGCGTAGGGCAATAAAAACTTGATGGCACCTTTGCATTTCCTCCAATGACCGACATATATCTTGAAACCGATTCCTTAACGAGTTCTATCGGCGAAGTTAAAACCGTCTGCTGACTTTTCCTCAGATTACGACAAGTGTCGACCAGAGATTCTAGGTGAATTATTCGACGTAATGACAACTCATAAAGGGGCAATAGTCTGTGTTTTGCATAGTCATCAGTTTGCATGAATACACTATAGTCATGGACAGATCCCTTAGCTTGCTCTGTGGTCATTTCTGAACATATCAGTCTACTCTGAGGTTCGTCTTACCTTACCATAGCCGAACAGCAGATCAGGTCGCAGCAGCAATGCCGGCAAGAAAACAAATGGCAACACGTTAGTGAACCGAAACAAACTGTACAACGAGAATGGCTTAACATAAAACTGTAACAATACATAACGAAGCAACATTGTAATGCAAAACAAACAACTATATCTGATTCCTAATCTCTGTATACTAAGTTTGTCACATCCACAGCTATCACAACACAAACGGCAACCTGTTAGTTAATTGAATCGGTCATCAATACCGACTTATAAGCTGCAACTAACAGTAAATCTTATACAAATCAGAATAATACTTTGTCAGTCTGTTACTGACTCTAAGGTCTATTTCTTATGTCAGTCAATACATACCTTTATTTCTCCTGCTTTCCCTGGGTTCCCTCTGGGGCTTTGGTTGTTCTGCAAGGACAGATGACAGTATGCAATGCAACCCTTGAAAACCATTCACATTTACAGGTTGAGATGTGCTACATTGGAACAATCTGGTAGCCTGCATTTTGCATATTTTTTAAATATAATTATATGTATTAAAACCATTTCAAAACCTTTCAAATGTCCTTAGTGTTGTGGTTGAGGTATAAATCAGCCAGGCTTTAGGTACCAAGCCTTAATAGCCTGTGAAAATTGCTTGCAGCACCTTTATGACAACAAAACACCTTCAAAGGGTAAAATGGTCCTTACAACTGCCAAAAGTACAGTACATTCCATACACTGGCAGTTCTGTTCAATTACCATCTAGACTTCTCTGGCCCTATTCAGGCACATTGCAATTGTTGTATGGACACCATCTGTACACAACTAATCACCACTGTCTGCAGCCAGGTCCTTGTTTATACACCTGGGTGAACCAACACAACATGAGAACAGACTTGCCCATGCATGATTTGAAATGGCAGTAAGAAGATTTAAACCTGGAATCTCGTGACTGAGAGTCAAATATTCTAGTTGCAGCACCACTCAGTGATTCATGCTTGAAATTCCTACAGGTGTGTCAAATCGATGTATGTGACATTAAGTCGTTTTGACAACATCCACATGACTCTACTATTATTTAATAAAAGTCAGTGACACTTTCAGACATGGAGAAATCAGCGTCTACATTTCGTCACATACATTATTCTGCCATCTTGTTGATCGTGACAATTTCCACACCTGGTTTAGGTATGTTTGCTGTATTTTGATAGCTTAATGACACAGCTGATGCTAAAGGAACATGATTTGTGACAGGTCGCTATCTTTTTATATTACAGGTGTTGATTATATATTGCAACAGCCGTGGTTGTATGATTATCAGTAGACTGTAGTTATTTTTAAATAATAATTTTTATGTTTTCACATGCCCAAACAACTGAACTGTATGTTCACAAATGTGCTGTGCCGACTCAGAATGCACGAACCTTGGGTTTGTTGACCTAAGACATCGTCAGCAGCAGCATTGCTGTCAAAGTTCGCCCTGAGTATTGCAGTGACCATCACACTTTCAGGCACAGATTCGCCAAGAATGTTCCGCATCTCATCAAGACATCCCTTGAGCCTCGCTGAAATATCAACGTTGACAGAGTTAAAAAAAAACCAGCAAATTCTACCTTTGTGCTTACAATAGCGCTAGGTCCAAATATGCATTGTTTTCAGGCAAGATGATGCATTTTTATTAAACAATTATTTTCATTTTAACGCTATATTGCAATTATAGCTGTTTTTATGAAACCCAACTGCAAAAATAATTTTTCCTTGACACAAAATTTTATTAAAAGTATAAATTCGATTTTGTGTAATTGGACATGGTGCCAGTGGTAAAATGTTCTATATACGGTTTGTTCTTACCATAGCTTTATGCAGAGTCATTTGGAAGGGTAAAAACGAATATGGACGGGTAAAAATATGGGTGGACGGGTGATGGACGGTAATAAAATGAAGGAGCAAAAAAATAAAAAAGGTCTTCCAAACCATATATATTGTTAGTTATCCCTTGAAAGTGAGTGTAAATGGTGTCACATGTGTGTTTGTAGTCCATTTCAGATAATAAAAAAATACATTTAAAGTTTGTGAACTGGCTTAATAGTTAACAACCACATGTCCACCAAAACATGTGTGACTGGCAATAATTTAATCCTGCATAAAGCCCTGGTTCTTACTGTCATATCACACTGACCTTCTGTTTTCAGACTTACCTTCATCAGCAGGACTAAGGCCAAGTTGGTGAAAGTGGAAGGAGTCATGCAGTGAGCTCGCCCCAGCCTCGTCAGCCTCGTGCTCCAACTCCTCACCCTCCTCAGGGATCTCCTCATTCTCCTGTGACCTCATGTAAGATGACAAAGATGGCTGCTGCGTGCGGTCGTACAGAAACTGGGCCGCTGAAATGTTCAATAAAACATGGAAATTATTACTACCTAGGGTAGTGTTTTCCAGCAGCACCAAGTAAAAATTAATAATCTGCCAGATTAACCCAGAAAAATCCTCTGTAGCACTGTTCCTAAAAAAAATCATAACATTGCTAACATTGGTCATAAAAATATGAAACCGGAATCCAGATTTAGCGACACCGCGATAAAATATCAACGTAATGTCACGGTAATCTGTAACAGCCACCGGCGATGTCGACTTGAGTTTAGCACGATGTTGATTTGTAAATTTTATTCTTCACAGCAATTAAAATGATTTAATTTTACGACCTAGCATATGTATATGTAATATGAGTTATTAGAGAGGAAGTTTCGCGGCTGTAAGAGGTCGTTTTTATGATTAGACCAGAAAGTAAAAGATCGTTTTGCGGCGCTGGAAAGAACAACAAAATGGCGACCGTGGTGTGATTACCCAGACGCCATGAGGTGGCAGCACTTTTTAGCCTCTCAGACCGAATTTGAAATAAATTAAATGAGAATACTTTTTTTTATCAATTATTAAATAAAAAAAATGAGGATACTTTTGATCAGATATTAAAAAAAAGATTCAAAAATAAACGTGTCACACATAAAATAAATAATTTTGTTGTTGTTAATATGTTGTCTCATTTTTTAGTTTCTACTTTTTATTTTGTGTATTTTACTACTTAGTGGTTTTAAGTGCCCCCTAGTGTCGATGTTAGTCGTTGTAAGCGCCTCCTAGTGTTGAATGTTGCAAACCCCTCACGAGAGACCACCCCTCTTTTAAGACCGCCCCACTCTGATTTGAGGGGCGGTCTTAAATGAGGGGTTCCACTGTAAATAAAGTTCATTTATAAAATATATCCGCAACTTACTAAATTATGGATGTTATCCATCCAACAAGAATTCTAACCAAAAATGAATACTAAATATACTGAGAAATTCTGAAAAGACCACTTACCTGTGCTTGGTGAGACGCAGTAACTGTCATCTTCCACGGAATGACCGTATACATCATCATAACCGTCATACTCTGAAACACACACATATCGGTTTGTGGAATGATAAATGAAAGTTCGGATTCACTTGGCAACCAATTCACAATTGCATGATGACCCATGTTCGATATTAACAAACAAGACAACTCCCCAAAACCTCTTGTCTGACAGGACAAGTACCAACTTATGTTTACGTGTCCCCCACATAATTTTGTTATTATTATATTAAACGTAAAATGCCAATATTACTGCAGCAAGTGTGTTAATAATTGTAATACATGTAACTCGCCCATAAGGTGCAATGCCAACAGTACTAACGCCAACTTTTTCTATGATCGCAATCAGTGCTTTATGTGGATGAAACATATTTAATTTTTATACCAAAGTAAAATCAAATGTTCACACTTTCAGACAAAATGAGCATGTATGGGACAAATTTGCCAATGACACGTTTTTTAATAAGGAATAGCAAAAACGCACCTACAAATAACTTGTTTTATCCTGACGTTGTTCCACTGCCTACTGCCTATGCAGTTTAAAAAGTACCTCTGGCATCATCTGGTGACAATGTTGACACTCTACTGTCATATCTTTAGCACTCTCATCTAAAAAAGGCCTACATGAGTTTTTCCGTGCGTGCATGCTGCATCTTTAGCAAACAAATCTAAAAGTATGCGAGTATTTCCGCACGTGCATGTTGATGTACGTACGAACGGAAGCTCTTTCGGCAGTAAGTTCTAGATAGACAGGAAATTGTGTGCCTTTTTTATCGAATGATGTTGACATACAGTACATCTGTATGCCTGGCTGTTTGTAAATCTAACAATATTGAAAATGTTGCTCCCACGTGTAACTCTGCCATATCAGTGCGACGAGATGGATGCATGTGCTGAATTTAAATCAGATGCGCATGAATTCTCAGGTATGGTCAGGCCACGGGTCTAAAGATACGTACGCGTAGACACTTCGAACAATCATGCAACAACAAGATGCCAGATGGGTTAACAATCCTGAAACCATTTCTGATTTCAAGAACGGCTGTTTCACATGATGATGGTACTAGCATTAGTACATAGATCATGGCAACCAGGCAACGTGCAACTTTTCACTATTGTTTTTACCTTCAAACTACATATTGTTTTGCAACATATTGGATGATTCAGTCGCAATCAGTTTTGGTTTTCTTATGCAAGTTTTACGGGCAGATGCACAACCGTCTGCATTAAATCCAACATTTCCTTTAACCGCCTGTAATACGTACCATCTTGGTAGTTCATAGATCGGACAGTCCTGTGTCTGGACATCTTGAATCTACGTAGTAACAATACTTATCGCGAATTAGCTTGACTATGTCATCATTTCATCTCAAAAAAGGACAAACAACCTCGATCCAACTCCCGCCATCTTGAGACGTTGGAAGAGTGCCAGAGCCCAACACGCGACCATTATCAAACGACCGTCAACGAAACCTGTGATCCTCATTAGCGCCGTACTGGAATATTATTTTGTAGATATATTCGTTGTGAGGTAAAACATTGATTTTCAATTTGTATGACAATTGTTGTAATATTGGTAATTTGCCCAGGATAACCATTATAATTCGAATAAATCATAAAAATGGGTCTAGAAGCCCCGAAATCCTTTGGATTATAGTGAGTTTGTAATTATGAATTACAAATTTGTTTTGGCGAATGGTAACTACCTATAGACTTTTCACCACAATCACCTAATTGAAATGTTCTCTATTTATTCATATTATATTACCAGAACACAGCCAAATTGTGTGAACGCAGTAATATGACCAGTCATGAGTAATTTCTAGTCAAGATGAAATAGCATTTTACTTTATACGTTTGTCACCTACAGGTGACAATATACCACAGTCACACCATGTTAAAGATAATTAAATAAGCATCAAAATAAACTTAGCTTGTATTAACAAATAATCAACAGTTATGAAGAAACAGCCAAGTCTTGGGGTCAACTGAGGCAGTCAGAATACACAAAGTATTGTTTCCCAGTCTATACATGCAGACAGAGGCAAAATTAGACATTAGCTTTTGGGGAGCACATAGAGTACCCTTAGAAACATTCAATAAAATAAAAATTTCTTGTGTACTACCTTTCTGCCGTAAGATATGCCTATATAAATTAGAGAACAAGTTAGCTAAGAATTTTGATTTTTTGACCAGTTCTGGGTCTTCAGAATAAACCAACACAAAACAAAGTTGGGTGTGCATAGTGCCCTAAGATATGTCTATGCCAAATTATAAAAAATATCCTCTACGATTTCTGAGATTATTTTTATTAGCACAGTAGCCAATCCTAAGGAATGCACAACACACTTTTTTAAAGGATGAAGGTGTGCAAATGACTATTAATTTACGGAATCCATATTTCTTCAGTTATTTAGTGGGTTATGAGAATAATTCCTAGAGTGACACATGTAAGTGTGTATATTTTGTGGCATGTTCCCTAGTGTGATTATAGATAATTGAGCTGCAGTATTACAGCCTCTATGCAGTTATGGTCACCCCTGACACCACATCCAAGACTGTTTCTGGAACAGTAAATACAGGATTTTAGTCCTCTTAATAGTCACTTTTGCAATCAAGCCACTCTGACCAAGCTGTATGGGTGAACTTATAATATAATAGAACCTCACAATAATTTGTTATTGTAAGTATCATACTCTTTTGTAAGACAATTGCTTGTGCGTTATTGTAAATTCAGTTTGAACATCGCTCAGTGTGACTAAAAATTCTGGCAGTCACTTCTGCCCTTGTAGAATATTAGTTTAGACAATTGCTGAGGATAAGATGCAGGATTTACAAAACCATACTTCCGAATGTCCCCGTTCTCAGCCAGTTGTGTTGATTTTTTGTCTTCTCCTCTTCTTATGCCTGTGTTAACAATGAACCTCCAAAGACCATGATCACCAGCGGCTGTCTCTCATATTCTTGTGTCGATGGCTATCATCTTTATGTTACAAGGTCTGGCGTCAATCACATCACAATCTATTCATATTACTTAGTTTCCTTCCTACTACTATTACATGCTGTAATATGGTATTGTAACATATTACTGGCTATTACATTTGATGAAATTACTACTACAAATAATTCTTTTACTAATATTAATTCTATAAGACATGGAAGGCAAAAATATGTACCATAAAATCTAATTCTCATATTTAATATTATCTTGTCACTTCACTGTTTCAATGATACCCATCAGATACAGTGATATTTGTAAAACATTCTTTACCTTAAAAATACTTAAAATAGCATAACTCCATATATACAATCATAATTATAAAGGAAACATATTAATTACTATTGCACTGCTTCATGTCACTATTACATTCTATTCCTTCTTCACTGTTCATAACTGTTACTATTACCATTACATAACACTATTACCACAGGTCTGCATGTTACATCCTCAAGTGTCTTTGTAGCACAGATGTCGATGGTAAGTATTGGACATATCTCAGTGAGAACTTCACCATACACTGTACTAAACTGCAAGCCACTTTCATTTAATTGTGATCATTCAATGTGACCATAACATTTCAGGAGGTAAAGGTGAAGGTCACCTGACTGGCTTCAACAGCCTCTGGATTCCAGCAATTGTTTTAGCTATAAATTATGTTCTTAACATAAAATTAATTAACACTACAGCATATCTGTATTTCCTCTAAAGGTAACCTATGAAAAGAAGAGTTTTTATTCACCAAATACATTTATTACATCACCTAAATGGCTCCAAGCAGATGAACAAACCCGTGCACCATTAAATGATAAAGAATAGCCAGGTAAGAAATTTATGATACAGGTCTAAGTTTATTGATCATTCATTACAAATCAAATTGCCAATTAATACAGTCATTCCAAAATATTGCATTAAAATTATTCTGAAAGGTCCGTATCATCAAAAAACAATGTTATATACAACACTGCATTCATATTTACATGTTTTACAACACACCATAAATCAGCGATGAAAGTTTATGACCAAAATGTGAAGCCAGCATAGGTTTTACTGATAATTAAAAGGTGACACTAACATCCAATTTATATAGGTCCAATAAAAATACATTTGGTCTGAACTTCAAATATCTTTGTACAGATGTAGTGTACAATAACCAGGTCTCCACAATGGTTGCAAATACAATTAGCATACTATGCAACATACAACCCACGCACACCAAACTTAGGCGGAGATAAAAACACAGTCTGCAACAACCTTGCTGCTTAACTAGTAGTAAGTATACAGTTACTGCATGAGTAGAACTGTTTAACTTGACCAAAATGTAGGCATAGGTTTTACTGATAATTAAAAGGTGATGCATACAGTTTACAAAGGTGCTATAAAAATACATTTGGTCAGAACTTCAAATATCTTTATACAGACATAGTGTACAATCACCGGACTATTACAGGTGGTGGATCATGAATCTCTCCCCATAAATTGAACCAGCATGGCAGGCATTTGCAGTTTCCCCACCAAATCCACAGATCCTTTGGAGGCAAGAAAATGCCAACAACACACATCACTTTTAAATCCTGGGCATGTGAGTGAATGTGTTACTTGTGTGCAAGATCAAAATATATACACAGAACAAAGAAAACAACTTGCAACCTATCTGCTAAATCATAATATTTTGCTATACATTTTTGCTAAAAAATAACCAAATGTCAATTTTTTTATTATCACCATACATGGAATTCTTTGTACAGAATACATGGTAGTTATCAGAAATTATAATGCAAAATTAATCAGTGATCAAAACTGATCATTAGTAAGTAGTCAGGCTAAAATGACCCAAAGTCAACATAACTCCTTGTCTGCTATATGTCAATCTAACGCAGTGTTTGCCAAAAAACTATATACATCTACTCATACTTTAGCTTTTTGTGCCTCAACCTTACTACAGGATTTTGAATCCATTCTATAATTATTTATTGTCAAAACAGGGTGCCAAAATAAGACATACATGTAGCGAACATGAGTTAAATAACACAGTGCTGCTTGCGTGCATCCTCTGGAATATGCAGATATGAATTTCTGCAAAATCCTAGTTCAGATACCCTGCGACATCACAGAAATTTCATTAAATTTTTAATGAACCAGTCTTTGCTAATCTGCAGATGGTCACCAATGACTGATAAGAAGTGTAGCTTGCCAGCTTTGTCCATCTCCTTCAATCCAAGCAAGTCCTAGGTGACAAAATACAGGAGATTAAATAAAACATTACATGCACATCGAAGATCAACAGACAGCAAAATTTTCCCAGTGTACAGTTTGTTTGTGATAAATTAGACTTTGCAAACTGATCCAATTTTTTGCTCATCGTGTTGGTGAGTTAAATTTCGGATCATGCTTATCCTGTATGAATTGCTTGTAAAAAAACATATCTACAAGTAGCTGTCCTGGTCATGTTCAGCCAATCAAAATCTCAACTTACAATGTCTGGCTCATTTTCCTTGAGATATAATCCTAAACTAATAAAATATGTATATGTATTCAGCATTGAATTTGCAGAGAACCAAACAACTGTTAAGAATGTTTTTCTAAAAAATTTGATTTCTTTAAAGTTGTTTCATTTTTTAGCAATGAACCAAGAATATATTTCAACTAATTATGAGGCATAATTTTAAAGCAAACAAAACATGCAAAACTCTATTAAAAATGTTTGTCACTTTCTCTTATTGGCACATGTGGCATGTCATGTAGTTGGAATAGTTACCTTTTGATACAAGGCACTGTGCTGAAGTGGGACCACTTTCTCAGCCTGTCCAGGTCTGTAGAATCCAAACCACTGCAAGCACAGATAAAACAGATTGCATTTGAAAAACCTCAATTATAATCGCAACAAAAGCAAATCACTTTCTCAGATAATGAAGTGCAAACTTTGCACTAAACTAAGATTTTTACAAGATTTATATGTTGAATTCAAAATAGTAAATTTTTTCATTTTCCACATCATTCAGTTTGCTAAAGTAGTTCTCTGCCCATATTTATATGTCTGTACAGACATTTCATTCTATGTTAATTAACTTTTTTGATGGTGTTGAAATTAAGTTTTATTATTTATTAGTTATAGTTCGGAGCTGTTCAAATATTATCTGTTATTTGTCTAAAAAAACAGCTATCAAGTTTCGAGTAATAATCAGCATATTTCAAACTATTTATGTTTTAACGAGCATGCATAGAACGTACATTAATTAATTAATTAATTAATTAATTAATTAATTAATGTGAACTGGAATTTGAGATGGATTAGTGGTCTTGTTCCCCTTTCTCATTTTAGTGCAATTTGGCCTGTTCATTTTTTTGATCTAATACACAGAAATTGCTTTTGGGATTTGCACTCCCACCCAATACACCCTCAGTGTTCCCTCAGAGTATTCAATCTGGATATATACAGTTGACTAGAAATCAGTCCAACCTCTGTTTCCTTTGGCTCCACCATGGTGTCATTGAGAAACATCACCATGACAAAGTTCTTCAGTCTCATCAAGTTCTTCTTGTAGGTGGCGTTGAAAACCTGCACAGAAGCAGTCACCGAGTTGTGTATACTTCCACATTTGTTGAGCTCTATAGCTCACAAGACACCATATGACAATGTGTGCAAGAAGAAATACAATATTTAATCTGGTGTTGATTTCAAGTGATTGCATTTGCAGCATTATTAATAAATAACAGTTACAACATGGGAAATTACCAGTGTCAACGTTTTCTAGATGTCTTTCACAAAGTGTAATCATAACATGTAATCAAACAAATGCATCTCAACCCATTCAACAAAAATTAATTTTGAACAAACTAAAATTGTCTAGTCCAATGTCTTTATTTGGCAACATTATCTCATCTTTCAAATAATATTTTAAAATATATTTTAATCATTGCAATTGTAATTGCAATTATATAGTGATCATTTGGAATGTATTGCATATTCAGGCTAGTCAGACTAGTTCGACTGGCTTCTGTGTCCCTGTGCCTTGGCAGGAGACACTCACTCTCTCCTGGTTGATGTCGGCCAGGAAGACACTCTTGGCCTTGTAGGTGGCTTCATCCAGAGGGTCCTGCCAGTACTCAGCCTGCACCAACCTACAACAGGACATGGTAATTTACACAGCCTGCACCAACCTACAACACAGGACACGGTTATTTACACAGCACCCCCACAGGACATGGCTATTTACACAGCACCCCCACAGGACATGGTTATTTACACAGCACCCCTACAGGACATGGTTTTTTACACAGCACCCCCACAGGACATGGCTATTTACACAGTGGGTAGTCCCGGGTACCAACCTACCCCACAGAACATGGCTATTTACACAGCTAACCCCACATGACATGGTCATTTACACAGCGTGTACAAACCTACCCCCACAGGACATGGCTATTTACACAGTCTACAAACCTACCCCCACAGTTCATGGCTATTTACACAGCATGTACAAACCTACCCCCACCTGCACTAAAACATCACACACACGCATGCACAGGACATGGGTATATACTATATACACAGTCTACACCATAGTTATTTACCCAGGCTGCACCAACCTACCACACAAGACATAGGTATCCATACTGACCATTAAATGTAATCAAATTTATTTGAAACGTATGTAAACCTAGGCAAGTGCCACCTCAAATGCAAACGATTGTGATTAAATAACATTGGCTGATATAATTGTAATCACAATTAAGTCAGCAACAGCACCATCTAAAGTATGAACTTTTCCTAGTGTAAATATATATATAAATAATATATAAATACTATATTCAATTAAACACAAATAACAGTTTAAGTTAAACCAACAGAAACGTGCCTAGATATAACAAAATACTTTACTTTATAGTATAATAACAGTCAACACTTACGAATCCTGCACGAAACTACAACAGAAAACAAAACAAGATTATATAAAACATGAGGACTGTTTTACTAACATTCTTACGAGTTCATAAACTAAATTTTGCTCTTAAAAATTACCTTTATCATTAACAATGATCTTGATTACTGAAAACTGTTAATACCAGTACACACCATTTGGACACATTCACAAGTGTGTCATAGAAATAATGTCCTCTGTGATGCAGCAGTATCGTTTGCATTTAAAACAATCCTTAAATTTGACAGCGGATTTTGTTCAATATGGATGAATTTTTCTTACAAGCTCTTTATTTTGGCCCCCACTACATAATGTTGGACACACAAACACGGCTATCACACAAACATAGTTACCTGACATATGCTCCCAGATTTAGCAGTTTCCTTACATAGTTGCATATTTGGTAGTTTCCTCCAGGACATTTGGGGAAGCCGTAGACACCTAGCAACATACAGAAGTGGTCCCCTGCTGGTTTCTATCATTCGATTTTGACACATTTCTATTATTAGTCTAGCACAGCAATTATCAACATTGTTCAGTCTAGTTACATTCAAGAAAAAGGGTCACAATTATTGTCAGTTACAGTATAGTGCTGATCTAAACACAAGTGGTACATTGACAATTTAAGCTTTAATTTAAGCAAATGAACGAATGGACAGACGAACAAATGAAGAACAAAAAAGTTTTGTACGTCAAAAGTACAAATGTTCATTATTCACTGAATACATACAGTAACAAAATTACAAAATCTAAATATACATACATGCATGATACATCATTTGTATGTAATTCAGTAATCAGCAATTTTGCAGAATTTTTTTTATATGTTTGAAACATAATCTGATGACGATGACTCCTATTAAAATAAAACATTGCCTTAACAGGAGCTGCTCCATTCACACCAGATTTATGTGTTTATTTTGCACATGCGTGTTTGCATGTATACACTCTTAAGCAAGTGGCAATACAATTTGTTACACATTTTTATTACTTCATTTATCATATCTTTTTCTGATATCTGATATGTGTAACAGTGTGACATTGTGTGCATATAATCATATTTTTGCAAATGTTTCATATAGACTGTATATTATAAATCATCACATACAGTGGATGTATATTTTTTAATGCGATGAATTTTTCAGCTTTTTCAAATATTGTAAAGCATGGTCAGAACTAGTGTGGGAAATTATTCTGAATTTTTTTGGGGGGTAATTTTTCCATGGCATGGTGGCCATCTTGGATTAAACCTTCATGCCAAGTATCTCAGTAACTGTTAGGCCTATTTTTTCAGATATAGGAATATTAATCCTGACATCAGCTACCTTTAAAAATGGCATAACTAAATGTCAGACAAAAATAAAATATTAAATATTTGAAATCGGCATCCCCAGTAATGTCTAATTTGAGCCCAAGATTATGGCTTGATGTGAAACAACTCCTGAGAAACTTCCAAATAAGCTCTTCTGGGTAAAACATAAAGATTCTTATATGTAAAACACCTATAGAAAAACCTAAAAATATCCAAAATATACACAGAATTACATTCTTCTTAAATTCCAGCTGATAATAGGAGTTTTGTGTCTCACAGTTTACATTAATATTTTATTTTAAATTGTCTACTATTTTTAATTTAATAAATTTTAAAACACCAGTGGGATATAAATAATTGAGGCAAATACAGTTCTGTCTTCTCCCTGACACTATGGAAACAGCAAACAATACACACATGTATATTATAGACAATTTCATAAGTCATACATTTTGAGAAAACTAAATAAATCAAATTTGTGTTGATTTTTTATTCGTAAATTGTGGTGGTTGAGTTAAGTTTTATTTCACTACATCTGAGAGATCACACACCTTGGTGTTGGCCTCCGATGGACACGAGGTTGTTCATTGGTGGGTATGGACATCGCTGGGCCACAGCGCGTCTGCAACCAACACATACATAAACAAACAGGTGGGAAATGCTCTTTTCAGTACAGATGTCTGCTGAATTCAGCAAGCCATTGGCCTTTTGAAGACCTACCAGGTACTGACTATATTCAAGGAACGAAAGCTAAAATCGTGTGATCATGTTAACAGAATAGCCTGGCAAAGCCCACCCTGCCATGCAGTGTGTCAATAAGAGGAAAGGGAAAGAGGTGGGAAGACGACATTCAAGTGTGGAATGGCTAAATTTTCCGCATCTCCCAGAGGATAGCTGAAGACAAAAAGAGATGGCAGGAGATGTTAGAAAGTCACTAGTGGTGCCCCAGAGACTGCCTGGTGGTGAGAGAGAGAGAGAAAGAGAGAGAGTAGAGAGAGGAGAGTGAGTGTGTGTATGTATGTGTGTCTGTGTGCGAGCTTGTGTATGTGTGCATGCATGCATGTGTGCGTGTGTGTTTGTATGTGTTTGTATGTGTGTGTGTGTGTGTGTGTGTGTGTGTGTGTGTGTGTGTGTGTGTGTGTGTGTGTGTGTGTGTGTGTGTGTGTGTGTGTGTGTGAATTTTGCTTTCAACAGATATAAAACACAGGTAAGATGTCTGTGCTCAGTTACACTGCATGGAGATTACAGACAGAAAACAAACAAGTCTAGAGGGAATAACTGAAATTAAACCATAGGAGTTTGCCAGTAGAATGCCAGATTATGGATTTAGAGAACATTTACCACCACTTAAAACACCAGGGCAATTAAATTCACCCCACATTGTCTACATGTTTTGGAAGAAACAGTAACAACTGTTTGTCCTGTCTGCTTGATGTATGTGCAAACAATCACATTTTATTATAACTGGTCTCTAGGTATAACCCACCAGATGACCTTGACCTTCTGCCATGCAACAGTAGCTACTTCTCATATAAACAAGATACATTCTTACATAGCAAAGAACCCAGTCCTCAGTATCTTGCAACTAATGCACGTATTCATAGAGTTATTGTTCATGTCAGGCTGATTTCAAAATAAAGTATTACTGGTTCAGTCGAATACTTAAATCTGTTTAGCACGTACAAATGTTACGGTTGTTTTCCCAAAGGTTAATCCAGCACCACTGCTACTCACAAGAACTGACCGCCCTGAGAGAAGCCAATGGCGTTGTAGCCGTTCTTCAACTTTGGGTCCGCAGCAATCTTCTGACACACGTCTTCAATCTGGTTGTTCACGTTCCCAAAAAAGCCCTTGGCCGTGTCCTAAAACAAATGAAACAATTGTACCTACCTACACAAAATAAACATTTAGACAGAGTAGGATAAATGTGCCAGCTTCTGGATTCTGGACAGATCTGGGCTATCACCAAGACACATATATTACTAGATGATTTGATGACAGCCACAGTGAGAGAGCAAGCCAATATTTTAGTAAGGTTACTCAATCAAATTATTAATTAAATAAATAAATGTTTTATTGAGCACAATGCACCCACCTCAACAATATTACTTCCAATCATGAGAGATCGAACATAAACACCCGTAATGTGTTTCTCGATCATAGACTTGATGAAGCCCATGCTTAGAGGATTGCAGCAACTGTCTCCTGCAAAGAAAAATTGAAATGGTAATTTTTTAAACAAAAACATCTACATTTACCCAGGTATTGTTGATTGCTTTTAAATTTATTTAACCATTTTAGTCATACAGCCCAAATCTGCTGTGACCACTCAGGATGGGATTCCCAGTGAATGTGCAGCAAAACTGACAACCTCATTTCAAGTCAAGATTTCAGGAACAAATATGCATTTTATGAAGAGTGATGTTATATTTTCGAAAAGTGCAATAAATAGCAAGTAAAATGAGCGGTGCTATATTACACTGACAACACGGTACACTGCTCCTCCTCCTGGTTCATGCTGTAACTTTCATCATCATGGGTGTATTGATATTAAATTCTCCTGGTGTCAAGGTCAGTTTCGTTGCTAAGTTTGCCAAAATCATTGTAGTTTCGAACGTCATCATGTGATATAGTTTCTTTGCCAGAATGATCAAATAAACCATCCATAACATACAATGGCAAATCACTAGTTGAAATACTGCCTTCTGCCATTGTGGCAACAGTAGATTAGGATAATCCCTCTTCAGAAATCAGGAAAATATCTGTAAATTATCATTGAGCGATAACAAACTACAACAACAATTAAATAAATTATTCAGTTTGGCCATTGTATACAACAAGTGGCTCCAAGTAGTGGATAAATATGAGTAAAAAATGTTTTGAATGGCAAAGACTGCCAAAGCCTGAATATGGGCCTGCCATACAGAAGTGTCACACACAGTGCGGCTGCTAGATGGGAATGCTGTACAGAAATGGTTAAGCTATGTTCGACCCATGATAACCCTTAATAAGGACCTAAGACTTCTGGAGAAGTGATTTTTCTCATATCTGTTGTGCACACATGTTCCACTTTTAATGGGTTTTTACTCTGTATATCTTAACATAATTTATTATATATTACAACACATTCCAATGTTTTATTGTAACTGCAAAGAAACACATGGCAATAAAGCTGATCTTATGTTATATTGTTCAT
Source organism: Oasisia sp. SBJ-2009 (assembly GCA_964017155.1). Lineage (NCBI taxonomy): Eukaryota > Metazoa > Annelida > Polychaeta > Sabellida > Siboglinidae > Oasisia > Oasisia sp. SBJ-2009. The sequence goes on from OZ024863.1 coordinate 32,162,317, forward strand.
CATGTCATCTTATCATCATGCACTTTGACTTCCTTGTTTATTATATCAATGTGGTAGTTGTCATCTTTTACTTTATAAGCTCTGGTGTTACTTTTGATCAGTGTTTATTCTCCCTCAAATGTCTATGTTTTCTTTCTGCTGTCAATTTTCTTTGTTTGTTTTTGCCATTCCTTGCACAATCCCTCTTACTCTGCCTGTGTTTGCAGTTTTCTGTGGATTATTAAGGCTTAATTAGATTCCATGTTTCACTTCAAAGTTGTTGTTGGTAAATTGGTGTTCCTTTGTTTGTCATTCAGGAGCAACCACTTCACCACCCTCATCTAGACAACACACGGGATGAAATAGCAGGGATTGACTGAACTTGTTCTGTTGTAAACACACACGTTTGAGAGTAGGATCCCCGGTAATGGAACATATGTGAATGCTTTAATCAGATGGTTAAACTTATAGCATTCTGGAGAACAAAGGCTTCTTATCTAATTATAATCTAGTTTGTGTGTGTATAAGTGTAGACACCGCATGCTAACTGTTCCTCTTAGGCTTTTCTCGTTCACTGGTTAACAGCTTCCCAGTTTTAGGGTTCATACTAACGTTCAAAATATAAGCTGACCAACAATAACACCAGATGTCCATTGGTGTTTATTAGGGTCAGCTAGGGAGGGGGAATTTAAGTAGATATTTTGGTATTGATAGTACATTGTGAAAAACAGCACTGCTTCATCCTGTGCAAAATCTGGGGGACAGTGAGGCCCGTAGAGTTGGATATCCTGGGGACCCGACAGTAAATGTGGGGGCCATGGCACTGGGCCCCAGCTAAATTCGAACCCTAACTACACTATCTGCGCCTCTCTAACTATTTGCCTGTATCTTTGCGTTCTTACTTAGTCTAGACTTATTGAAGCTGAAAGACTTCATCTTGCCTCTTGATGAATGAATTGTCCTCCTTTATGCTTCATAAGTTCATTTTTAGTTGGGAGAATGTGGCTCGTGGTTTTTATTTTAAACGTTCTATTTTAAAGTGTTCATCAAGTTTTCTTTTGAAGGTGATGACGTTTTGAGCACTGAGTTTCCTCCATTCCAGTGCCGGCTATATGACTGTTTATGGCAATTATGACACGGTACTATATTATATATATGTCTATGTCTATGCTTGATTAAACACTTATTTTTCGTCATAGCATTTATGTAAATACTCAAAGAAACGTTTTCCAGTGTATGCGTATACGCAATTGTACGTAGGTTGCAATTTTTCTAGTAGATCATCTTTAAATTTGACCAACATTAACCAATATGACGTTAAATTATCGCCCACTTCCTTTTTCCTTGTTTACTTACTGTCCTAAATTGAAAATTGTAGTAAATTCATTATACATCTATTTACCCATTCCATGCCATATGACTACTGGCAGCGTTACGTTCTGAGTCTGCCCGCTGACATGTTGAACAATTTCACCAAAATGAAGGCAAAACAATACAATAATCGCTGACGGATTCATTTTCTAAGCTCCAAATGTCCTCGCTTTGTTTGTTGTCATATGAGTGGCAGGACTATTCGGCCCACGGACAACTCGGTCAGAGATCCCCTCCTAGGGCAGTTCGGCTCCACTTAGAAACCACGCGTGCCGGCAGCGTGCCGGCCTCCGGAGGAGCGGTTTGAATGATCAAAACAAAGGATTTTTTTGTGTGAATCTCGTGCATTTCTTTATGCTTTTTTGTGTGAAAAAAAAAACAATATGTCATTTGCTTATTTCAGGATAAAAGAGAAACAATTATATATATATATATATATATATATATATATATATATATATATATATATGGATAAATCCAAGGGTTAGGCGACAGTTTGTATATATTCTACTAAGCATAAAAATTACATAAAAATTAGTCTAGTATGCATAAACCATCTACTATAATACAGTGCCGAACATTTTTGTAAGCAATAGTTAAAATTAAAAGATATACTTTTGGTGTCGCCTAAATAGTGTCGCCCTAACGTAACCGTTCAAAATGTTCACGCAAAGTTACAAGCTTACGGCGACACACAAAAAAACGCTGGATGTATGTTTTGCAAACCAATCAGCGAAGAGCAAGATTTTAAGGTCAAGGTTGTAAATGGCCAACGATGGTTTTCGCAAAACTCTCGACTCAATTATTTGTTGCGCTTTCTCGTGAAAGATTCGTTGTGGAATGTGGCAGACGCAAGTTATAAAGAACGGGCACAATGGTTACGTAAACCTTGCAAGTTTTGTAGGCGCCAGGTGACGTAAGATGTCGAAAATAAAGGATTATACCATAGCGGTTCTGCCAGCGTCGTCGTCGTCTGATAATCATGACATGTTATCATGTATTATGTAAGTATAGACATCGATATCCTGATATTTTAATTAATTAAAACTGACTTGATTAATTCGAAGAGATATTTATTAGTTTGAGCTTGACGTGAAATGGGCATTTTATGAAACTGTGCCCGTCTGAATTCGCTGGATATCATACTAGCCGGCACTTATGCAGAATTCGGACGCACCTCAATTTTGCCATTGTAACTGTATCTTTGACTTTGTCAACATTTGATAATTGATCTTGTTAATTCATTCATTTAATATCATCTTGCGCATATTTATGTTTTATAAACAGCGCGTCTTAGCATACTTTTGAAGTCGAAAAGACAGCGCAGTCGGCATAAACAAACTGTTTATCGCTCATTCCATGTGCACGGCGCCGTGACACATGCATCGCTGCGCTTGCGACTGGCACAAATCGGAGCAGTATTTGGGTCTAAAAATGCAATATTTGTGAAACATAAATATACCTGGGAATGCTGATTGATCATGTTAAGGATTACAGTTTGTGTGAGGTATCCAATATAGACAAATATGCAGTTATAATGGCAAAATTGAAGCGGGTCGGAATCTCTGGACGATGAGGTATGAAGTCGATGGATATCATAATATAGGTTAGGTATATACAACAATTGAATATATTATACCATCATTTAGATGGTGCCATGTGATAGATAATAATGTGTAGTTAATAACACTTTTTTGAAATCTTCAGTATTTAGGGAGAAATAAACATTTTAAATCTTAAAATTCCTGCATTTTTTTTCTATTGTATTTTGGGCCATTTCTTGTGCACAGCCACAGGTTGCATAATGACTGCATAAAATAGGTTGGAAACCAGTAATAACATTGGAACCATTTAACTTACGCATGTGAAACTAAAAATGGGTCAACCCTTTGGGAAATATAATGTGTTGTGACTTGATGTGACTGTGATTTGACCTTCAAAGTTGACCTAGATATTATATCTGACCTAGATTTGACCCACAGTATGGTGTTAATTATTCATTGTTTAGTTTTATTACAGAAAAGGGTTATAAGATTAATTTGTGGTGCCAAAAGACTTGATCGCACAAACTTACTCTTTCACAATGTACATATTCTTAAAATACCAGATCTTGTCAAACTAAAAACTGCTATAATTATGTTTAAGGCATATTGTTATATAAATTACCAATGAATGTACACAAATTATTCAGAATACAGGAATCACGATATTCATCCAGGCATAAATGTAACTTCAAGCAAATCTATGTACGTATTAACTTTTAAAATATGTGTATTTCTGTTACTGGGGTTAAACTTTGGCACACCCTTGATAATTCACTGGTTAATGTAAAAATGTTCACCATTTCAAAAAGTGTTCTACAGATAGACTAATGGTATAATGGTATAATGTTGATAAAATTGTTTAGGTAATGAGCCTTGCTAACATTTAAATATCAAAACTGTGAATATAGCAACTTTATGGACACTTTAAACGGTTATTAGAACTTGACCTAATTATTTGACCTATATTTCACATCTGACCTACATACTGGAATTTATTGCATAATTAATTCATAAATTCACCATGAATCTTGATAAACCCTCTGATATGTGAATTATTTTGTGACCTTGACTTGACCTTTACAGTTACATTCCCATGTTTTTCTATAATATCTCCCACCTCCCTCTCCTTCCCTCTCCTTCCCTCCCACCTCCCTCTCCGTCCATCCCACCTCCCTCTCCTTCCCTCCCACCTCCCTGTCCATTCCTCCCACCTCCCTCTCCTTCCCTCCCACCTCCCTCTCCGTCCATCCCACCTCCCTCTCCTTCCCTCCCACCTCCCTCTCCTTCCCTCCCACCTCCCTCTCCATCCCTCCCACCTCCCTCTCCTTCCCTCCCACCTCCCTCTCCATCCCACCTCCCTCTCCTTCCCTCCCACCTCCCTCTCCTTCCCTCCCACCTCCCTCTCCATCCATCCCACCTCCCTCTCCTTCCCTCCCACCTCCCTCTCCTTCCCTCCCACCTCCCTCTCCTTCCCTCCCACCTCCCTCTCCTTCCCTCCCACCTCCCTCTCCTTCCCTCCCACCTCCCTCTTCTTCCCTCCCACCTCCCTCTCCTTCCCTCCCACCTCCCTCTCCTTCCCTCCCACCTCCCTCTCCTTCCCTCCCACCTCCCTCTCCTTCCCTCCCACCTCCCTCTCCTTCCCTCCCACCTCCCTCTCCTTCCCTCCCACCTCCCTCTCCTTCCCTCCCACTTCCTCTCCTTCCCTCCCACCTCCCTCTCCAACCCACCTCCTTCTCTGTGGCCGTGTCTTCGTGTTGCTCTTCCTCAGCTCCTTCTCAGCTCCTTGAGTTCCCTGGCTGCGTCCTCCCTCTTCCCCAGTAAGTCCCTCTCCACCTCCCTCATGTGGTGGAGCTGAGACTTCTGCCGTCCCACAGCCAGGTCAAGGGCTTCCAACTCAACCCGGCGGTCCTACAACACACGGTCCATGGTCTCACTGGAGGGTGACTTAGAGACCCAGAGAACAGTCACTGGTCTCACTGGAGGGTGACTTAGAGACCCAGAGAACAGTCACTGGTCTCACTGGAGGGTGACTTAGAGACCCAGAGAACAGTCACCGGTCTCACGGGAGGGTGACTTAGTGACCCAGAGAACAGTCACTGGTCTCACTGGAGGGTGACTTAGAGTCCCAGAGAACAGTCACTGGTCTCACTGGAGGGTGACTTAGAGACCCAGAGAACAGTCACCGGTCTCACTGGAGGGTAACTTAGAGACCCTGAGAACAGTCACAGGTCTCACTGGAGGGTGACTTAGAGACCCAGAGAAGAGTCATTGGTCTCACTGGAGCGTGACTTAGAGACCCAGAGAGCAGTCACTGGTCTCACTGGAGGGTGACTTAGAGACCCAGAGAGCAATCACTGGTCTCTCTGGAGGGTGACATAGAGACCCAGAGAACAGTCACTGGTCACTATATTCCACTACATTTCATTACATTTAAACAAAGCAATCTTACTGTTAAGCGACACTTTCACACAGAAATATAGTAAATACAATACAGTAATGTTATCAAAGCAATGGTGCCAGCTTCCAGGTTGTAATTGATGATTCATTTAATATTACGTTCTTGTGACTACAACATGCGTGTTGAAGGTTTACTGTCTGCCAATTTGTGTTTGGATAATTTATAACCTCAGAACAATGTTTGCAATTTGAAAGATTCCGCCTGCAACACGTTCAAATTGTAAATAAAACATCTAATTTCAAAACAAAATTGATTAGCAATAACACCGAGCTGAGCAGATTTAACTGCAATACACTTTGATGTTTAACTTTGCCACGTTCTAGCAGCAAACTTCTTCTCGTTACCAATTATTGCTCGGCTAATTCTGAGTAGAGAAGATGGCACCCTTGCTTTAAGATATAGTCTTAGCACGAACTATTGTATGTTATAAACAGTATCTGGAATATGAAAGCACATAGTTGCGTGGCACGTACCCCATATTGGCTCAGCTGAGACTTGAGAGAGCGAATTGTCTCCTGTAGTTTATTCGCATAATCCTCCTGCAGAAAAACATGTCATCAACAATGTGACTTCCTCACTCATTGACGCTGGTAGTACCCTTTTGAAAGGTATAAATCACACATGCACTGACACTATAACTGTATCTTGTAATGCTGATAGCGGTGATCTAAAAAATATTTAACTGAGTAACAACTGAATAATGATAATATTTTTACTGAAGGCTGAGTGAATCTGCACAATTCGCAGTGGGTGAAATCTGTGCATTTTCATATATCCGAAAACTCCTTGTTAAATTTGCCTTATTTTACTGTATGTGTCTTATGTTAAGTGCTATGATTTCTCTGGGTATGACACTATACAAAATAAACATTATTAAATTCAAGGAATGTTTTCACAACAGAAACAGCTGCTGCAATATCACTGGGACATTATTACAGTGACACATTATGAAGTATCCTTTTGGCACATCCTTGTGTTGGCAGGTTTCACTATATGTAAAGCAAAGATCAGTTTTGTTTTGAGATGATATGAATGCGCAAGTGCGGAAATTTACTGCAAAAAGAATTTTTTTATTACTTGAGATTTTATCTCAGGTGTTTGACAGATTACGACTCGGTGTATATCGAGGTTGGCAATGAAGCTTAATAATATATTTTTTATTTAATATAGTGCCACATCCAATTTGAAATTGTTCGTGGCGCTTTACATACATTAAAATCCTAAAATACAAATACACATCAGAAGAAAAACATAAATATACTAGTAACATATATAAACAATAAAATAAATAGGTTAAATAAAATATCGATAAAAGTACACAAACATTAAACTAAGCCGCGAGAACAGTCAGAAAGAAATATATATATATATGTATATATACATATATATATATATATACATATATATATATATAAATCTAAAACATAAACACTGATTAAAACAAGTCCAAAAAAGCACAGATTATGACTCGGTGTATATCGAGGTTGGCAATGACACTTACCTGCCGCGGGACTGATCGGAGTGCTGAACATCACCGGGTGAGTGGTCCTGCCATCTGGTGTCGCCTGCAGGAACACCTGTCCTGGCCCCGCGATGGGGGTGGTGGTCATGGGGGTGGACACCAGGTACTGGCCCCCAGGAGTGGCCGGGGCACGAATGTCACCCCAGTCCCCTGGGGACCAGCCCCCTGCTGGAGGACTTGCCCGGGAGCAGGGGTCGCTCCCTGGGCTGTGGGAATCATGAATCCACCAGGCACCTGAACGAACACAGGTTGTTGATTCTATGGGAATTGTTGTAGATTCTGTGGGAATTGTTGTTGATTCAGCTGGTATTGTTGTTGATTCGGTTGGAATAAATCACCACCAGGTGGCGCAGTGGTGCTCTGAGCTGCAAACAGCGCGAGAAAAGAACTGCGTAAGTTCTCGTTGTCTCCTCCCTTCGGCATATGTCTATATATTAGTTTGATGTATTTATTGATTTATTTATTTTATTCATCGTCGTTAATTCTATATAATATTTAATTAACAGTTTTAATATGAATAATTTAACATTTCTACATTTTTGTTTATCTGAAAGTTAATTTTACAGTTGTATTTATTATTATTAATATTAGTTTTAACACATAATAAATAGCTTTATATTTTATTGTACAGCGCTTTGAGCATATTTGGATACTGCGCTTTGTAAATAATAAATAATATTATTATTATTATTATATGTTGTTGTTACAATGTTATGATCCTATGAAGTCTCATTGAACTAATCAGTCTTTTTCACAACATTTACACCAAGCCGACCTTTCTATGTTGGCACTGAGGGTGGTCACTGCAAGGGTACTTGTCGTCCTCAGTGGTTCTTTTATGTCCCAAATTGAGACAGGACTGACATTAACATGATTATCAGATTCACGATGGATACACAGTCCCCAATGTTGAGAGCCAGGTTTTAACAGCAAATATACCATGCCTGTGCAGCTGTGCTAAAAACTACATGCCCTGCACCTCTCAGTCAAAGCTACTTTGCAGGTCCTCTTTTACAAAGCTACAACTGTCGTACATTCCATTCTCACAATTACCAAAACCTTCAGGCAACCTACTGCACCCACCTGTAATTTCAACATAACGTCAACTTTTTGAAATCCAATTATATCATGAAAATATGATAATGACAATAATATGAACATCTTTATAGGGCCATTTTCAGCCAAAATTACTCAAAGGCGCTTTGCAGGTTTAATCATTAAAAAAACAAATCACAAATACTAATAGATTAAGATCATTAAAATCGTCATAGACACTAAAACATAAAACTGCAGTATTTTTTTAAACTACAGGTGTACGCAAAATGTATACAAATTTATATATTTATAAAGCAGTATCAAGAAATACCCCCTACCTCCATTAGGCAAGAGTCCATATTGGGCCCCAGCTGTTGTGACTTGAGGCATGGTTTGGTCATACCCGAGTTGACCGGCATCAGTCATGTCCACCCCGTAGTGCTGGTCAGCCGGGGGAGGGGCGACTACCTGACCCCCAGCCCCATAGAAAGTAGGCACTGGTCTCCCGGAGGTAGAACTGGGCGGGGGTGGATGGCTGGGCTGGTCCAGGTAGGGAGGGGCCCCCTGAAGGAAAGAACGCAGGTAAGAACAGGTAAGTTCTGCACTCAGCAGGGTGGTCTAGACACACTCAGCAGGGTGGTCTAGTCACACTCAACAGGGCGGTCTAGACGCACTCAGTAGGGTGGTCTAGACGCACTCAGCATGGTGGTCTAGACGCACTCAGCAGGGTGGTCTAGACACACTCAGCAGGGTGGTCTAGACACACTCAGCAGGGTGGTCTAGACACACTCAGCAGGGCGGTCTAGACACACTCAACAGGGCGGTCTAGACACACTCAACAGGGTGGTCTAGACACACTCAGCAGGGTGGTCTAGACGCACTCAGCAGGGTGGTCTAGACACACTCAACAGGGTGGTCTAGACACACTCAGCAGGGTGGTCTAGACGCACTCAGCAGGGTTGTCTAGACGCACTCAGCAGGGTGGTCTAGACACACTCGACAGGGTGGTCTAGACACACTCGACAGGGTGGTCTAGACACACTCAGCAGGGTGGTCTAGACACACTCAGCATGGTGGTCTAGACGCACTCAGCAGGGTGGTCTAGACACATTCAGCACGGTGGTCTAGACGCACTCAGCAGGGTGGTCTAGACACACTCAGCAGGGTGGTCTAGACACACTCAACAGGGCGGTCTAGACACACTCAGCAGGGTGGTCTAGACACACTCAGCATGGTGGTCTAGACACACTCAGCAGGGTGGTCTAGTTACACTCAGCAGGGTGGTCTAGTCATTAGCTGGTCTGTCTACAGGTAGATTGTGTTTACAATGGTATGATCTCATGAGGTCTCACTAATCAGCCTTTTTCAGAACATTTACGAAAAGGAATACGGAAACCTTGTGACAATACCTGAACCTTGTTACAATTTGGGAATCTTGTGATGATATGAAAATCTTGTGACGATATGGGAACCTTGTGACAAAATGGGAACCTTGTGACAATATGAGAACCTTGTGACATATGGGAACCTTGTGACATATGGGAACCTTGTGACGATATGGGTACCTTGTTACAATATGGGAATCTTGTGACATATGGGAACCTTGTGACAATATGGGAACCTTGTGACATATGGGAACCTTGTGATAATATGGGAACCTTGTGACATTGATATGTTGCTGTCTCAGGATGAAATATACTGCAGAGAGGTTAACGCAGTGTGTAACACAATGATACATGTATTTACATAAAATAAACAATTTACATAAAATAGTATGTACATAATTATATAAAATTTCCAAGTCTTCCTTCAAGTCTTCAAGTGTTACTGTTATACTGCTTAAAAGTGATATTTCACTATCCGGCAGTTGTGGTTAAAATAAAAGTTTCGGGTAAATTTAGGATTAATAAAAATTAACTTAGGCTTAATTATGGCTACGGTTACTTTAGGGTCAGCATAAAACCGAAATTTGTGAAGGTCGTTTATTTAACGTCGCCTGCGATAATTTACCGATGTAGATCGCGTACGAGTTTGGCGCGAGTCTGTTTTCTTAATTTTATTCTTCACAGGAATGAAAATTATTTTATTTGTAAACTAGTATGTGTATATGTACATAGGATATGTGAGGATATGCTTGGCGGCACAAGACGTTGTTTTCATGGTTAGGTCAGAAAACCAAAAGATCGATGATGCCGTGTCCCGGCAAGACATCCCGATACCGTTCAGTCTTCAGTATTCTAATCATAATTTATTTGAAGCCACTGAATATTCACATTCTATTCGATTCTTTTTCGAAATTTCTAGGATATTCGATTCGAATGAAATTACAGATTCGTCCGTTCCGCATTTCATCTTAATAATTTCGCCAAATTGCCGATAACGTGCATTTTTCGTTTCGCCAATCTGTAAAAAAAATAGTGTATGGCGAAAGCCTAGCGCGAACCCAGTAATTACTGGTCCCCCAATTAAGCAGCCCTTAGAGAGGCCCAGTAACACAATACAGATGCCTTGTGCATCCTTGGCTATTAGAAAGTCATGACAAGGAAGATAACAAATCCTGCATGGGTAAATTAACACCTTAAAGAGTATATAATTCTGCTCCGCTTTTACCCACCTTAAATGTCACGGTGCTGGTTCACGTCCGCGCGGACAGCCAGTCGCTGCCACGTCCCACGAACGTCGCCCGGTACAAAATTACGCAACATGTACGGGAGTGTCAGCGACCGATGTCGCTTCGATCAGCGCAGCAACTTGTATCTTGCCGCATCTATTCACGCCTCGAAGTGCTGACCCAGGGAATATCATCGGGCAACCGGAACGTGTTTATAAACACGCCGAACGCTGTGTGTGTGTGTGTGCGTGCGTGCGTGCGTGCGTGCGTGCGTGCGTGCGTGTGTGTGTGTGTTGAGGTCAGCTTAGAATTTAGAATATGTTGAGGACTGCAGTAATGATATTAAGAAGTCAAGGGGTAAGTAAGGCCCATATTCCAGTGTTGCACTGTTGTACGCGTTTAATTAGCTGTATCAACAAAGTAATGTTTGCCATTTATGAAATGTTTTGACAATTTTTTTTCAATAAATTTGAATCTTTCTTCCAAGGGAGTTGAATTGTTTTTGTGTAAATAACACGTGAACATTCACAGCAGAGAGTCTAGAGAATAAATATAAAACTATACAGTAATATGTTACGGTTGATCTAATTTCTTAGTTACTCTATGTTACATAGAAATTAGAAAAATCCATATAAATGAAACCATGACCATACATTCTGAAATCCCTTCCACCTTTATATAAAACCGACATGTGCATAATTCTTACTTCACTACACTCACTCACTCTTCTAGCTATATATATATATATATATATATATATATATATATATATATATATATATAATACACATGGTTATATCAGCGTTCGGCGTGTTTGTAAACACGTTCTGGTTCCCCAATGATATTCCCTGGGTCAGCACTTCGAGGTGTGAATAGATGCGGCAAGAGACAAGTTGCTGCGCTGATCGAAGCGACATCGGTCGCTGGCGCTCCAGTACATGTTGCGTAATTTTGGACCGGGCGACGGTCGTGGGGCGTGGCAGAGACTGGCTGTCCGAGCACGTTTGGCTGTCTGCCGAACGATCATGGGATGTGCCGATTATGTTGCGCCTAGCAGGGTCAAACTCGAAAGAAGCGCATTTAACGTGTTCTAAGCTGATACAGTTCTAAATAATGGTTTAATTTGAAAGAAATGATCTAACTAATAACATTGAAAGTCTTCGAAAAGGCATCGATTGACGGCTTGTCTATCCGGCTAGATTACCCGGACGTGAATCAGCACCATGACATTTAAGGTGGGTAAAGGCGGCGCAGATCTACATACTCTTTAACTTTAAGGTGCATACCCAGCCAATACACTGCTAAGGCTCCACTTGGCTCTATGCTCTTTAATTAATTGCAGAATATTTGTTTGACGAATAGAGATTATATTTTAGTTCTAATATATACAATGTTAACACTTCCGTCAGCAAATGTGTTTAACAGTGATTCTCTTTTCAAAGCTTCGGGTTTACTGTTCCAAAGAAATGGATGTGCCAATTTTTTTAATTTGTTCCACCTTGTTTTGTACTGAGGTAAGACTCCCTACGTACCAACCTGACCTCCCCCCCCCTGGGACCCCCACCCACTCCAGTGTTCCCATAGTCATTTATCTTGGGATTATAGCCTAGGCCTTCTCCAGGTATATGTATCTAATTGCCATAATCCTTCTGTCCGTCCAATTTCTTCTCTATTACCTATCTCTGGACAAACATCCCATCCGTTGTTCCTCTTCCTTGTCTAAACTCTAGCTGTTCTTCGACGATTTCCCCTTACACTATTGCTTTTATTCTGCCATCCAGAATTCGTTCCAGCAACCTCAACATATTGCTTAGCAACGTAATGCCTCAATTGTTTTCCCGGGTCATGCACATCTCCCTTTCTTTTCTATATTCGGACAATTAGCCCCGTTCTGAACTTCCTGTGAACTTCCCGTCTCTCTTGCAGGTGTTGAGCAATTGTTTTGTCGATCATCTTCCAACTCGCTCAGCCACCGCCACCATATATACTCAATGCCTGTTTATCTTTCGAAATAGGCCTACACGATAAACCGTAAGAATGGCCCGGGCTGTGACAAGTTTCATAAAGCTTACATTACCTCCTACCACTGTGTGTGTGTGTGTGCGTGCGTGCGTTTGCGTGCGCGCGTGTGCGTGTATGGATGGGCGGGGATTAGTGTGGGTGTGAGTGAGTGAGTGAGTGAGTGAGTGAGTGTGTGTGTGTGTGTGTGTGTGTGTGTGTGTGTGGTGTGTGTGCGTGCGTGTGTGTGTGTGTGACTGTGTGTGTGAGTTTGTGTGTGTGCGTGTGTGCGTGCGTGCGTGCGTGTGAGTGTGTGTGTGTGTGCGTGCGTGCGTGTGTGCGCGTGTGCGTGCGTGGGTGGGCGGGGATGAGTGTGAGTGTGCGCGCGTGTGCGTGTGTGTACGGGGGGGGGGGGCGTGTGGCGTGTGTGTGCGTGTACGTGTGTGTCGTATTTACATTCATTGCTTACTCCCATTAGAAAACCTATGCAGCATCGATCATCTGGTTCTGTTTTACATTTTACCCCAACAGTAAATACAAATATTTGGAGTAGGTGTGTTTTTCTGTGACTGTATTACTCGTTGGAATAGAGGTCTATGCTTCCTTCGATCAAGTGTTAGATCAGACGCAGGCTGAGTTATTATGCGATTCTTAAATATTTTAAATATCTTGCTTTTACATTTTTTTATTAGTAATGGTTTATGAAAAATATATATAAAAAATCAGATTACTTTACTAAAACGTTACGTTGCGGTTTGTGTACGTGACAATCAATTGCTACACGTGACCTTCGTCAAGCATAACCATTGCCAATAGTATTTATAATGGTAACGTATGGGCGGCATCATATATGCTATATCAAACTGATCCCATTTTGTGTGGAAACACCGGTGATATGCAAAAGGTTACGTGACGTGATAATGTTAGTGTACGCTGCGCACGCGTTTGATGATAATATACTATATTTTTGCTCTAAAATCAATAAGAAACGTTATATTATCGGTAATGTCTATGATAATATAAAGTCTTCTTCGGAAGGAGGGTGCAGATTAATACAAAAAAGAAATGTGACGATGACAACATTATATCCCCACAACACAATCTCTTACACATATAAGCACGCTCCTTTTTTCTCCCGTTAATCTCTCCCTCAGCCTCCCCTCTCTCACTCTCCTTCCTTTATCCTTTCTTCCCTCCCTCTACCCCCTCACTACATCATCAGAATAATGTTTGTTAGTGCTAATTTATCACCACATTATGACTGATCGTTGCTCTGCACAACAGAATATGACTTAATGTATATTAAGGTGAATAGGGGAAATTGTAAATTATAGAAAGTTTATATTAAATGATATTAATTTTTTTGTTTTAAGATGTACTAGTAATTAATTAAAGGCATATATTTTAAATTAATTTATATAATATACATACAAGGGTTTACTAGTACATCTTAAAACAAAAAAATTAATATCATTTATATAAATTTATATAATTTACATTTCTATTTATTAATATACATTTAGTATATTTGTTGTGCAGAGCAACGATCAGTCATGTGGGAATTAGCGCTATATAAAAACTGTATTATTATTATTAATATTTAAACCGTTCAGTGTCCATTTTTAGCAAATAGATGAAAGAAATGCACAAATGAGTAGCGCTGCAATCCGTTTTCGTTCTGATGCACAATGTGTCAGAGTGAACAAGTTTGTGAGGTTGTTTTTCTCTCTTTGTCTGTCTCTCTTCTGATTTACATCTCCACATCACTTCCTTTTAAAAATACTCAACATTTTCTCCCTTCCTCCCTGATTGGCGGCCCCTCGGCGTCTCCCTCTCCCACTCCCTCACTTTCTTTATCCTCTACTATTTCCCTTCCCACTGTCCCTCTACACCCCTCTTCCTCCATACTTTCATCAACCAATCCTTTTCACCCCTCCCGTCATTCTAATTAAACCGCAATTCGGTACGGTCATGGGTATTTGCACATTCGACAAGAACAGCGAAGCTACTTGTGCCATTCAAGGCAAACTTGATTTGCCCGTGTGTAATACCTGTCTTGTTTCATTGTCAGTTTAACAATGCTTCACTGCCGTGGACATTCTTTGACTGACATGCGGCCTCCGACAATGGTATGTTCTTGGTCCCGCGCGCACTAATTGACTGTCGCGTTGAACATGACAGTTGCTACAAACAAATGACTTAAGCGTTCGATCGAAAGCATGGATTTGTCGAATTTTAAGTGCAGTTGTAGTGGTAATGCAGTTCTCACGGTTTTCAGTACAAGACCAACTTCACGTGTTTACGGATGGTTCGTTTAGGGTCGAGTGCAGCGGATCGTATGATATTCAGCAAACGATACACATTTGACGCTCTATGTGGTTTGACAGTTGGTCTCGAATGAGCTGCACATGTTGCAGTTTGGGGAGTCATCAGACATTGGGATATACAATTAGACGCCAAAAAGAGAGCCACGACTGCTACAGACAATTGCTTTAAGGTAGGCCATGTGTGTAATGTTGTTTTAGAACCGCAACTGTTGGTAGTACATTACATTAGTTGCCATGTGGTACATGCAGTGTCGACATTCTGTATCGCTAACATGTATAGTCAAACCAGCAAGGCATTACGGAAGTCAAACATTATCATCATTATGCATAACTGTTAGCATCGTTCTACTGTGAATATAATTATACAGATAATACATTTCTCAGTAATCAAAACATTACTTGGCAACATAGTTTATATGTAATGAATGGATCCACTTGCTGATTTGCGTCGATGTAAATCGTAGGTAAGCATTGTATTTATTTATCAAAGAAAATAACTAATAATGTTTAATCCACCTGTGTTTATTATTTTAAATTATGAATTCTCGTATATCAAGGCGAGATATATTATTCACTGTAGGGTGTACTGTATTATGTATCTGCGTTTAAAAATAATGCCTTATTTAATTTTATAAAGGAGGAAATGTCGGCGACGCCATATTGTTGCCCAACTTCCGCTATAGAACCATGAATCTGGTTAAGTCTACATTAATAATTATAGTTATGCATGTTAACATGTTTTATGTATGATATGATATAGCATGACATATAAGCGAAGTTGTAATGTAATGCTACAAAATAAATAACGTCAGATATATCAGCTTACGTGTTTTACAAGTTGACACCACAATTTCACCAGCTAAGGCTCGGCATGGGTTTATAAGCAAACAAAATGGCTACCTTCTGCAACTGAGTGTTCCGACCGCACTTGGCGGAAGGGGTTACCAGTGACGCTCATCCTATGGAGGTCACAACCGGTGCGGCGAACCGGGGTTTGGGCCAGGTAATTTCCTCCCATAGGAACACTTCCGGCGGAAGTCGGTCAGTTGTGAGGGAGTAAGGATTGTGACCAACCGTGCCAGGGAACGTTATGAGGAGCAACCGATGAGGTACCCCTGGCCGAACTAGTTACATTAGATTGTACTACAGGCTATATACCCAGTGTCTCCCACTTCCTCATTCCCTCTCTTTTGTTTTTCAAAGTTTTTTCTTGTAGGAAACAGTTACACTCGCAACAGCACATTGACTTATTTTAAGGTATATTATAACTGTTTTAACAGCTTTAATCGTACACAACTCAGCCTCGCGGTAAGCTTTAGTTAATTTGTTGTACGTACGTAAATATTATTGAAAGATATAAAAATGCTTGAACTCTCTTACATTTCAAATGTGGAACATCCACGCCTATAAGTATACGTCGCCTTGTATGTAACTACAAGGGGACGTACCTAATTATATGTTGGAATTATATTATGTTGTATTAAAAAATATTTATTTTAATATCTGTTGATATATTTCATGATTTTTTCATTCTATAGTAATAATTATTATATTTTTCGTATATCGCGCTTATCCAAATAACTATTTTGGCTGGAATTATAATTGTAAAATAATTAATACCATGCATAAAATCATCAATATTTTATTGATAGTAAATTTTTAAGACACAATCATTTCTACTATACAAAATAAACTACATTGTCTTTAGTCATCAATAAGTAAATAAATATATATCTATGGTATATTAATAATAGTACATTGAATGTATGAATAAATAACTGCGATCATTCATTGTTAAGATACCTTTAACAATATGTTTGCATAAGTTTACACAGGTGTAATATTACCTAGAATAACCTTTTCTTTGAGATATTCATTATTATTATTAATATTGTTTCTTAATAATTAAGAAACACAGTTAATACAAATACCCAGTCAGTATAATCGTGTACATTACCAACCTTTCATACGTGTACATAACACCTGCATCAACAAAACAACTATTAAATACACATAACAAAAATGTCGAACATACTTTGAACTTGCATAGTTTTCTTTTTATTATATATAATAATGTAGGATTATATATACATTATTCATTATTACACACACACACCACACGGACACACACACCCCACACACCACACAGACAGACACACAGACACAGACACACGCACGCACGCACGCACGCACACACACACACACGCCCGCACACACACGCCCGCACACACACGCCCCGCACACCTAGCGAGTATTTTATTGAAGATAACGAACTAGAGGACATTTTGGATAGTGTTAGACGATGGTACATGTTCTGGTTTAATAATCATAACTCATGCTTGTAGGAAACAGTTATACTCGTTTTGTAATTTTTTTTGGCAAAAACAATCTTTGAAATTAGGTATTGGGCAGCTATAATGACGTGATATGAAGAGTTCAAAACCACAACTAGCAGGCTTGTCCATAAAAATGAGTTGGTGCATGCTTTTACAGATCGTGTACTAATTATTATGTATTCCTGTCAGTTCATGTACCTGTATATTAATTTTCTAATAATACAGTTGTCACATAATACAGTTGTGACTGATTGCAGTAAGAATACTGTGTTTTAATGCAAAAGCACTGCTAAATGTTTCTCTAAACCAATTTTTTTTCACTTGTACAGTTTAGGGTAATGTCGGTTCAGTGTTGTGTGTGGTAGGTTCATACCCTGCTGGTGTTCTTTATGCAAACACTACATGTTGTGTGCACACACATTGATTCCATTTCATCAGTTCAGGTGGTTTTGTGATATCTTAGAAATGTATTAACTGTAGTCAAACTTATAATGTGTGTGTGTGTGTGTGTGTGTGTGTGTGTGTGTGTGTGTGTGTGTGTGTGTGTGTGTGTGTGTGTGTGTGAGAGTGAGAGTGAGAGTGAGAGTGAGAGTGAGAGTGAGAGTGAGAGTGAGAGTGAGTGTGTGTGTGTGTGGTGTGTGGTGTGGTGTGTGTGTGAGAGTGAGTGAGTGAGTGAGTGAGTGAGTGAGTGAGTGTGTGTGTGTGTGTGTGTGTGTGTGTGTGTGTGTGTGTGTGTGTGTGTGTGTTTGTGTAAGCAGGAATATGAACTTCGTCTTCATAAATGTTGCCAAACAAAGAGGGATTCATATACAACGTCAGAGTTCTGCCAAGTCATCAAGTTAAATACAACAATCATAACTCTTGTTGAGATAAGCTTAGAATATGTTGAGGACTGCTGTAATGATATTAAGAAGTCAAGGGGTAAGTAAGGCTCATATCCCAGTGTTGCAATGTTGTACGCGTTTAATGAACTGTGTCAACAAAGTAATGTTTGCCATTTATGAAATGTTTTGACAATTATGTTTCAGTAAATTTGAATCTTTTTTCCAAGGGAGTGGAATTGTTTTTGTGTAAATAACATGTGAACGTTCACAGCAGAGAGGTTAGAGAATAAATATGAAACTATATAGTAATATGTTACGGTTGATCTAATTTCTTAGTTGCTCTGTAACATATAAATAAGAAAAATCCATATAAATGAAACCATGACCATACATTCTGAAATCCCTTCCACCTTTATATAAAACCGACATTTGTATAATTCTTACTTCACTACGCCCACTCATTCTTCTAGCCATACATTTATTTTTGGGATCTAGATTGCCTTGGGAATGGAACATAGTAACAGGAGGTCGTTTATTAAGTAATCGTTTTTATGGGTTCAACACACATTAATGTTGTACTTTTACACAAAAACCTATATTACTAGTCACTACTCAACCCCTGGCACATACACATATTGTGCACAGATAGGCATTAGCATTCTGCATTTGTTAACATAAATTGATATTAAGGATAAAATAGCAGAAGTTCAAGAAGTTTTCAGAAGTGCCCAATTTCTAAAATCGATTGATTGATGGTGACCTTGGATTAATGCAAACTACACCAGTTCGCAACTCTACGACAGGAATAATCGTAACGGGGAGAGGCAGGGCTTTCTAATTATGTAAAATTTAAGTGTGTGTGGGGGTGGTGTAAAAATCGATCTGTTAGAGAGATCTGCCACTCCCCTAATATATCAGTTACACATATGTAAAGCTGGACCAGGAAAGAAATAACCACTAACTCTTGCACTTCGATATATCTGATAATTTATTTAACAAGACATTTGCCACAGTGGCAACAACCGATGGACAAACAAACAAACTTATCCTCATGACATGTATAGTTTGTTGTAAAGGTTCACATCATATAAACTAATAAAATGTATGCCATGAGAACACGCAATATTTGTATATAACAATAACATGTAGGTAGGTGCATACTATACAATGAAGCAAGATGGACGGAAATTGAAACAAATAATGGTTACCTTAACATATAAAATAAAATTACTACATATGACTGATCATAACAATTGTGTTACAAGAAATCAAAACAACATCACAATTATAAAAGCATGCAAGTTATAATGTATACCGTGTACCAAGCTTTATCATAAACTTACGACGTATACAAAGCATATAATAAACTAAGCAATAAATAATAAACTAGTGAATGAAAAAGTGATACCATCATAAAGATGGTAGTCGTTCATACATTTTACCACATTAAAGAGTCGGAAATTAAAATGTATACTAAAATACTGCTGCACTGATCCTGATGATAAATAAGTTGAGCTTCTATAAAACAGTTTGTCTCGCATGCACAGTTATGTAAAATATAAAATAAAAATAAAAATTATGTGGAAGTATACAATACTATAAGTGGAAGTATGCAACACTATCAGTGGAAGTATAGCATACTGTCAGCGGAAGTATATATAATACTATCAGTATACAATACTATCAGTGGAAATACACAATACTACATTCAATGTATTCTGTTGGTGCTACACAGCTTTGGTTGAGGGTCAGAGTTCCATTTGTAGACTCACTTTTGAATATTCAAAGAAACAGTAGGTCCATTACAAAAGATCACAGTACAGACCCTCAGTCTCAATGGCCCCTCCCCGGCATATACCTCTGGAATTATGCAATTTTGTTCAGAATAAATTCATAATCAAAACTTGGCACT
Source organism: Oasisia sp. SBJ-2009 (assembly GCA_964017155.1). Lineage (NCBI taxonomy): Eukaryota > Metazoa > Annelida > Polychaeta > Sabellida > Siboglinidae > Oasisia > Oasisia sp. SBJ-2009. The sequence goes on from OZ024863.1 coordinate 32,182,234, forward strand.
TCTTGGCAACATATTGGTCATAATGTATCAGGTACAGACACGAAAACTAACTAGTTTTAAGCTATTTCATTTACATGTAATTCATATGATTAATACGGCATTCGGCCGATGTTCTTAAATTTACCCGATGCGATTCAGCCCTTCTGCTGAAACAGTAAACTTGGTGAGAGATGCCATCTACTTCCGTCCACATGACCAACTTGGTTGTCGATTCACGACGATGGACCCTTTTCAGCAATGTTTGATGCACTCCCGGCTGAGTGCAGCCTCCGACTGCTGTGACGATTCGGTGAGTATGCTCGCTTTGGATATGCCCCCTCACTTGGATATGCCCCCTCACTTGGATACGCCCCCTCACTGGTCAGTCTGTCTGTGTCCTGTTGACCACAGAAGGGTAGCGAATCAGACAAGAGGTCATCATGGCATCAGTTTGGAACGCTATGCCAACTATTTTCACTTCTAAAACTTTACTTTGATCTTCTAAGGCATCTGTAAAGATGCTTATTTAATTCACGGAAGCATTTTTGCTGTAATTTATTAAATATTTAGTTTTAATTAATTAATTAATTTCTAAGTGTTATAACTGAATGAACTGCTTTTATGTATTTATTTTGCACTATAATTTGTTATTATAAACGAATGTCATTAAATTATGTATTTATATAGTTACATGTTTTCTTATTTCGTATTATATTTTATGTTAAGTACTAAATTACTGTGGATATGGAACTATACAAAATAAATATTATTATTTCACATCACAAATCGTGTTTCTAGTTCATAGTGTATGAACGGATTAAAGTGGCTTCCTTGATTAAATCCAATTTTTTTGGTGTCCAAATATAAATATGTAATCTAAATAAATTTATTTAATATATGTCAGTGATTTAATGCTCTAAAGTCTTCCGGGTTTTTGAGAGAATAAGGAAGCCAACAACAGGAAATAGGACAATCACGTCGTGATGCAAGAATATTTGAATTGAATATTCTGCAGCAATTAAATAAGTAAGCAGTTTTTCAATTGATTTTATCAAAGCTACACTTTAAAATCACAGACACAAGCTTGCATGTGGTAATGAATACTTTGTAGATTTGCTTTTCTGTAAAAATAACTGAACACGAGGTGAAAGCAAAATAGATTACAATCGAGTCCACCTTTGCACCACTGCACTATTAGGCCCCAGAATACCATGCTAAGATGTCATCACAAGCTGTCAGCTTGTCAGCACAACAAGCTGTCAGCATCACTCCCTTACCTGCATATCAAACTCTCCCGCCGGAGTCGGAGTTCGGGAGCGGTTCAACAGGACATCACTAGATGGCGTAGTAGGTCGATGTGAATCACCTTGGCATAGAACCTGTCGAGAAACAATGTCATATAGCAACAACTGTGTCGATTATGAACACAGTGTCGTCTAGCTGTTGAAACACCAAAAATTTGACTCTCATACGTCAGCTTAAAGCAAATGTAACAGTTTTGCATTAAAAATAATTACCAAGAAGACAATCAAATACACAGCCACCCCAAATAATGCTCCATGAAACATTAACCGATTGGCAGTCAAGTCGGGCATTGACGGTCACCCCGAATCTCCTCAGGTTGGCCATAGCCGGCCAGCGAATACAGCACACCGTTTGAATTTGGTTTACGTGGTTCCATCTAGTGATTAAGAGAAGCAATAAATGCGACACCTATCTAGACATAGAACATTAATTTGTGGCTATTTTGGATATTTCCGTTTTCAAAAAATATTTACTGCATTTTTGAAAATGTGACAACAAACGTTTTTGTTGTTGACATTTTCAAATGCCCTCCAGCCAGGAAGTTGGCCACGTATACTGCTAAAAAGTGTAACATATTATAACAAATGATATACCAGTGTGTAGATAATTTAATGGTCTTTTAAATAAACACAAGTTGTAGAAGTAAAAAGCCAAGCATAAAACAAATACACCGCAATAAAGTATTTGTTTTACAAAAAAATTCAAAATGTCTTAGTGTCAATCAAGAAATGGTCAACATATCTTAAAGTTACAACACCAGTTTTGACACCAGTGTGTAGGTACGTTTATTATCTACAACATGCATAAAACATGCAATTGCGAGAATTGAATAATAAAGGCATTGGAGCAAAGAAAATGGGACAAACAATATTTTAAACATCTATGTCAAATATTTGATGAGGCACAGGCTTCCCGTTAAAATTGGCTGAGTGCTATTGGGTTAAATGAAAACAATTGGCCCTATGATTTGAGAGCTTAGAGAAAAATAAAACCGAACGTGGCATAACTGATGAGGAAACCATCTTTGTGGGACGGAACAATGGAAAGGATGTGTAAAGCACTGAAGGTCAAGTGAAGGTCACCTGTTCAAGGTTATTCAGCTTCCGTTGCAGCTGCTGGATGCTGTCATGTGACACCTGTCTCCGACTCTCCATCACCTCAGCGTGACAACTCATCTTCTGCTCAAGCTGTAGCAAACACTTACGTTACAGTGTTACAGTGTTACAGATGTAACACCGTTACATACACACTTTTGTGTAACGCCCACTCCTGTGTGTGTTAAAGATAATCATGTTACAGACATACCCTTGTGCTACAGACACAAACACAAGACCCTTGTGTTACAGACACCCATGTGTTAGAGACACAGGTGTTACAGACACACTTGTGTTACAGACACACTTGTGTTACAGACACACTTGTGTTACAGACACACTTGTGTTACAGACACACTTGTGTTACAGACACACTTGTGTTACAGACACACTTGTGTTACAGACACACTTGTAATAAATAAATAAACTGAGATAAATAATTAAGTAAGCTAAGATAAATAAATAATAAATATGCTAAGATAAATAAATAAAATTAGGGTGTAAAAATACAGTTTCAAACAGAACAATTTAAAACCAGTCAATGCTATGAAATATAAACCAGTGCCATCAAGGCATTTAATACAAACGAAATAGATAAGTTTTGAGTTGTTTCAGGAAAGTTGCCAATGTTCCAGTTGACCACTTCACACATGTCTCTACCCAAAAGTTGCACCATTGTGTCAGTGACATCTCTGAGACGTTGACAGAACTAGTCACCTTCAGCTGGTATTGTTGTTCTTCAAAGTAGTTAGTGTTTCCCTTTGCCGTTGCGTCCTGTGGCACTGGGGTGTTGGCGCCACTCCGGATCTGAAACAGAACTCACCAGTCATTGATCGGTTCATGTTGTAAGTTCACAAAGACATTCCATTAACATGTTTCACTCTCAAGGTTTCACTCTCAGTGATTCACTCCCGAGGTTCTGACTTAGTGGCCATTGTGACAATGGATGACTGACCGCTTGAGTGGACATAGTGACCACAACAACAATCTTATATGATTCAAAAGAAATATATCTCAGCCAGGTCCAACAGTTGGGATCTGAACAGGAAACGAGATCCCCATGAACCTTGCCACAGAAAACATATAGTGTTCACTTAATAAAACCAAGTAATGTTTAGCAATGGTGGTAGCTTCTGGTATTTCTTGCATCAAGCCATTATTAATATTATTATTTTAACAAGGAGAATAAACCAAGTTTTCAATAAAATTTAAATTTCGATGACATTTTTCTTCATCGCTGGGAAATGATCATTTAAAGCGACATGGTCCATTTGTGGCTTTTTATTTTTATTGCAAAATCATGTTGTACAGTATAAATTATACCTATTATAGCATAAAGACAGTCAAAATATGTTTTCATGTATCATTTAGGAGTTGAAAATAGACGCAGTAAGGGGTGCTTAACTCTGTTTACACACCGACCACGAGGCGTTTTTGAAACTAATGTAGGCGAGGCTAAGACACCAGGAAATGCATCATCACGTGATGCAGTATCACGTGAACACAAGTTGACGCCACTAACGATACACCCAGCCGGGTGCACCACGAACGGACCATGGCGCTTTAAAAGTGCTACAAATCTGAAGAAAAAGACAGAAACACAAGCGTGACGAAGCGTGACGAGGCGTGACGACACGTGCACACATGCGAGAGAGTTACCACGACGAGGGTTTGTTTGAGCACGCTCAGATGCTCCTGCAGGTTGTCCTTCTGGTCGTGGAGCTGCTCCAGCTCCGTGGCCATCTTGATGCGGGATCGCTCCAGCTCCAGCATCCCCTCCGTCACCTCCTGGGCACACTGGCGATAGGGTGACTCACAGATAGGGTGAGAGTGAGATAGGGTGAGAATGAGATCAGGTGAGAGCGAGACAGGGGGTGAGTGAGATAAGGTGTGAGTGAAATAGGGTGTGAGTGAAATAGGGTGACAGTGAGATAGGGTGTGAGTGAGATAGGGTGAAAGTGAGATAGGGTGTGAGTGAAATAGGGTGACAATGAGATAGGGTGAGAGCGAGATAGGGTGAAAGTGAGATAGGGTGTGAGTGAAATAGGGTGACAATGAGATGGGTGTGAGTGAGATAGGGTGAGAGCGAGATAGGGTGAGAGCGAGATAGGGCGAGAGCGAGATAGGGTGAGAGCGAGATAGGATGAGAGTGAGATAGGGTGAGAGCGAGATAGGGTGAGAGCGAGATAGGGTGAGAGGGAGATAGGGTGAGAGGGAGATAGGGTGAGAGCGAGATAGGGTGTGAGTGAGATAGGGTGAGAGTGAGATAGGGTGAGAGCGAGATAGGGTGAGAGCGAGATAGGGTGAGATATGGTGTGAGTGAGATAGGGTGTGAGTGAGATAGGGTGTGAGTGAGATAGGGGATGAGTGAGATAGGGTGTGAGTGAGATAGGGTGAGAGTGAGATAGGGTGTGAGTGAAATAGGGTGTGAGTGACATAGGGTGTCAATGAAATATGGTGTGAGAGAGATAAGGTGTCCGGGGATAGAGGGTGACAGGATAATAGGATGTCTGGGCAATAGGGTGACAGGCTGATGGGGTGTCTGGTAATAGGGTGACATGTTGATATGGTGTCTGGGCTATATCCCAATGTAAAATCCCCCATTGCTTCAAAAAGTCACCTATTATCCCTGTTCCCAAATATTCTACAGCCTTTTGTTTAAATGCTTGGTCCTCCAGTTTCAAAATTCAATTATCGATCAATTGCTTGACTGATTTCGGTTTGCATATCGTGAAAATAGATTTGTCAACACCAGTGATGACAACAACACAAGAGATAACAGCAGTGATGAAAACAACACAAGAGATAACAGCAGTGATGACAACTACACAAGATATAACAGCAGTGATGACAACAAAGTAAGAGACAACAGCAGTGATGACAACAACGTAAGAGACAACAGCAGTGATGACAACAACGTAAGAGACAACAGCAGTGATGACAACAACGTAAGAGACAACAGCAGTGATGACAACAACGTAAGAGACAACAGCAGTGATGAAAACAACGTAAGAGACAACAGCAGTGATGACAACAACGTAAGAGATAACAGCAGTGATGACAACAACGTAAGAGATAACAGCAGTGATGACAACAACGTAAGAGACAACAGCAGTGATGACAACAACGTAAGAGACAACAGCAGTGATGACAACAACGTAAGAGACAACAGCAGTGATGACAACAACGTAAGAGATAACAGCAGTGATGACAACAACGTAAGAGACAACAGCAGTGATGACAACAACGTAAGAGACAACAGCAGTGATGAAAACAACGTAAGAGACAACACCAGTGATGAAAACAACGTAAGAGACAACAGCAGTGATGACAACAACGTAAGAGACAACAGCAGTGATGACAACAACGTAAGAGATAACAGCAGTGATGACAACAACGTAAGAGACAACAGCAGTGATGAAAACAACGTAAGAGACAACAGCAGTGATGACAACAACGTAAGAGATAACAGCAGTGATGACAACAACATAAGAGATAACAGGAGTGATGACAACAACGTAAGAGATAACAGCAGTGATGACAACAACGTCAGAGACAACAGCAGTGATGACAACAACGTAAGAGATAACAGCAGTGATGACAACAACGTAAGAGATAACAGCAGTGATGACAACAACGTGAGAGACAACAGCAGTGATGACAACAACGTAACAGACAACAGCAGTGATGGCAACAACGTAAGAGACAACAGCAGTGATGGCAACAACGTAAGAGACAACAGCAGTGATGACAACAACGTAAGAGACAACAGCAGTGACAGAGAACAGAATGAGAAGTGTGAGCCGCGGACCAGGCAGATCAAGAGTGTCACTCACTGTTTTGATATCGTCCTTGAGTTCTCGCAGTGTGTCCTCCAGTTCATGTTCCCGGCTGGACAGTTCCTCCTGGGATTGCAGCTGGAGGGAAGAGACGGATGGGATCAGGGGACAACAGGGACAGACAGGGACATCGGGTCATTTGGTGGGCCACAACCAGCTGGGCCAGGAGCAGACAGGGACAGGAGTGTTGTCAAAAGTACATAAATGTGTTTTGTACATTCATGTATGTGTGTGTGTGTGTGTGTGTGTGTGTGTGTGTGTGTGCGTGCGTGCGAGCGTGCGTGCGTGCGTGCGTGCGTGCGTGTGTGTGGTGTGTGCGAATGTGTGTGTGTGGCACCGCTCTACCCACTGGCTTGGCGTTGGAATAAGAGGTAACATACCCGCCGCACTATTTCCAAGTGTTCCGCTCTCAGATAGTTGAGTTCGTCTCCAAGCCGATTGGCTCAGCTGCAGTGCGCGTGGGCGATGCCTTCAAGGTCGGCAATCTCAGCAGCCGACTTCTCTCTAATCTGACGAACCTCCTGGTGAGTAAACAATGAATTACAAAGGTGGACCATTCAGCAGTGATTATTATAAAGTAATCTAATAATTGCCTACCGCGTAAAAGACCCGCAGTTAAATTGGTTCACGGTGTCACAAGGCAGCACTGTAAAAGGAATTATTTTTCATTTCATTCTTTATCAAAAGAAACATAACTTCAAACATTGTATATTCTCACCTGTAAATCTTGCGCGTTTGTTTATATTTAAATACTAAAGGAGAATTTGTATGAGCCGTCTCAGATATCATTTTGTAAGTTGCTCATTAGTTTTCTACAGTTGACCAGCTACATGATAAATTCAGACAGCTCCTAATAATAACTCATTATACGAAAAAGCTGGGTACAAACTTGTCTCTATACTACACTATCAACAAACACGTTTAGAAGACATGTCTCAGTCTCACCTGGTCTCCATACTACACTATCTACAAACATGTTTAGAAGACATGTCTCTGTCTCAGTCTCACCTGGTCTCTATACTACACTATCTACAAACATGTTTAGAAGACATGTCTCAGTCTCACCTGGTCTCTATACTACACTATCTACACACGTGTTTAGAAGACATGTATCAGTCTCAATCTCACCTGGTCTCTATACTACACTATCTACAAACATGTTTAGAAGACATGTCTCTCTCTCAGTCTCACCTGGTCTCTATACTACACTATCTACAAACATGTTTAGAAGACATGTTTCTGTCTCAGTGTCAGTCTCACCTGGTCTCTGTCTTCCAGGTTGTGTCTGAGACTCGTCACTTCATCCTCCAGTTGCTGTATCCTCAGAGCCCGCTCAGACGACTCCTGGACACAACATCAAGTATCACAGACAGCAGGGGCAGACTGGCAGAAGCAGTGTGACACCGATACCATTAGTATCATGGCGTCATGATGCCACGAGTATCATGGCGTCATGATGCCACGAGTATCATGACATCATGATGCCGTGAGTATCGTGACGTCATGACGCCGTATCATGACGTCATGACGCCGTGAGTATCATGACGTCATGATGCCATGAGTATCATGACATCATGACGCCATGAGTATCATGACATCATGCACAGTGTTTTTTAACCGTAGGTAAATTCTGTGATAGAAAATATAGTTTTCAACGAAATAAAAATTACTGTAAAATTAAGATTGTAAGCTTTCAGCTGAATGTGTATTTTATTACTAAGCAGTCAACGTTTTGTTACCATGGAGACCTGAACTAATGTCTATGGTTACTAAGCAGTCAACGTTTCGTTGAAAATTTGCAAATAAGTTATTTATTACTTTTAAATTAAATTTATATGCATAATTTATTACAAATATATAATAAATATTATCATGGAATAATAAAAAAAAATATTTACCATATCATTAGCTCTTATTGTATTGAAAATTGGATTTATTCACTACTTTTCTTAATAAATATTGATAATTAATAATAATTAATTAATATTGACACTTTATACCAAATATTGCTCCGGTAATACACCAAAGTACCCTATTATTGCCCACATACAGTTTAGACAGTCAATTGTGATTCATTAGTCCATAGAAAGCAGATAACACTTAGTGATATAATTGAGGCCTACCTTGATCTTTGGACGGCAATCTTGGAGTGTTCTTATGAAATTAGGCAAAAATGGCAAAAACAGAGGCAAAACAACACTCAAAACAGGATATAAACTTAGGCGCATCCAATAGGTGGCAGCACGTCCTTTGCCAAGTTGATTTTAATGCTGCCACAGAGCTTAACAATAGAGAAACAACAGTAAAATCCAATGGTCCCATGACTTTTTACCGGCACTGTATATATATATATATATATATATATATATATATATATATATATATATATATATATATATATTAATATATATATATAATACACATTCTTATATCAGCGTTCGGCGTGTTTGTAAACACGTTCTGGTTGCCCGATGATATTCCCTGGGTCAGCACTTCGAGGTGTGAATAGATGCGGCAAGAGACAAGTTGCTGCGCTGATCGAAGCGACATCGGTCGCTGGCGCTCCAGTACATGTTGCGTAATTTTGGACCGGGCGACGGTCGTGGGGCGTGGCAGAGACTGGCTGTCCGAGCACGTTTGGCTGTCTGTCGAACGATCATGGGATGTGCCGATTATGTTGCGCCTAGCAGGGTCAAACTCGAAAGAAGCGCATTTAACGTGTTCTAAGCTGATACAGTTCTAAATAATGGTTTAATTTGAAAGAAATGATCTAACTAATAACATTGAAAGTCTTCGAAAAGGCATCGATTGACGGCTTGTCTATCCGGCTAGATTACCCGGACGTGAATCAGCACCATGACATTTAAGGTGGGTAAAGGCGGCGCAGATCTACATACTCTTTAACTTTAAGGTGTATACCCAGCCAATACACTGCTAAGGCTCCACTTGGCTCTATGCTCTTTAATTAATTGCAGAATATTTGTTTGACGAATAGAGATTATATTTTAGTTCTAATATATACAATGTTAACACTTCCGTCAGCAAATGTGTTTAACAGTGATTCTCTTTTCAAAGCTTCGGGTTTACTGTTCCAAAGAAATGGATGTGCCAATTTTTTTAATTTGTTCCACCTTGTTTTGTACTGAGGTAAGACTCCCTACGTACCAACCTGACCTCCCCCCCTGGGACCCCCACCCACTCCAGTGTTCCCATAGTCATTTCTCTTGGGATTATAGCCTAGGCCTTCTCCAGGTATATGTATCTAATTGCCATATCCTTCTGTCCGTCCAATTTCTTCTCTATTACCTATCTCTGGACAAACATCCCATCCGTTGTTCCTCTTCCTTGTCTAAACTCTAGCTGTTCTTCGACGATTTCCCCTTACACTATTGCTTTTATTCTGCCATCCAGAATTCGTTCCAGCAACCTCAACATATTGCTTAGCAACGTAATGCCTCAATTGTTTTCCCGGGTCATGCACATCTCCCTTTCTTTTCTATATTCGGACAATTAGCCCCGTTCTGAACTTCCTGTGAACTTCCCGTCTCTCTTGCAGGTGTTGAGCAATTGTTTTGTCGATCATCTTCCAACTCGCTCAGCCACCGCCACCATATATACTCAATGCCTGTTTATCTTTCGAAATAGGCCTACACGATAAACCGTAAGAATGGCCCGGGCTGTGACAAGTTTCATAAAGCTTACATTACCTCCTACCACTGTGTGTGTGTGTGTGTGCGTGCGTGCGTTTGCGTGCGCGCGTGTGCGTGTATGGGTGGGCGGGGATGAGTGTGGGTGTGAGTGAGTGAGTGAGTGAGTGAGTGTGTGTGTGTGTGTGTGTGTGTGTGTGTGAGTGTGAGTGTGTGTGTGTGTGTGCGTGTGTGCGTGTGTGCGTGTGTGCGTGTGTGTGTGTGTGTGTGTGTGTGTGTGTGTGTGAGTGTGTGTGTGTGTATGGGTGGGTGTGAGTGTGTGTGTGTGTGTGTGTGTGTGTGGGTGTGGGTGTGAGTGTGTGTGTGCGTGCGTGCGTGCGTGTGTGCGCGTGTGCGTGCGTGGGTGGGCGGGGATGAGTGTGAGTGTGCGCGCGTGTGCGTGTGTGTACGGGGGGGGGGGGCGTGTGGCGTGTGTGTGCGTGTACGTGTGTGTCGTATTTACATTCATTGCTTACTCCTATTAGAAAACCTATGCAGCATCGATCATCTGGTTCTGTTTTACATTTTACCCCAACAGTAAATACAAATATTGGGAGTAGGTGTTTTTTTCTGTGACTGTATTACTCGTTGGAATAGAGGTATATGCTTCCTTCGATCAAGTGTTAGATCAGACGCAGGCTGAGTTATTATGCGATTCTTAAATATTTTAAATATCTTGATTTTACATTTTTTTATTAGTAATGGTTTATGAAAAATATATATAAAAAATCAGATTACTTTACTAAAACGTTACGTTGCGGTTTGTGTATGTGACAATCAATTGCTACACGTGACCTTCGTCAAGCATAACCATTGCCAATAGTATTTATAATGGTAACGTATGGGCGGCATCATATATGCTATATCAAACTGATCCCATTTTGTGTGGAAACACCGGTGATATGCAAAAGGTTACGTGACGTGATAATGTTAGTGAACGCTGCGCACGCGTTTGATGATAATATACTATATTTTTGCTCTAAAATCAATAAGAAACTTTATATTATCGGTAATGTCTATGATAATATAAAGTCTTCTTCGGAAGGAGGGTGCAGATTAATACAAAAAAGAAATGTGACGATGACAACATTATATCCCCACAACACAATCTCTTACACATATAAGCACGCTCTTTTTTTCTCCCGTTAATCTCTCCCTCAGCCTCCCCTCTCTCCCTCTCCTTCCTTTATCCTTTCTTCCCTCCCTCTACCCCCTCACTACATCATCAGAATAATGTTTGTTAGTGCTAATATCACCCATCTATATAATCCCTTATATAGAATACCATTATAAAGAAGTGTATTGGTGATTTGGCGCAGCAGCACCTCGACTGTGGATTGAATTACCTGTGAACATTCGTGCATCCGGAAATTGTGTATGTTTAGAAAGTGTTTAATTAAAGGCATATATTTTAAATTAATTTATATAATGTACATACAAGGGTTTACTAGTACATCTTAAAACCAAAAAATTAATATCATTTATATAAATTTATATAATTTACATTTCTATTTATTAATATACATTTAGTATATTTGTTGTGCAGAGCAACGATCAGTCATGTGGGAATTAGCGCTATATAAAAACTGTATTATTATTATTAATATTTAAACCGTTCAGTGTCCATTTTTAGCAAATAGATGAAAGAAATGCACAAATGAGTAGCGCTGCAATCCGTTTTCGTTCTGATGCACAATGTGTCAGAGTGAACAAGTTTGTGAGGTTGTTTTTCTCTCTTTGTCTGTCTCTCTTCTGATTTACATCTCCAAATCACTTCCTTTTAAAAATACTCAACATTTTCTCCCTTCCTCCCTGATTGGCGGCCCCTCGGCGTCTCCCTCTCCCACTCCCTCACTTTCTTTATCCTCTACTATTTCCCTTCCCACTGCCCCTCTACACCCCTCTTCCTCCATACTTTCATCAACCAATCCTTTTCACCCCTCCCGTCATTCTAATTAAACCGCAATTCGGTACGGTCATGGGTATTTGCACATTCGACAAGAACAGCGAAGCTACTTGTGCCATTCAAGGCAAACTTGATTTGCCCGTGTGTAATACCTGTCTTGTTTCATTGTCAGTTTAACAATGCTTCACTGCCGTGGACATTCTTTGACTGACATGCGGCCTCCGACAATGGTATGTTCTTGGTCCCGCGCGCACTAATTGACTGTCGCGTTGAACATGACAGTTGCTACAAACAAATGACTTAAGCGTTCGATCGAAAGCATGGATTTGTCGAATTTTAAGTGCAGTTGTAGTGGTAATGCAGTTCTCACGGTTTTCAGTACAAGACCAACTTCACGTGTTTACGGATGGTTCGTTTAGGGTCGAGTGCAGCGGATCGTATGATATTCAGCAAACGATACACATTTGACGCTCTATGTGGTTTGACAGTTGGTCTCGAATGAGCTGCACATGTTGCAGTTTGGGGAGTCATCAGACATTGGGATATACAATTAGACGCCAAAAAGAGAGCCACGACTGCTACAGACAATTGCTTTAAGGTAGGCCATGTGTGTAATGTTGTTTTAGAACCGCAACTGTTGGTAGTACATTACATTAGTTGCCATGTGGTACATGCAGTGTCGACATTCTGTATCGCTAACATGTATAGTCAAACCAGCAAGGCATTACGGAAGTCAAACATTATCATCATTATGCCTAACTGTTAGCATCGTTCTACTGTGAATATAATTATACAGATAATACATTTCTCAGTAATCAAAACATTACTTGGCAACATAGTTTATATGTAATGAATGGATCCACTTGCTGATTTGCGTCGATGTAAATCGTAGGTAAGCATTGTATTTATTTATCAAAGAAAATAACTAATAATGTTTAATCCACCTGTGTTTATTATTTTAAATTATGAATTCTCGTATATCAAGGCGAGATATATTATTCACTGTAGGGTGTACTGTATTATGTATCTGCGTTTAAAAATAATGCCTTATTTAATTTTATGAAGGAGGAAATGTCGGCGACGCCATATTGTTGCCCAACTTCCGCTATAGAACCATGAATCTGGTTAAGTCTACATTAATAATTATAGTTATGCATGTTAACATGTTTTATGTATGATATGATATAGCATGACATATAAGCGAAGTTGTAATGTAATGCTACAAAATAAATAACGTCAGATATATCAGCTTACGTGTTTTACAAGTTGACACCACAATTTCACCAGCTAAGGCTCGGCATGGGTTTATAAGCAAACAAAATGGCTACCTTCTGCAACTGAGTGTTCCGACCGCACTTGGCGGAAGGGGTTACCAGTGACGCTCATCCTATGGAGGTCACAACCGGTGCGGCGAACCGGGGTTTGGGCCAGGTAATTTCCTCCCATAGGAACACTTCCGGCGGAAGTCGGTCAGTTGTGAGGGAGTAAGGATTGTGACCAACCGTGCCAGGGAACGTTATGAGGAGCAACCGATGAGGTACCCCTGGCCGAACTAGTTACATTAGATTGTACTACAGGCTATATACCCAGTGTCTCCCACTTCCTCATTCCCTCTCTTTTGTTTTTCAAAGTTTTTTCTTGTAGGAAACAGTTACACTCGCAACAGCACATTGACTTATTTTAAGGTATATTATAACTGTTTTAACAGCTTTAATCGTACACAACTCAGCCTCGCGGTAAGCTTTAGTTAATTTGTTGTACGTACGTAAATATTATTGAAAGATATAAAAATGCTTGAACTCTCTTACATTTCAAATGTGGAACATCCACGCCTATAAGTATACGTCGCCTTGTATGTAACTACAAGGGGACGTACCTAATTATATGTTGGAATTATATTATGTTGTATTAAAAAATATTTATTTTAATATCTGTTGATATATTTCATGATTTTTTCATTCTATAGTAATAATTATTATATTTTTCGTATATCGCGCTTATCCAAATAACTATTTTGGCTGGAATTATAATTGTAAAATAATTAATACCATGCATAAAATCATCAATATTTTATTGATAGTAAATTTTTAAGACACAATCATTTCTACTATACAAAATAAACTACATTGTCTTTAGTCATCAATAAGTAAATAAATATATATCTATGGTATATTAATAATAGTACATTGAATGTATGAATAAATAACTGCGATCATTCATTGTTAAGATACCTTTAACAATATGTTTGCATAAGTTTACACAGGTGTAATATTACCTAGAATAACCTTTTCTTTGAGATATTCATTATTATTATTAATATTGTTTCTTAATAATTAAGAAACACAGTTAATACAAATACCCAGTCAGTATAATCGTGTACATTACCAACCTTTCATACGTGTACATAACACCTGCATCAACAAAACAACTATTAAATACACATAACAAAAATGTCGAACATACTTTGAACTTGCATAGTTTTCTTTTTATTATATATAATAATGTAGGATTATATATACATTATTCATTATTACACACACACACCACACGGACACACACACCCCACACACCACACAGACAGACACACAGACACAGACACACGCACGCACGCACGCACGCACGCACGCACACACACACACACGCCCGCACACACACGCCCGCACACACACGCCCCGCACACCTAGCGAGTATTTTATTGAAGATAACGAACTAGAGGACATTTTGGATAGTGTTAGACGATGGTACATGTTCTGGTTTAATAATCATAACTCATGCTTGTAGGAAACAGTTATACTCGTTTTGTAATTTTTTTTGGCAAAAACAATCTTTGAAATTAGGTATTGGGCAGCTATAATGACGTGATATGAAGAGTTCAAAACCACAACTAGCAGGCTTGTCCATAAAAATGAGTTGGTGCATGCTTTTACAGATCGTGTACTAATTATTATGTATTCCTGTCAGTTCATGTACCTGTATATTAATTTTCTAATAATACAGTTGTCACATAATACAGTTGTGACTGATTGCAGTAAGAATACTGTGTTTTAATGCAAAAGCACTGCTAAATGTTTCTCTAAACCAATTTTTTTTCACTTGTACAGTTTAGGGTAATGTCGGTTCAGTGTTGTGTGTGGTAGGTTCATACCCTGCTGGTGTTCTTTATGCAAACACTACATGTTGTGTGCACACACATTGATTCCATTTCATCAGTTCAGGTGGTTTTGTGATATCTTAGAAATGTATTAACTGTAGTCAAACTTATAATGTGTGTGTGTGTGTGTGTGTGTGTGTGTGTGTGTGTGTGTGTGTGTGTGTGTGTGTGTGTGTGTGTGTGTGTGTGTGTGAGAGTGAGAGTGAGAGTGAGAGTGAGAGTGAGAGTGAGAGTGAGAGTGAGTGTGTGTGTGTGTGGTGTGTGGTGTGGTGTGTGTGTGAGAGTGAGTGAGTGAGTGAGTGAGTGAGTGAGTGAGTGTGTGTGTGTGTGTGTGTGTGTGTGTGTGTGTGTGTGTGTGTGTGTTTGTGTAAGCAGGAATATGAACTTCGTCTTCATAAATGTTGCCAAACAAAGAGGGATTCATATACAACGTCAGAGTTCTGCCAAGTCATCAAGTTAAATACAACAATCATAACTCTTGTTGAGATAAGCTTAGAATATGTTGAGGACTGCTGTAATGATATTAAGAAGTCAAGGGGTAAGTAAGGCTCATATCCCAGTGTTGCAATGTTGTACGCGTTTAATGAACTGTGTCAACAAAGTAATGTTTGCCATTTATGAAATGTTTTGACAATTATGTTTCAGTAAATTTGAATCTTTTTTCCAAGGGAGTGGAATTGTTTTTGTGTAAATAACATGTGAACGTTCACAGCAGAGAGGTTAGAGAATAAATATGAAACTATATAGTAATATGTTACGGTTGATCTAATTTCTTAGTTGCTCTGTAACATATAAATAAGAAAAATCCATATAAATGAAACCATGACCATACATTCTGAAATCCCTTCCACCTTTATATAAAACCGACATTTGTATAATTCTTACTTCACTACGCCCACTCATTCTTCTAGCCATACATTTATTTTTGGGATCTAGATTGCCTTGGGAATGGAACATAGTAACAGGAGGTCGTTTATTAAGTAATCGTTTTTATGGGTTCAACACACATTAATGTTGTACTTTTACACAAAAACCTATATTACTAGTCACTACTCAACCCCTGGCACATACACATATTGTGCACAGATAGGCATTAGCATTCTGCATTTGTTAACATAAATTGATATTAAGGATAAAATAGCAGAAGTTCAAGAAGTTTTCAGAAGTGCCCAATTTCTAAAATCGATTGATTGATGGTGACCTTGGATTAATGCAAACTACACCAGTTCGCAACTCTACGACAGGAATAATCGTAACGGGGAGAGGCAGGGCTTTCTAATTATGTAAAATTTAAGTGTGTGTGGGGGTGGTGTAAAAATCGATCTGTTAGAGAGATCTGCCACTCCCCTAATATATCAGTTACACATATGTAAAGCTGGACCAGGAAAGAAATAACCACTAACTCTTGCACTTCGATATATCTGATAATTTATTTAACAAGACATTTGCCACAGTGGCAACAACCGATGGACAAACAAACAAACTTATCCTCATGACATGTATAGTTTGTTGTAAAGGTTCACATCATATAAACTAATAAAATGTATGCCATGAGAACACGCAATATTTGTATATAACAATAACATGTAGGTAGGTGCATACTATACAATGAAGCAAGATGGACGGAAATTGAAACAAATAATGGTTACCTTAACATATAAAATAAAATTACTACATATGACTGATCATAACAATTGTGTTACAAGAAATCAAAACAACATCACAATTATAAAAGCATGCAAGTTATAATGTATACCGTGTACCAAGCTTTATCATAAACTTACGACGTATACAAAGCATATAATAAACTAAGCAATAAATAATAAACTAGTGAATGAAAAAGTGATACCATCATAAAGATGGTAGTCGTTCATACATTTTACCACATTAAAGAGTCGGAAATTAAAATGTATACTAAAATACTGCTGCACTGATCCTGATGATAAATAAGTTGAGCTTCTATAAAACAGTTTGTCTCGCATGCACAGTTATGTAAAATATAAAATAAAAATAAAAATTATGTGGAAGTATACAATACTATAAGTGGAAGTATGCAACACTATCAGTGGAAGTATAGCATACTGTCAGCGGAAGTATATATAATACTATCAGTATACAATACTATCAGTGGAAATACACAATACTACATTCAATGTATTCTGTTGGTGCTACACAGCTTTGGTTGAGGGTCAGAGTTCCATTTGTAGACTCACTTTTGAATATTCAAAGAAACAGTAGGTCCATTACAAAAGATCACAGTACAGACCCTCAGTCTCAATGGCCCCTCCCCGGCATATACCTCTGGAATTATGCAATTTTGTTCAGAATAAATTCATAATCAAAACTTGGCACTTCTTGGCAACATATTGGTCATAATGTATCAGGTACAGACACGAAAACTAACTAGTTTTAAGCTATTTCATTTACATGTAATTCATATGATTAATACGGCATTCGGCCGATGTTCTTAAATTTACCCGATGCGATTCAGCCCTTCTGCTGAAACAGTAAACTTGGTGAGAGATGCCATCTACTTCCGTCCACATGACCAACTTGGTTGTCGATTCACGACGATGGACCCTTTTCAGCAATGTTTGATGCACTCCCGGCTGAGTGCAGCCTCCGACTGCTGTGACGATTCGGTGAGTATGCTCGCTTTGGATATGCCCCCTCACTTGGATATGCCCCCTCACTTGGATACGCCCCCTCACTGGTCAGTCTGTCTGTGTCCTGTTGACCACAGAAGGGTAGCGAATCAGACAAGAGGTCATCATGGCATCAGTTTGGAACGCTATGCCAACTATTTTCACTTCTAAAACTTTACTTTGATCTTCTAAGGCATCTGTAAAGATGCTTATTTAATTCACGGAAGCATTTTTGCTGTAATTTATTAAATATTTAGTTTTAATTAATTAATTAATTTCTAAGTGTTATAACTGAATGAACTGCTTTTATGTATTTATTTTGCACTATAATTTGTTATTATAAACGAATGTCATTAAATTATGTATTTATATAGTTACATGTTTTCTTATTTCGTATTATATTTTATGTTAAGTACTAAATTGCTGTGGATATGGAACTATACAAAATAAATATTATTATTTCACATCACAAATCGTGTTTCTAGTTCATAGTGTATGAACGGATTAAAGTGGCTTCCTTGATTAAATCAAATTTTTTGGTGTCCAAATATAAATATGTAATCTAAATAAATGTATTTAATATATGTCAGTGATTTAATGCTCTAAAGTCTTCCGGGTTTTTGAGAGAATAAGGAAGCCAACAACAAGAAATAGGACAATCACGTCGTGATGCAAGAATATTTGAATTGAATATTCTGCAGCAATTAAATAAGTAAGCAGTTTTTCAATTGATTTTATCAAAGCTACACTTTAAAATCACAGACACAAGCTTGCATGTGGCAATGAATACTTTGTAGATTTGCTTTTCTGTAAAAATAACTGAACACGAGGTGAAAGCAAAATAGATTCCAATCGAGTCCACCTTTGCACCACTGCACTATTACGCCCCATAATACCATGCTAAGATGTCATCACAAGCTGTCAGCTTGTCAGCACAACAAGCCGTCAGCATCACTCCCTTAAATTTACCTGCATATCAAACTCTCCCGCCGGAGTCGGAGTTCGGGAGCGGTTCAACAGGACATCACTAGATGTAGGTCGATGTGAATCACCTTGGCATAGAACCTGTCGAGAAACAATGTCATATAGCAACAACTGTGTCGATTATGAACACAGTGTCGTCGAGCTGTTGAAACACCAAAAATTGACTCTCATACGTCCGCTTAAAGCAAATGTAACAGTTTTGCATTAAAAACAATTACCAAGAAGACAATCAAATACACAGCCACCCCAAATAATGCTCCATGAAACATTAACCGATTGGCAGTCAAGTCGGGCATTGACGGTCACCCCGAATCTCCTCAGGTTGGCCATAGCCGGCCAGCGAATACAGCACACCGTTTGAATTTGGTTTACGTGGTTCCATCTAGTGATTAAGAGAAGCAATAAATGCGACACCTATCTAGACATAGAACATTAATTTGTGGCTATTTTGGATATTTCCGTTTTCAAAAAATATTTACTGCATTTTTGAAAATGTGACAACAAACGTTTTCTTTGTTGACATTTTCAAATGCCCTCCAGCCAGGAAGTTGGCCACGTATACTGCTAAAAAGTGTAACATATTATAACAAATGATATCCCAGCTAACAAATCTTCGTGGTTACCACGTGGCAGCCACGTGGCGCTATCGTGGCTACCACGTGGAAGAAGTTACGTCGAAACGACGTGATTTTGTCGAGTCGTGGCTACGTCGTCGCCACGTTTTTCACCACGTTTATACCACGTTATAGGTGGCATTTTCTACGTGGATACGACGTGATTTTGTAAGGTCGCAGTTACGTGGTCACCACGTGAAAATTTCACATATATATCACATTATTATCACGTCTCTACCACGTGGAATAAGCTACGTCGAAACGACGTGATTTTGTCGAGTCGCGGCTACGTCGTCGCCACGTTTTTCACCACATTTATACCACGTTTTAGGTGGCATTTTCTACGTGAATACGACGTGATTTTGTAGGGTCGCAGTTACGTGGTCACCACGTGAAAATTTCACATATATATCACATTATTATCACGTTTCCACCACATTTATAACACGTTGATGGTGTCTCAACGACGCATTTTCTACGTGGATACGACGTGATTTTGTAGGGTCGTAGTTACGTGGTCACCACGTGAAAATTTCACATATATATCACATTATTATCACGTTTCCACCACATTTATAACACGTTGATGGTGTCGCAACGACGCATTTTCTACGTGGATACGACGTGATTTTGTTGGGTCGCAGCTACGTAGTTACCACGTGGAAATGAGACGGATATATCACGTTATTATCACGTTTACTACACGTTACAATCATACAAAACAGTCTTGTATTTAACGTTGGGTTGATCGCATTAATCGAGCCCCAAAACGTACAACACTATTTATTCATATCGGTATATGAAACGATGACAATCATGGTCATCCATGAAAACTCGCTACATTAGCGCCACCTGTCAAGTAGTTAAGATTTAATATACACATCACTCGCTAGGTGGCGCCAATGTGACTGTTTTCCTCGCGATACGAAGTTACTCTCGGCGTATCCGTCTGCGTTATGCACTCCACGGTTACATGGTTGAGTTTCACCGACACTATCTTCGTCGTTCTCTTGGCATTTCATCTCCATTGTTCAGTTTCCGGCATAATGCTGACCTGAGATAAAACATAAGGCATTTTTTAATAAATAAACAACACAACAGACTAACTCATGCAATAAATGTAAAACATTTTAATTATCGATGTAATTAGTACATAATACAAATGATAATTTGATAGTAATTCACTTCACATCACTTCACTTATTCACTTTCAGATGAAAGCACAGTCGGTCGAGGCAGGCAGTATCGCGATCTGTTTCTTTGGAGCCGGTGCCTAAACAGAAGAACATAAAACTATTATTTAATTACAATATTTAACAATAAAACAAACATTATTTACAAACAGTACCGTGAGTTAGAAAATCTTAAGATGACTCATTATATCAACGTCATGTTTGGTGTATCCTTAGGACATTTTGTCAGTTAATAAAACAGACGCAAAACAGATACAGATATACCGTGGCTCCTCAAATTATCCTCTTTTTAAACATTCAAAAATAGACACATATGGCATGCCATATACACTAACCTCAGGTGTCGTTTAACGCCGCCTCTGTATGAAATCCAATCACGAGCTGCACGACACTGTTATATTGCTGGGTATCCTTGAACACTATGAAAGCATCTACAAAAGCGCGCGAATTTTCAAACTCCGGCGACGGGTTGTTTGCGAAAACAGATTAATCATTGGACTGGCGGGACGGGAACAGCCCAGCAGCGGGCCGGTTCGTAGATGACTCACCCAATCTTCCCATTAATTCACTGAGGCCCACTTAGCGGATGTGGGTAGACTTGGCCCGTGGATTTGGGTTCCGCCTGGACCCTGTAAGGTCCATGTCAACACATTATCGGGTCATGCTGGGCTGTAATTGTAATCGATCTGCCTTATCTATTAGACCGCACTACGGCTTCGAATCTATGCATGTTCAGCTCTCCAGCGTAGTGCAATCCTCATAGACACAACTCAGAAGTGTAATTTACAACAGCACACGTACAGACATTAAGTCCAAGAAAATCAAGTCTAAAATTCCCTTCACTATCAATGTTCGTCCGAATCTCGGAAACACATATTCTTCTGCCTGATTTTATGTGCAATCACAATCCGTGACTTCTGTCGACCATCGTTCCTTAACCTACATTACTGCAACATCTACATACTACACCACATCCTTCTGCTTGATTTTATGTCCTTTATTTCCACACCACATGCAATGACAATCCATGATGTCTGTCGGTCATCTACATTACTGCAACCTTCAACTACCAGGAATAATCTTGCTACAACCACTAATTACTAGATGTAATCTGACTACACCTAATTAACTAGTATATATCAACACTTATTTAACGAGTATATATCAACACTTATTTAACTAGTATATATCAACACTTATTTATCTACACAAGGTGTATGTATGTTGCAGTATGATATTTGAACAACATCCACTCTATAAGCTGACCTGTAATTTGAGAAACCAGATCTTGCATCATCTTATCCAAACAGACTTCTTCTGTCACACAAATGAATTATACTAGGCACACACCAAACATGCCGACTTCAGCAATTAATGCTAAACGCCAATTACTTCCGCCGACTAGCGCCGACTTTTGCCCGCACACAGGCCACACACACCAACCGACTAGCGCCGACGGTCGGCGCTAAGCGTGATCCTCAAATCCGCTATATATATATATATATATATATATATATATATATATATATATATATATATATATATATATATATATATATATATATATAAATACATACATACATACATACATACTTACATACATACATACATACATACATACATACATACATACATACATACATGCATACATGCATGCATACATACATACATACATACATACATACATACATACATACATACATACATACATACATACATACATACATACATACATACATGCATACATACATACATACATACATAGGCGATTTTTGCCTCTTTGGAACTAGACAATTTTATACAACATAATTGAATATTTATTTTTGGAATCGTACAAAGCACATAATATGCAAACAGTATGTTTAAACTAAAAATGTAACAATCAATCATATAATGTACGATTCCGGGCAGACAGCGGAGCCAATTAAGGCTGTTACCAGTTGGTATAGATAATAATTATTCTTATGAAACCATTTCTCATAAATTAAACGGGTCGCTGCCAACCGTATTGTCCGTAAAAAATCTTAGTATTTTGGGGTTGGCTGTTGCCATAAAATATTATACAATATCGTCGGA
>OZ024863.1:32209705-32244705 GCA_964017155.1 Oasisia sp. SBJ-2009
ATCTGGCCGATGTCGGCCTGACGGCAGTGCCGAGTAAAATCGAGCGCTATGACCCCATGCAGCCTGCCGTCATTGGCCCGTTGACTATCCGATATCAGTCTTAGTAGGTATATAACATTTTCAAATTGTGTAAAAAATAGTTGATTAATTTTTTGTTTTTTGTATGTTAATGGTGTGGTTATTAAATTCTATGACTGTCTATGAATCGGTGTAGAGCCACAGGAATTATCCACAGTTTGTACATGTGCAGTTAAAAATGAGTTAATATAAACGTTTATTTTTGTTTTTACGAAGAGAAGTTTAAATTTAGATGACCTTTTACCCAGTCCACATGTGCCGCGCTTTTCATCTGACGGTATGTCTGACGGTTGCGACACTTGAAGTGACAAATATGTTGCTGGCACCACACTAGCACAGCAACGCGTATTATATTTCACCTTCCATCACTGGTGCTGGAGGCCGCAACGCTGACATGATGAGGTCAGTGGTTTGCGCGCGCGCCAAAATTGATCACGGAAGCTTGGTTTCTACTGAACTTGGTTTGTGCAGCAATTTATTTTACGTTTTGACTTTAAGTGCTAGATACAGACAGTAGTCAACTATCATACAAGGGATTTGCAAGCGTCTAAAGGTATGTATAGGAGGTACTTATTTACTAAAAATGTGTTGAATTAATATGGTGTAAACAGACAGACGATGAAAAGTGAAGTTGTAGTATTTTTTCTGAACTGGGACCGGGTTGATAATGGCCATTTGTTATGTTATGTTATGTTATGTTATGTTATGTAGTAATTTGTCATGTAGTAATTTGTAATGTACAATATTCTTTACTGGTTCATAGTTTAATGTCATTTTAACTAGAGTACATACTAGGCCTACTAAATTACATTGGGATTCTCTAATAATGTAGGCTAAACCTGCACTAAATAAAATGTGGTACTTAACAATTAATAGTATAAATTGTGTGCTTTTCAAATGTTTACTGAATAGCTATAGAAACTCATATAGTATATTAATGTATCTCTCACATTTTAAAACTATTTCAGGTGAAGATGTCATCAAAACAGAGGAGTAGTCGAGGATCCGTAGTCGCCCCCCCCCCTCAGAAATAGAAGATTTCATAGCAATCGGCACACAGGATCATTTGCCGCAGTATTGCTGATATCGGCCCGATATCAGTTCCGACATCGGGCCGGTATAGGCCCTTACGATCTCGTTCCAGTCATGAATGGTGCTGCCATCTTACGGCAACATAATTAATTATTAGAGTAACAAATGATTGCGCCATCTCACGGCGTATATGTAATCGATGTGTGTGATGATAATGATGCCAAGCAAGATAATACGGCTATGTTATTGACAGAGACAGTGTATTGCTAGGTTGATTAGACCACGTCGTGGCATCAGCTCTTTAGAGCTACGCTTATACCATTTTATTTCACAACATTAACGACCACTTTCTTTCCACGTGGCATGCACGTGATAGTTTAGTAACAGGATTACAACACTTGTTGGGAATTGTTGATTTTAACCCTTAATGTGGTATTATAATGTTACAAAGTGTGATAGTATTACTATAAAATGGTAATGCTGAAAAAAGGGTTGGTTTTTACACATATATGCAACATGTATACATATTTTTATGTAGCTGCACCTACTATTTGGAATATCCTTCCTTCTACAATATAAAAAAACTCAACTGTCACTTAAAACACACATATAACACCTATTATATTGACCACTTTCACCAAAGTGCCACCATCTTGCAACATTGTCACACGTGGCCACGACTCTACCACGTCAATTCCACTTTCACCAAACTGCCACCATCTTGTAACGTTATCACGCACGGCCACGAATCTACCACGTGAATACCTCTTTCATGAAACTGCCACCATCTTGCCACGTTATCACGCACGGCCACGAATCTACCACGTCAATTCCACTTTCACCAAACTGCCACCATTTCACAACGTCAAACATGGCCACGAATCTACCACGTGAATACCACTTTCACCAAACTGCCACCATCTTGCCACGTTATCATGCACGGCCACGAATCTACCACGTCAATTCCACTTTCACCAAACTGCCACCATTTCACAACGTCAAACATGGCCACGAATCTACCACGTGAATACCACTTTCACCAAACTGCCACCATCTTGCCACGTTATCACGCACGGCCACGAATCTACCACGTCAATTCCACTTTCACCAAACTGCCACCATTTTACAACGTCACACATGGCCACGAATCTACCACGTGAATACCACTTTCACCACACTGCCACCATCTTGCCACGTTATCACGCACGGCCACGAATCTACCACGTCAATTCCACTTTCACTAAACTGCCACCATTTTACAACGTCAAACATGGCCACGAATCTATCACGTGAATACCACTTTCACCACACTGCCACCATCTTGCCACGTTATCACGCACGGCCACGAATCTACCACGTCAATTCCACTTTCACCAAACTGCCACCATTTTACGACGTCAAACATGGCCACGAATCTACCACGGGAATACCACTTTCACCACACAGCCACCACCTTGCCACATTATCACGCACGGCCACGAATCTACCACGTCAATTCCACTTTCACCAAACTGCCACCATTTTACAACGTCACACATGGCCACGAATCTACCACGTGAATACCACTTTCACCAAACTGCCACCATCTTGCCACGTTATCACGCACGGCCACGAATCTACCACGTCAATTCCACTTTCACCAAACTGCCACCATTTTACAACGTCACACATGGCCACGAATCTACCATGTGAATACCACTTTCACCACACTGCCACCATCTTGCCACGTTATCACGCACGGCCACGAATCTACCACGTCAATTCCATTTTCACCAAACTGCCACCATTTTACAACGTCACACATGGCCACGAATCTACCACGTGAATACCACTTTCACCACACTGCCACCATCTTGCCACGTTATCACGCACGGCCACGAATCTACCACGTCAATTCCACTTTCACCAAACTGCCACCATTTTACAACGTCACACATGGCCACGAATCTACCACGTGAATACCACTTTCACCACACTGCCACCATCTTGCCACGTTATCACGCACGGCCACGAATCTACCACGTCAATTCCACTTTCACCAAACTGCCACCATTTTACAACGTCACACATGGCCACGAATCTACCACGTGAATACCACTTTCACCAAACTGCCACCATTTCGCCACATCACGATGACGGCTCTGCCACGTCAATGCCACTTTCACCTAACTGCCACCTCATGGCCACGTGACTATGCCACGTCAATGCCACTTTCACGTAACCGCCACATTTTTTCGACGTGGTAATCACGTGGTGTGTTAGCTGGGATACCAGTGTGTAGATAATTTAATGGTCTTTTAAATAAACACAAGTTGTAGAAGTAAAAAGCCAAGCATAAAACAAATACACCGCAATAAAGTATTTGTTTTACAAAAAAAATCAAAATGTCTTAGTGTCAATCAAGAAATGGTCAACATATCTTAAAGTTACAACACCAGTTTTGACACCAGTGTGTAGGTACGTTTATTATCTACAACATGCATAAAACATGCAATTGCGAGAATTGAATAATAAAGGCATTGGAGCAAAGAAAATGGGACAAACAATATTTTAAACATCTATGTCAAATATTTGATGAGGCACAGGCTTCCCGTTAAAATTGGCTGAGTGCTATTGGGTTAAATGAAAACAATTGGCCCTATGATTTGAGAGCTTAGAGAAAAATAAAACCGAACGTGGCATAACTGATGAGGAAACCATCTTTGTGGGACGGAACAATGGAAAGGATGTGTAAAGCACTGAAGGTCAAGTGAAGGTCACCTGTTCAAGGTTATTCAGCTTCCGTTGCAGCTGCTGGATGCTGTCATGTGACACCTGTCTCCGACTCTCCATCACCTCAGCGTGACAACTCATCTTCTGCTCAAGCTGTAGCAAACACTTACGTTACAGTGTTACAGTGTTACAGATGTAACACCGTTACATACACACTTTTGTGTAACGCCCACTCCTGTGTGTGTTAAAGATAATCATGTTACAGACATACCCTTGTGCTACAGACACAAACACAAGACCCTTGTGTTACAGACACCCATGTGTTAGAGACACAGGTGTTACAGACACACTTGTGTTACAGACACACTTGTGTTACAGACACACTTGTGTTACAGACACACTTGTGTTACAGACACACTTGTGTTACAGACACACTTGTGTTACAGACACACTTGTGTTACAGACACACTTGTGTTACAGACACACTTGTAATAAATAAATAAACTGAGATAAATAATTAAGTAAGCTAAGATAAATAAATAATAAATATGCTAAGATAAATAAATAAAATTAGGGTGTAAAAATACAGTTTCAAACAGAACAATTTAAAACCAGTCAATGCTATGAAATATAAACCAGTGCCATCAAGGCATTTAATACAAACGAAATAGATAAGTTTTGAGTTGTTTCAGGAAAGTTGCCAATGTTCCAGTTGACCACTTCACATATGTCTCTACCCAAAAGTTGCACCATTGTGTCAGTGACATCTCTGAGACGTTGACAGAACTAGTCACCTTCAGCTGGTATTGTTGTTCTTCAAAGTAGTTAGTGTTTCCCTTTGCCGTTGCGTCCTGTGGCACTGGGGTGTTGGCGCCACTCCGGATCTGAAACAGAACTCACCAGTCATTGATCGGTTCATGTTGTAAGTTCACAAAGACATTCCATTAACATGTTTCACTCTCAAGGTTTCACTCTCAGTGATTCACTCCCGAGGTTCTGACTTAGTGGCCATTGTGACAATGGATGACTGACCGCTTGAGTGGACATAGTGACCACAACAACAATCTTATATGATTCAAAAGAAATATCTCAGGCAGGTCCAACAGTTGGGATCTGAACAGGAAACGAGATCCCCATGAACCTTGCCACAGAAAACATATAGTGTTCACTTAATAAAACAAAGTAATGTTTAGCAATGGTGGTAGCTTCTGGTATTTCTTGCATCAAGCCATTATTAATATTATTATTTTAACAAGGAGAATAAACCAAGTTTTCAATAAAATATAAAATTTCGATGACATTTTTCTTCATCGCTGGGAAATGATCATTTAAAGCGACATGGTCCATTTGTGGCTTTTTATTTTTATTGCAAAATCATGTTGTACAGTATAAATTATACCTATTATAGCATAAAGACAGTCAAAATATGTTTTCATGTATCATTTAGGAGTTGAAAATAGACGCAGTAAGGGGTGCTTAACTCTGTTTACACACCGACCACGAGGCGTTTTCGAAACTAATGTAGGCGAGGCTAAGACACCAGGAAATGCATCATCACGTGATGCAGTATCACGTGAACACAAGTTGACGCCACTAACGATACACCCAGCCGGGTGCACCACGAACGGACCATGGCGCTTTAAAAGTGCTACAAATCTGAAGAAAAAGACAGAAACACAAGCGTGACGAAGCGTGACGAGGCGTGACGACACGTGCACACATGCGAGAGAGTTACCACGACGAGGGTTTGTTTGAGCACGCTCAGATGCTCCTGCAGGTTGTCCTTCTGGTCGTGGAGCTGCTCCAGCTCCGTGGCCATCTTGATGCGGGATCGCTCCAGCTCCAGCATCCCCTCCGTCACCTCCTGGGCACACTGGCGATAGGGTGACTCACAGATAGGGTGAGAGTGAGATAGGGTGAGAATGAGATCAGGTGAGAGCGAGACAGGGTGTGAGTGAGATAAGGTGTGAGTGAAATAGGGTGTGAGTGAAATAGGGTGACAGTGAGATAGGGTGTGAGTGAGATAGGGTGAAAGTGAGATAGGGTGTGAGTGAAATAGGGTGACAATGAGATAGGGTGAGAGCGAGATAGGGTGAAAGTGAGATAGGGTGTGAGTGAAATAGGGTGACAATGAGATGGGTGTGAGTGAGATAGGGTGAGAGCGAGATAGGGTGAGAGCGAGATAGGGCGAGAGCGAGATAGGGTGAGAGCGAGATAGGATGAGATTGAGATAGGGTGAGAGCGAGATAGGGTGAGAGCGAGATAGGGTGAGAGGGAGATAGGGTGAGAGGGAGATAGGGTGAGAGCGAGAGAGGGTGTGAGTGAGATAGGGTGAGAGTGAGATAGGGTGAGTGCGAGATAGGGTGAGAGCGAGATAGGGTGAGAGCGAGATAGGGTGAGATAGGGTGTGAGTGAGATAGGGTGTGAGTGAGATAGGGTGTGAGTGAGATAGGGGATGAGTGAGATAGGGTGTGAGTGAAATAGGGTGTGAGTGACATAGGGTGTCAATGAAATATGGGGTGAGAGAGATAAGGTGTCCGGGGATAGAGGGTGACAGGATAATAGGATGTCTGGGCAATAGGGTGACAGGCTGATGGGGTGTCTGGTAATAGGGTGACATGTTGATATGGTGTCTGGGCTATATCCCAATGTAAAATCCCCCATTGCTTCAAAAAGTCACCTATTATCCCTGTTCCCAAATATTCTACAGCCTTTTGTTTAAATGCTTGGTCCTCCAGTTTCAGAATTCAATTATCGATCAATTGCTTGACTGATTTCGGTTTGCATATCGTGAAAATAGATTTGTCAACACCAGTGATGACAACAACACAAGAGATAACAGCAGTGATGACAACAACACAAGAGATAACAGCAGTGATGACAACTACACAAGATATAACAGCAGTGATGACAACAAAGTAAGAGACAACAGCAGTGATGACAACAACGTAAGAGACAACAGCAGTGGTGACAACAACGTAAGAGACAACAGCAGTGATGAAAACAACGTAAGAGACAACAGCAGTGATGACAACAACGTAAGAGACAACAGCAGTGATGACAACAACGTAAGAGATAACAGCAGTGATGACAACAACGTAAGAGACAACAGCAGTGATGAAAACAACGTAAGAGACAACAGCAGTGATGACAACAACGTAAGAGATAACAGCAGTGATGACAACAACATAAGAGATAACAGGAGTGATGACAACAACGTAAGAGATAACAGCAGTGATGACAACAACGTCAGAGACAACAGCAGTGATGACAACAACGTAAGAGATAACAGCAGTGATGACAACAACATAAGAGATAACAGGAGTGATGACAACAACGTAAGAGATCACAGCAGTGATGACAACAACGTCAGAGACAACAGCAGTGATGACAACAACGTAAGAGATAACAGCAGTGATGACAACAACGTAAGAGATAACAGCAGTGATGACAACAACGTAAGAGACAACAGCAGTGATGACAACAACGTAACAGACAACAGCAGTGATGGCAACAACGTAAGAGACAACAGCAGTGATGGCAACAACGTAAGAGACAACAGCAGTGATGACAACAACGTAAGAGACAACAGCAGTGACAGAGAACAGAATGAGAAGTGTGAGCCGCGGACCAGGCAGATCAAGAGTGTCACTCACTGTTTTGATATCGTCCTTGAGTTCTCGCAGTGTGTCCTCCAGCTCATGTTCCCGGCTGGACAGTTCCTCCTGGGATTGCAGCTGGAGGGAAGAGACGGATGGGATCAGGGGACAACAGGGACAGACAGGGACATCGGGTCATTTGGTGGGCCACAACCAGCTGGGCCAGGAGCAGACAGGGACAGGAGTGTTGTCAAAAGTACATAAATGTGCTTTGTACATTCATGTATGTGTGTGTGTGTGTGTGTGTGTGTGTGTGTGTGTGTGCGTGCGTGCGTGCGTGCGTGCGTGCGTGCGTGCGTGCGTGCGTGTGTGTGGTGTGTGCGAATGTGTGTGTGTGGCACCGCTCTACCCACTGGCTTGGCGTTGGAATAAGAGGTAACATACCCGCCGCACTATTTCCAAGTGTTCCGCTCTCAGATAGTTGAGTTCGTCTCCAAGCCGATTGGCTCAGCTGTAGTGCGCGTGGGCGATGCCTTCAAGGTCGGCAATCTCAGCAGCCGACTTCTCTCTAATCTGACGAACCTCCTGGTGAGTAAACAATGAATTACAAAGGTGGACCATTCAGCAGTGATTATTATAAAGTAATCTAATAATTGCCTACCGCGTAAAAGACCCGCAGTTAAATTGGTTCACGGTGTCACAAGGCAGCACTGTAAAAGGAATTATTTTTCATTTCATTCTTTATCAAAAGAAACATAACTTCAAACATTGTATATTCTCACCTGTAAATCTTGCGCGTTTGTTTATATTTAAATACTAAAGGAGAATTTGTATGAGCCGTCTCAGATATCATTTTGTAAGTTGCTCATTAGTTTTCTACAGTTGACCAGCTACATGATAAATTCAGACAGCTCCTAATAATAACTCATTATACGAAAAAGCTGGGTACAAACTTGTCTCTATACTACACTATCAACAAACACGTTTAGAAGACATGTCTCAGTCTCACCTGGTCTCCATACTACACTATCTACAAACATGTTTAGAAGACATGTCTCTGTCTCAGTCTCACCTGGTCTCTATACTACACTATCTACAAACATGTTTAGAAGACATATCTCAGTCTCACCTGGTCTCTATACTACACTATCTACACACGTGTTTAGAAGACATGTATCAGTCTCAATCTCACCTGGTCTCTATACTACACTATCTACAAACATGTTTAGAAGACATGTCTCTCTCTCTCAGTCTCACCTGGTCTCTATACTACACTATCTACAAACATGTTTAGAAGACATGTTTCTGTCTCAGTGTCAGTCTCACCTGGTCTCTGTCTTCCAGGTTGTGTCTGAGACTCGTCACTTCATCCTCCAGTTGCTGTATCCTCAGAGCCCGCTCAGACGACTCCTGGACACAACATCAAGTATCACAGACAGCAGGGGCAGACTGGCAGAAGCAGTGTGACACCGACACCATTAGTATCATGACGTCATGATGCCATGAGTATCATGACATCATGACGCCATGAGTATCATGACATCATGCACAGTGTTTTTTAACCGTAGGTAAATTCTGTGATAGAAAATATAGTTTTCAACGAAATGAAAATTACTGTAAAATTAAGATTGTAAGCTTTCAGCTGAATGTGTATTTTGTTACTAAGCAGTCAACGTTTTGTTACCATGGAGACCTGAACTAATGTCTATGGTTACTAAGCAGTCAACGTTTCGTTGAAAATTTGCAAATAAGTTATTTATTACTTTTAAATTAAATTTATATGCATAATTTATTACAAATATATAATAAATATTATCATGGAATAATAAAAACAAATATTTACCATATCATTAGCTCTTATTGTATTGAAAATTGGATTTATTCACTACTTTTCTTAATAAATATTGATAATTAATAATAATTAATTAATATTGACACTTTATACCAAATATTGCTCCGGTAATACACCAAAGTACCCTATTATTGCCCACATACAGTTTAGACAGTCAATTGTGATTCATTAGTCCATAGAAAGCAGATAACACTTAGTGATATAATTGAGGCCTACCTTGATCTTTGGACGGCAATCTTGGAGTGTTCTTATGAAATTAGGCAAAAATGGCAAAAACAGAGGCAAAACAACACTCAAAACAGGATATAAACTTAGGCGCATCCAATAGGTGGCAGCACGTCCTTTGCCAAGTTGATTTTAATGCTGCCACAGAGCTTAACAATAGAGAAACAACAGTAAAATCCAATGGTCCCATGACTTTTTACCGGCACTGTATATATATATATATATATATATATATATATATATATATATATATATATATATATATATATATATATATATATATATATATATATATATATATATATATATATATATATATATATATATATATATATATATATATATATATATATTAATATATATATATAATACACATTCTTATATCAGCGTTCGGCATGTTTGTAAACACGTTCTGGTTGCCCGATGATATTCCCTGGGTCAGCACTTCGAGGTGTGAATAGATGCGGCAAGAGACAAGTTGCTGCGCTGATCGAAGCGACATCGGTCGCTGGCGCTCCAGTACATGTTGCGTAATTTTGGACCGGGCGACGGTCGTGGGGCGTGGCAGAGACTGGCTGTCCGAGCACGTTTGGCTGTCTGTCGAACGATCATGGGATGTGCCGATTATGTTGCGCCTAGCAGGGTCAAACTCGAAAGAAGCGCATTTAACGTGTTCTAAGCTGATACAGTTCTAAATAATGGTTTAATTTGAAAGAAATGATCTAACTAATAACATTGAAAGTCTTCGAAAAGGCATCGATTGACGGCTTGTCTATCCGGCTAGATTACCCGGACGTGAATCAGCACCATGACATTTAAGGTGGGTAAAGGCGGCGCAGATCTACATACTCTTTAACTTTAAGGTGTATACCCAGCCAATACACTGCTAAGGCTCCACTTGGCTCTATGCTCTTTAATTAATTGCAGAATATTTGTTTGACGAATAGAGATTATATTTTAGTTCTAATATATACAATGTTAACACTTCCGTCAGCAAATGTGTTTAACAGTGATTCTCTTTTCAAAGCTTCGGGTTTACTGTTCCAAAGAAATGGATGTGCCAATTTTTTTAATTTGTTCCACCTTGTTTTGTACTGAGGTAAGACTCCCTACGTACCAACCTGACCTCCCCCCCTGGGACCCCCACCCACTCCAGTGTTCCCATAGTCATTTCTCTTGGGATTGTAGCCTAGGCCTTCTCCAGGTATATGTATCTAATTGCCATATCCTTCTGTCCGTCCAATTTCTTCTCTATTACCTATCTCTGGACAAACATCCCATCCGTTGTTCCTCGTCCTTGTCTAAACTCTAGCTGTTCTTCGACGATTTCCCCTTACACTATTGCTTTTATTCTGCCATCCAGAATTCGTTCCAGCAACCTCAACATATTGCTTAGCAACGTAATGCCTCAATTCTTTTCCCGGGTCATGCACATCTCCCTTTCTTTTCTATATTCGGACAATTAGCCCCGTTCTGAACTTCCTGTGAACTTCCCGTCTCTCTTGCAGGTGTTGAGCAATTGTTTTGTCGATCATCTTCCAACTCGCTCAGCCACCGCCACCATATACACTCAATGCCTGTTTATCTTTCGAAATAGGCCTACACGATAAACCGTAAGAATGGCCCGGCTGTGACAAGTTTCATAAAGCTTACATTACCTCCTACCACTGTGTGTGTGTGTGTGTGTGCGTGCGTGCGTTTGCGTGCGCGCGTGTGCGTGTATGGGTGGGCGGGGATGAGTGTGGGTGTGAGTGAGTGAGTGAGTGTGTGTGTGTGTGTGTGTGTGTGTGTGTGTGTGTGTGTGTGTGTGTGTGTGTGTGTGTGTGAGTGTGAGTGTGAGTGTGAGTGTGTGTGTGAGGGTGTGTGTGTGCGTGTGTGCGTGTGTGTGTGTGTGTGTGTGTGTGTGTGTGTGTGAGTGTGTGTGTGTGTGTGGGTGGGTGTGAGTGTGTGTGTGTGTGTGGGTGTGGGTGTGAGTGTGTGTGTGTGTGTGTGCGTGCGTGCGTGCGTGTGTGCGTGTGTGCGTGCGTGGGTGGGCGGGGATGAGTGTGAGTGTGCGCGCGTGTGCGTGTGTGTACGGGGGGGGGGGCGTGTGGCGTGTGTGTGCGTGTACGTGTGTGTCGTATTTACATTCATTGCTTACTCCTATTAGAAAACCTATGCAGCATCGATCATCTGGTTCTGTTTTACATTTTACCCCAACAGTAAATACAAATATTGGGAGTAGGTGTTTTTTTCTGTGACTGTATTACTCGTTGGAATAGAGGTATATGCTTCCTTCGATCAAGTGTTAGATCAGACGCAGGCTGAGTTATTATGCGATTCTTAAATATTTTAAATATCTTGCTTTTACATTTTTTTATTAGTAATGGTTTATGAAAAATATATATAAAAAATCAGATTACTTTACTAAAACGTTACGTTGCGGTTTGTGTACGTGACAATCAATTGCTACACGTGACCTTCGTCAAGCATAACCATTGCCAATAGTATGTATAATGGTAACGTATGGGCGGCATCATATATGCTATATCAAACTGATCCCATTTTGTGTGGAAACACCGGTGATATGCAAAAGGTTACGTGACGTGATAATGTTAGTGTACGCTGCGCACGCGTTTGATGATAATATACTATATTTTTGCTCTAAAATCAATAAGAAACTTTATATTATCGGTAATGTCTATGATAATATAAAGTCTTCTTCGGAAGGAGGGTGCAGATTAATACAAAAAAGAAATGTGACGATGACAACATTATATCCCCACAACACAATCTCTTACACATATAAGCACGCTCTTTTTTTCTCCCGTTAATCTCTCCCTCAGCCTCCCCTCTCTCCCTCTCCTTCCTTTATCCTTTCTTCCCTCCCTCTACCCCCTCACTACATCATCAGAATAATGTTTGTTAGTGCTAATATCACCCATCTATATAATCCCTTATATAGAATACCATTATAAAGAAGTGTATTGGTGATTTGGCGCAGCAGCACCTCGACTGTGGATTGAATTACCTGTGAACATTCGTGCATCCCGGACATTGTGTATGTTTAGAAAGTGTTTAATTAAAGGCATATATTTTACATTAATTTATATAATATACATACAAGGGTTTACTAGTACATCTTAAAACCAAAAAATTAATATCATTTATATAAATTTATATAATTTACATTTCTATTTATTAATATACATTTAGTATATTTTTTGTGCAGAGCAACGATCAGTCATGTGGGAATTAGCGCTATATAAAAACTGTATTATTATTATTAATATTAATATTTAAACCGTTCAGTGTCCATTTTTAGCAAATAGATGAAAGAAATGCACAAATGAGTAGCGCTGCAATCCGTTTTCGTTCTGATGCACAATGTGTCAGAGTGAACAAGTTTGTGAGGTTGTTTTTCTCTCTTTGTCTGTCTCTCTTCTGATTTACATCTCCCCATCACTTCCTTTTAAAAATACTCAACATTTTCTCCCTTCCTCCCTGATTGGCGGCCCCTCGCCGTCTCCCTCTCCGACTCCCTCACTTTCTTTATCCTCTACTATTTCCCTTCCCACTGTCCCTCTACACCCCTCTTTCTCCATACTTTCATCAACCAATCCTTTTCACCCCTCCCGTCATTCTAATTAAACCGCAATTCGGTACGGTCATGGGTATTTGCACATTCGACAAGAACAGCGAAGCTACTTGTGCCATTCA
Source organism: Oasisia sp. SBJ-2009 (assembly GCA_964017155.1). Lineage (NCBI taxonomy): Eukaryota > Metazoa > Annelida > Polychaeta > Sabellida > Siboglinidae > Oasisia > Oasisia sp. SBJ-2009. Next base: position 32,222,903 of record OZ024863.1, read on the forward strand.
AGGCAAACTTGATTTGATACCTGTCTTGTTTCATTGTCAGTTTAACAATGCTTCACTGCCGTGGACATTCTTTGACTGACATGCGGCCTCCGACAATGGTATGTTCTTGGTCCCGCGCAAGAACGCACTAATTGACTGTCGCGTTGAACATGACAGTTGCTACAAACAAATGACTTAAGCGTTCGATCGAAAGCATGGATTTGTCGAATTTTAAGTGCAGTTGTAGTGGTAATGCAGTTCTCACGGTTTTCAGTACAAGACCAACTTCACGTGTTTACGGATGGTTCGTTTAGGGTCGGGTGCAGCGGATCGTATGATATTCAGCAAACGATACACATTTGACGCTCTATGTGGTTTGACAGTTGGTCTCGAATGAGCTGCACATGTTGCAGTTTGGGGAGTCATCAGACATTGGGATATACAATTAGACGCCAAAAAGAGAGCCACGACTGCTACAGACAATTGCTTTAAGGTAGGCTATGTGTGTAATGTTGTTTTAGAACGGCAACTGTTGGTAGTACATTACATTAGTTGCCATGTGGTACATGCAGTGTCGACATTCTGTATCGCTAACATGCATAGTCAAACCAGCAAAGCATTACGGAAGACAAACATTATCATCATTATGCATAACTGTTAGCATCGTTCTACTGTGAATATAATTACACAGATAATACATTTCTCATTAATCAAAACATTACTTGGCAACATAGTTTATATGTAATGAATGGATCCACTTGCTGATTTGCGTCGATGTAAATCGTAGGTAAGCATTGTATTTATTTATCAAAGTAAATAACTAATAATGTTTTAATCCACCTGTGTTTATTATTTTAAATTATGAATTCTCGTATATCAAGGCGAGTTATATTATTCACTGTAGGGTGTACTGTATTATGTATCTGCGTTTAAAAATAATGCCTTATTTAATTTTATGAAGGAGGAAATGTCGGCGACGCCATATTGTTGCCCAACTTCCGCTATAGAACCATGAATCTGGTTAAGTCTACATTAATAATTATAGTTATGCATGTTAACATGTTTTATGTATGATACGATATAGCATGACATATAAGCGAAGTTGTAATGTAATGCTACAAAATAAATAACGTCAGATATATCAGCTTACGTGTTTTACAAGTTGACACCACAATTTCACCAGCTAAGGCTCGGCATGGGTTTATAAGCAAACAAAATGGCTACCTTCTGCAACTGAGTGTTCCGACCGCACGTGGCGGAAGGGGTTACCAGTGACGCTCATCCTATGGAGGTCACAACCGGTGCGGCGAACCGGGGTTTGGGCCAGGTAATTTCCCTCCCATAGGAACACTTCCGGCGGAAGTCGGTCAGTTGTGAGGGAGTAAGGATTGTGACCAACCGTGCCAGGGAACGTTATGAGGAGCAACCGATGAGGTACCCCTGGCCGAACTAGTTACATTAGATTGTACTACAGGCTATATACCCAGTGTCTCCCACTTCCTCATTCCCTCTCTTTTGTTTTTTAAAGTTTTTTCTTGTAGGAAATAGTTATACTCGCAACAGCACATTGACTTATTTTAAGGTATATTGTAAATGTTTTAACAGCTTTAATCGTACACAACTCAGCCTCACGATAAGCTTTAGTTAATTTGTTGTACGTACGTAAATATTATTGAAAGATATAAAAATGCTTGAACTCTCTTACATTTCAAATGTGGAACGTCCACGCCTAAGTATACGTCGCCTTGTATGTAACTACAAGGGGACGTACCTAATTATATGTTGGAATTATATTATGTTGTATTAAAAAATATTTATTTTAATATCTGTTGATATATTTCATGATTTTTTCATTCTATAGTAATAATTATTATATTTTTCGTATATCGCGCTTATCCAAAAACAATCTTTGAAATTAGGTGTTGGGCAGCTATAATGACGTGATATGAAGAGTTCAAAACCACAACTAGCAGGCTTGGCCGTAAAAATGAGTTGGTGCATGCTTTTACAGATCGTGTACTAATTATTATGTATTCCTGTCAGTTCATGTACCTGTATATTAATTTTCTAATAATACAGTTGTGACATAATACAGTTGTGACTGATTGCAGTCAGAATACTGTGTTTTAATGCAAAAGCACTGCTAAATGTTTCTCTAAACCAATTTTTTTTCACTTGTACAGTTTAGGGTAATGTCGGTTCAGTGTTGTGTGTGGTAGGTTCATACCCTGCTGGTGTTCTTTATGCAAACACTACATGTTGTGTGCACACACATTGATTCCATTTCATCAGTTCAGGTGGTTTTGTGATATCTTAGAAATGTATTAACTGTATTCAAACTTATAATATGTGTGTGTGTGTGTGTGTGTGTGTGTTTGTGTGTGTGTGTTTGTGTGTGTGTGAGTGTGTGTGTGTGGGTGTGTGGGTGTGTGTGTCGTGTGTTGTGTGTGTGTGTGTGTGTGTGAAAGTGAGTGAGTGTGTGTGTGTGTTTGTGTAAGCAGGAATATGAACTTCGCCTTGATAAATGTTGCCAAACTAAGAGGGATTAATATACAACGTCAGAGTTCTGCCAAGTCATCAAGTTAAATACAACAATCATAACTCTTGTAGAGATCAGCTTAGAATATGTTGAGGACTGCAGTAATGATATTAAGAAGTCAAGGGGTAAGTAAGGCCCATATCCCAGTGTTGCAATGTTGTACGCGTTTAATGAACTGTATCAACAAAGTAATGTTTGCCATTTATGAAATGTTTTGACAATTATGTTTCAGTAAATTTGAATCTTTTTTCCAAGGGAGTGGAATTGTTTTTGTGTAAATAACATGTGAACGTTCACAGCAGAGAGGTTAGAGAATAAATATAAAACTATATAGTAATATGTTACGGTTGATCTAATTTCTTAGTTGCTCTGTTACATATAAATAAGAAAAATCCATATAAATGAAACCATGACCATACATTCTGAAATCCCTTCCACCTTTATATAAAACCGACATTTGTATAATTCTAACTTCACTACGCCCACTCATTCTTCTAGCCATACATTTATTTTTGGGATTTAGATTGCCTTGGGAATGGAACATAGCAACAGGAGGTCATGTTTATTAAGTAATCGTTTTTATGGGTTCAACACACATTAATGTTGTACATTTACACAAAAACCTATATTACTAGTCACTACTCAACCCCTGGCACATACACATATTGTGCACAGATAGGCATTAGCATTCTGCATTTGTTAACATAAATTGATATTAAGGATAAAATAGCAGAAGTTCAAGAAGTTTTCAGAAGTGCCCAATTTCTAAAATCGATTGATTGATGGTGACCTTGGATTAATGCAAACTACACCAGTTCGCAACTCTACGACAGGAATAATCGTAACGGGGAGATGCAGGGCTTTTTAATTATGTAAAATTTAAGTGTGTGTGGGGGTGGTGTAAAAATCGATCTGTTAGAGACATCTGCCACTCCCCTAATATATCAGTTACACATATGTAAAGCTGGACCAGGAAAGAAATAACCACTAACTCTTGCACTTCGATATATCTGATAATTTATTTAACAAGACATTTGCCACAGTGGCAACAACCAATGGACAAACAAATAAACTTATCCTCATGACATGTATAGTTTGTTGTAAAAGTTCACATCATATAAACTAATAAAATGTATGCCATGAGAACACGCAATATTTGTATATAACAATAACATGTAGGTAGGTGCATACTATACAATGAAGCAAGATGGACGGAAATTGAAACAAATAATGGTTACCTTAACATTTAAAATAAAATTACTACATATGACTGATCATAACAATTGTGTTACAAGAAATCAAAACAACATCACAATTATAAAAGCATGCAAGTTATAATGTATACAGTGTACCAAGCTTTATCATAAACTTACAACGTATACAAAGCATATAATAAACTAAGCAATAAATAATAAACTAGTGAATGAAAAAGTGATACCATCATAAAGATGGTAGTCGTTCATACATTTTACCACATTAAAGAGTCAGAAATTAAAATGTATACTAAAATACTGCTGCACTGATCCTGATGATAAATAAGTTGAGCTTCTATAAAACAGTTTGTCTCGCATGCACAGTTATGTAAAATATAAAATAAAAATTATGTGGAAGTATACAATACTATAAGTGGAAGTATGCAACACTATCAGTGGAAGTATAGACTACTGTCAGTGGAAGTATATATAATACTATCAGTATACAATACTATCAGTGGAAATACACAATACTACATTCAATGTATTCTGTTGGTGCTACACAGCTTTGGTTGAGGGTCAGAGTTCCATTTGTAGACTCACTTTTGAATATTCAAAGAAACAGTAGGTCCATTACAAAAGATCACAGTACAGACCCTCAGTCTCAATGGCCCCTCCCCGGCATATACCTCTGGAATTATGCAATTTTGTTCAGAATAAATTCATAATCAAAACTTGTAATTTACATCAGTTTGCATAGACCCGTGGCACTTCTTGGCAACATATTGGTCATAATGTATCAGGTACAGACCCGAAAACTAACTAGTTTTAAGCTATTTCATTTACATGTAATTCACATGATTAATACGGCATTCGGCCGATGTTCTTAAATTTACCCGATGCGATTCAGCCCTTCTGCTGAAACAGTAAACTTGGTGAGAGATGCCATCTACTTCCGTCCACATGACCAACTTGGTTGTCGATTCACGACGATAGACCCTTTTCAGCAATGTTTGATGCACTCCCGGCTGAGTGCAGCCTCCGACTGCTGTGACGATTCGGTGAGTATGCTCGCTTTGGATATGCCCCCTCACTTGGATATGCCCCCTCACTTGGATACGCCCCCTCACTGGTCAGTCTGTCTGTGTCCTGTTGACCACAGAAGGGTAGCGAATCAGACAAGAGGTCATCATGGCATCAGTTTGGAATGCTATGCCAACTATTTTCACTTCTAAAACTTTAGTTTGATCTTCTAAGGCATCTGTAAAGATGCTTATTTAATTCACGGAAGCATTTTTGCTGTAATTTATTAAATATTTAGTTTTAATTAATGAATTAATTTCTAAGTGTTATAACTGAATGAACTGCTTTTATGTATTTATTTTGCACTATAATTTGTTATTATAAACGAATGTCATTAAATTATGTATTTATATAGTTACATGTTTTCTTATTTCGTATTATATTTTATGTTAAGTACTAAATTGCTTTGGATATGGAACTATACAAATAAATATTATTATTTCACATCACAAATCGTGTTTCTAGTTCATAGTGTATGAACGGATTAAAGTGGCTTCCTTGATTAAATCCAATTTTTTTGGTGTCCAAATATAAATATGTAATCTAAATAAATTTATTTAATATATGTCAGTGATTTAATGCTCTAAAGTCTTCCGGGTTTTTGAGAGAATAAGGAAGTCAACAACAGGAAATAGGACAATCACGTCGTGATGCAAGAATATTTGAATTGAATATTCTGCAGCAATTAAATAAGTAAGCAGTTTTTCAATTGATTTTATCAAAGCTACACTTTAAAATCACAGACACAAGCTTGCATGTGGTAATGAATACTTTGTAGATTTGCTTTTCTGTAAAAATAACTGAACACGAGATGAAAGCAAGATAGATTACAATCGAGTCCACCTTTGCACCATTGCACTATTATGCCCCAGAATACCATGCTAAGATGTCATCACAAGCTGTCAGCTTGTCAGCACAACAAGCTGTCAGCATCACTCCCTTACCTGCATATCAAACTCTCCCGCCGGAGTCGGAGTTCGGGAGCGGTTCAACAGGACATCACTAGATGGCGTAGTAGGTCGATGTGAATCACTTTGGCACAGAACCTGTCGAGAAACAATGTCATATAGCAACAACTGTGTTGATTATGAACACAGTGTCGTCTAGCTGTTGAAATACCAGACATTTGTCTCTCATATGTCAGCGTAAAGCAAATGTAACTTCAAGTCTTCAAGTATTTACTGCTAAAACGTGATGTTTCACTATACTGCAGTTGTAACATGACTGTGTGCTAAAGTAGTAAGTTAATAAAATAAATATGACAAATAGACAAATACAATTAACTGTATATTTTAAGTGCACATTAAAACAATGAGTAAATTAATAAAATAAATATAATAAATAGATACAAATTATTTGTACATTGAATTTCACGGTCATGCAATGTAAAGGATACTACACTGTGAGCTAAAATAATACGTTAATAAAATATTAGAATAAATAGATCAATAAAAGTATTAGTACATTAAATAAAAAAAACAGGTAGTCCATGAATGATTAACACTAAAACAACCTACTACAATGTCAATGTCTGAATGACTGGGATGGCGTTAACAGTTTTGCATTAAAAACAATTACCAAGAAGACACTCAAATACACAGCCACCCCAAATAATGCCCCATGAAACATTAAATGAAAACAATTGGCCCAATGATTTGAGAGCATAGAGAAAAATAACACCCAACGTGGCATAACTGACGAGGAAACCATCTTTGTGGGACGGAACAAGGGAAAGGATGTATAAAGCACTGAAGGTCAAGTGAAGGTCACCTGTTCAAGGTTATTCAGCTTCCGTTGCAGCTGCTGGATGCTGTCATGTGACACCTGTCTCCGACTCTCCATCACCTCAGCATGACGACTCATCTTCTGCTCAAGCTCAAGCTGTAACAAACACGTTACAGTGTTACAGATGTAACACCGTTACATGCACTCCTGTGTGTGTTAAAGACATAATCATGTTACAGACACACTTGTGTTACAGACACACTTGTGTTAAAAGACACACTTGTGTTACATACACACTTGTGTCACAGACACAATTGTGTTAAAAGACACACTTGTGTTACAGACATACTTGTGTTAAAAGACACACTTGTGTTACATACACACTTGTGTTAAAAGACACACTTGTGTTGAAAGACATACTTGTGTTACATACACACTTGTGCTACAGACATACTTGTGTTAAAAGACATGCATGTCGTACAGATACACTTGTGTTAAAAACACACTTGTGTTACAGACACATGTGTGTTAAAAGACAGGCTTGTGTTACAGACACACTTGTGTTAAAATACACACTTGTGTTACAGACACACTTGTGTTACAGATACACTTGTGTTACAGACACACTTGTGTTACAGATACACTTGGGTTACGCATGTAAGTGTTACATATAAACTTGTGTTAGACATTATAGACATGTTACAAACATGTTTGTCACACAGACATGTTTGTACACTGATACACGTGAACAATCATTGCCAAGTAATGCAGACAATCTCAAAGGTTGTTTTGACACCTCTTGTGATAATAATAATAATTATGTTTGTTAACATAGCACTTTTTAAGTAATTAAATGCCAACCAAATCAAAGCGCTTCACATTAACATGATGTGTTGACTAATAATCTAAAATATAAATGAATTAAATACATAAGCTAAAATCAAATAAATAAACTAAGATAAATAATTAAGTAAGTTAAGATAAAAAAATAAATAATAAATATGTTAAGATAAGTAAATAAAATAAATAAAATAGGGTGTAAAAATACAGTTTCAAACAGAACAATTTAAAACCAGTCAATGCTATGAAATATAAACCAGTGCCATCAAGGCATTTAATACAAACGAAATAGATAAGTTTTGAGTTGTTTCAGGAAAGTTGCCAATGTTCCAGTTGACCACTTCAAATATATCTCTACACAAAGGTTCCACCATTGTGTCAGTGACATCTCTGAGACGTTGACAGAACTAGTCACCTTCAGCTGGTATTGTTGTTCTTCAAAGTAGTTAGTGTTTCCCTTTGCCGTTGCGTCCTGTGGCACTGGGGTGTTGACGCCACTCCGGATCTGAAACAGAACACACCAATCATTGATCGGTTCGTGTTGTAAGTTCACAAAGACATTCCATTAACATGTTTCACTCTCAAGGTTTCACTCTCAGTGATTCACTCCCGAGGTTCTGACTTAGTGGCCATTGTGACAATGGATGACTGGCCGCTTGAGTGGACAGTGACCACAACAACAATCTTATAATTTAGCAGAAATATATCTCAGCCAGGTCCAACAGTTGGGATCTGAACAGAAAACGAGATCCCCATGAACCTTGCCACAGAAAACATATAGTGTTCACTTAATAAAACAAGTAATGTTTAGCAATAGTGGTAGCTTCTAGTATTTCTTGCATCAAGCCTTTATTAATATTATTATTTTAACAAGGAGAATAAACCACGTTTTCAATAAAATATAAAATATAAATTTTGATGAAATTTTTCTTCATCGCTGGGAAATGATCGTTTAAAATTGCGACAAATCTTAAGAAAAAGACAGAAACACAAGTGTGACGAAGCGTGACGAAGCGTGACGACACGTGCATGCATGTGAGAGAGTTACCACGATGAGGGTGTGTTTGAGCACACTCAGATGCTCCTGCCGGTTGTCCTTCTGGTCGTGGAGCTGCTCCAGCTCCGTGGCCGTCTCGATGCGGGATCGCTCCAGCTCCAGCATCCCCTCCGTCACCTCCTGGGCACACGGGCGATAGGGTGACTCACAGATAGGGTGAGAGTGAGATAGGGTGTGGGTGAGATAGGGTGAGTGAGATAGGGTGAGAGTGAGATAGGGTGAGTGAAATAGGATGAGAGTGAGTTAGGGTGTGAGTGAGATAGGATGAGTGAGATAGGGTGTCCAGGCAATAGGGTGTCTGGGGGAATAGGGTGACAAGCTGATAGGATGTCTTGACAATAGAGTGACAGGCTGATGGGGTGCCTGGCAAAAGGGTGACATGGTGATAGGGTGTCTGGGCTATTTGCCAATATAAAATCCCCCATTGCTTCAAAAAGTCAACTATCATTCCTGTTCCCAAAAATTCTACAGTCTCTTGTTGAAATGCTTGGTTCTCCAGTTTTTAATTCAATTATCGACCCATTGCTTGACCGATTTCGGTTTGCATATCGTGAAAATAGATCTGTCAATGATGCTGTCTGATAACAGCAGTGATGACAACAAAGTAAGAGATAACAGCAGTGATGACAACAACGTAAGAGACAACAGCAGTGATGACAACAATGTAAGAGACAACAGCAGTGATGACAACAACTTGAGAGACAACAGCAATAATGACAACAACTTGAGAGACAACAGCAGTGATGACAAGAACTTGAGAGACAACAGCAGTGATGACAACAACGTAAGAGACAACAGCAGTGATGACAACAACTTGAGAGACAACAGCAGTGATGACAACAACTCAACTTGAGAGGCAACAGCAGTGATGACAACAACTCAACTTGAGAGACAACAGCAGTGATGACAAAAACTTGAGAGACAACAGCAGTGATGACAACAACTTGAGAGACAACAGCAGTGATGACAACAACGTAGGAGACAACAGCAGTGACGACAACAACTTGAGAGACAACAGCAGTGATGACAACAACTTGAGAGACAACAGCAGTGATGACAACAACTTGAGAGACAACAGCAGTGATGACAACAACTTGAGAGACAACAGCAGTGATGACAACAACTTGAGAGACAACAGCAGTGATGACAACAACGTAAGAGACAACAGCAGTGACGACAACAAAGTAAGAGATAACAGCAGTGATGACAACAACGTAAGAGACAACAGCAGTGACAGAGAACAGAATGAGAAGTGTGAGCCGCGGACCAGGCAGATCAAGAGTGTCACTCACTGTTTTGATTTCGTCCTTGAGTTCTCGCAGTGTGTCCTCCAGTTCATGTTCCCGGCTGGACAGTTCCTCCTGGGATTGCAGCTGGAGGGAAGAGACGGATGGGATCAGGGGACAACAGGGACAGACAGGGACATTGGGTCATTTGGTGGGCCACAACCAGCTGGGGCCAGGAGCAGACAGGGACAGGAGTGTTGTCAAAAGTACATAAATGTGTTTTGTACATTCATGTATGTGTGTGTGTGTGTGTGTGTGTGTGTGTGTGTGTGTGTGTGTGTGTGTGTGTGTGTGTGTGTGTGTGTGTGTGTGGTGTGTGTGGTGTGTGTGGTGTGTGTGGTGTGTGTGGTGTGTGTGGTGTGTGTGGTGTGTGTATGTGTGTGTGTGTCTGTCTTGTGTGGTGTGTGTATGTGTGTGTGTCTGTGCGTGTGTGTGTGTGTGTGTGTGTATGAGTGTGTGTGTGTGTGTGGCACCACTCTACCCACCGGCACCACTCTACCCATTGGCACCACTCTACCCATTGGCAACACTCTTCCCACTGGCACCGCTCTACCCACTGGCACCGCTCTATCCACTGGCACCGCTCTATGCACCGGCACCGCTCTACCCACCGGCACCGCTCTACCCACCGGCACCGCTCTACCCACCGGCACCGCTCTACCCACCGGCACCGCTCTACCCACCGGCACCGCTCCACCCAGCGGCACCGCTCTACCCACCGGCACCACTCTACCCACCGGCACCGCTCTACCCACCGGCACCGCTCTACCCACCGGCACCACTCTACCCACCGGCACCACTCTACCCACCGGCACTGCTCCACCCAGTGGCACCGCTCTACCCACCGGCACCACTCTACCCACTGGCACCACTCTACCCACGGGCACCGCTCTACCCACCGGCACCACTCTACCTACTGGCACCGCTCTACCCACTGGCACCGCTCTGCCCACTGGCACCGCACTACCCACTGGCACCGCTCTACCCACTGACACCGCTCTACCCACTGGCACCGCTCTACCCACCGGCACCGCTCTACCCACTGGCACCACTCTACCGACGGGCACCGCTCTGCCCACTGGCACCACTCTACCCACTGGCACCGCTCTACCCACTGGCACCGCTCTACCCAGTGGCACCGCTCTGCCCACCGGCACCGCACTACCCACTGGCACCGCACTACCCACTGGCACCGTTCTACCCACTGGCACCGCTCTACCTACTGGCACCGCTCTACCCACTGGCACCGCTCTGCCCACTGGCACCGCTCTGCCCACTGGCACCGCTCTACCCACCGGCACCGTACTACCCACTGGCACCGTTCTGCCCACCGGCACCGCACTACCCACTGGCACCGCACTGCCCACCGGCACCGCACTACCCACTGGCACCGCTCTGCCCACCGGCACTGCACTGCCCACCGGCACCGCACTACCCACTGGCACCGCACTACCCACTGGCACCGCTCTGCCCACCGGCACCGCACTACCCACTGGCACCGCACTACCCACCGGCACCGCTCTACCCACCGACACCACTCTCTACCCACCGGCACTGCTCCACCCAGCGGCACCGCTCTACCCACCAGCACCACTCTACCCACCGGCACCACTCTACCCACCGGCACCGCTCTACCCGCTGGCTTGGTGTAGGAATAAGACGTAACATACCCGCCGCACTATTTCCAAGTGTTCCGCTCTCAGATAGTTGAGTTCGTCTCCGAGCCGATTGGCTTTGCTGTAGTGCGCCTGGGCGATGCCTTCAAGGTCTGCAATCTCAGCAGCCGACTTCTCTCTAATCTGACGAACCTCCTAGTGAGTAAACAATGAATTACAAAGGTGGACCATTCAGCAGTGATTATTATAAAGTACTCTAATAATTGCCTAGCGCGTAAAAGACCCGCAGTTAAATTGGTTCACGGTGTTACGAGGCAGCACTGTAAAAGGAATTATTTTTCATTCCATTCTTTATCAAAAGAAACATAACTTAAAACATTGTATATTCTCACCTGTATATCTTGCGCGTTTGTTTATATTTAAATACTAAAGGAGAATTTGTGTGAGCCGTCTCAGATATCATTTTGTAAGTTGCTCATTAGTTTTCTACACTTGACCAGCTACACAACAAATTCAGACAGCTTCTAATAATCATTTATTATATGAAAAAGCTGGGTACAAACTTGTCTCTATACTACACTATCTACAAACGTGTTTAGAAGACATGTCTCAGTGTCAGTCTCACCTGGTCTCTATACTACACTATCTACAAACGTGTTTAGAAGACATGTCTCAGTCTCAGTCTCACCTGGTCTCTATACTACACTATCTACAAACGTGTTTAGAAGACATGACTCAGTGTCAGTCTCACCTGGTCTCTATACTACACTATCTACAAACGTGTTTAGAAGACATGTCTCAGTGTCAGTCTCACCTGGTCTCTATACTACACTATCTACAAACGTGTTTAGAAGACATGTCTCAGTGTCAGTCTCACCTGGTCTCTATACTACACTATCTACAAACGTGTTTAGAAGACATGTCTCAGTCTCACCTGGTCTCTATACTACACTATCTACAAACGTGTTTAGAAGACATGTCTCAGTGTCAGTCTCACCTGGTCTCTATACTACACTATCTACAAACGTGTTTAGAAGACATGTCTCAGTGTCAGTCTCACCTGGTCTCTATACTACACTATCTACAAACGTGTTTAGAAGACATGTCTCAGTCTCACCTGGTCTCTATACTACACTATCTACAAACGTGTTTAGAAGACATGTCTCAGTCTCAGTCTCACCTGGTCTCTATACCACACTATCTACAAACGTGTTTAGAAGACATGTCTCAGTGTCAGTCTCACCTGGTCTCTATACTACACTATCTACAAACGTGTTTAGAAGACATGTCTCAGTCTCAGTCTCACCTGGTCTCTATACTACACTATCTACAAACGTGTTTAGAAGACATGTCTCAGTGTCAGTCTCACCTGGTCTCTATACTACACTATCTACAAACGTGTTTAGAAGACATGTCTCTCTCTCAGTCTCACCTGGTCTCTATACTACACTATCTACAAACGTGTTTAGAAGACATGGCTCTGTCTCAGTGTCAGTCTCACCTGGTCTCTGTCCTCCAGGTTGTGTCTGAGACTTGTCACTTCATCCTCCAGTTGCTGTATCCTCAGAGCCCTGTCAGACGACTGCTGGACACACAACATTACGTGTTACACAGACAGCAGGGGCAGACTGGCAGGACCAGTGTGACACCGACACCATGAGTATCATGACGTCATGATGCCATGAGTATCATGGTGTCATGTGACACTGATGTCATGAATATCATGGCGTCATGTGACACTGATGTCATGAGTACCATGGCATCATGATGCCATGAGTATCAATGCGTCATGTGACACTGATGCCATGAGTATCATGGCGTCATGTGACACTGATTACATGAGTATCATGGTGTCATGTGACACTGATGACATGAGTATCATGGCATCATGTGACACTGACGCCATGAGTATCATGGCGTCAGGTAACACTAATGTCATGAATATCATGGTGTCATGTGACACTGACACCATGAGTATCAGTGTTTCTTAACCCATGGTAAATTCTGTGTTAGCAAATGTAGTTTTCTTAATAAATTAAAATTACTTTGGCACATACTGTGTGAAGCTAATTGATCAAAATGTTGTGTTTCACATCCTTGTTTCAAAAGTAAGTTAATTTCTTACAAAACAACCAAATGTTGGATCCTTGAACAATTTGTTCCACAAATAAAATGTAATTTAAGATATTCCTGTCAAACAAAATATACACCCAAAATTGTCCTCAGTGTTGCTTTTTATTTTAGTAAAATTGTATTCTTGAGTTGTATAGTTGCCCATAATAAGTGTATATCACATTGTAGCTAACTCTAGGACATATTCGCATTAGTACGCTTTCCTAATGCATTAGAAACAGCTTCCATGTTACATTGTGAAATAAAGTTACTCTGACTCTTACTGTCAGCTTTCAGCTGAATGTGTATTTGGTTACTAAGCAGTCAACGTTTTGTTACCATGGAGACCTAAACTAATGTATTTGGTTACCAAGCAGTCAACGCATGGAGACCTGAACTAAGCAGTCAACATTTCGTTACCATGGAGACCTGAACTAATGTATGTGGTTACTAAGCAGCCAATGTTTCATTATCATGGAAACCTGTGTTCGTAAACTGGTGAGTTCCTCGCATGACCTTGACAAGGCTGTCATTAATTCATCCTTCTCAGCATCCCTCTTGGCAATCTCTCGCGCTGAGAACACAACAGACAAACACGTCTTTACAAGACTGTCAGTAAATAACCCAAAGTGACGATAAATGGATGAACAACAATTAGTCAATCTCATTGCCCCCCCCCCCCGGCACTTCCCTCCCATTAACAATTACATGGTCTAGTGACTGGAGTCTAACTGAAAAAAGAGGAAACACCTCGATATCATAAACGCAGAATGTCTGATATTCATAAATAATAAATTTTAGATATGCACCTAACCGAGAGTTGATTATGAATTTAAATGTAATCACATTAAACTGTTGTATAAAGTTAATGACTTAAATTAAATTAATTGCATTACTGAAGTTAATAAATAAACAAGTGAATTGAATTGAACCCGCGCCTTGTGTTAACCCACCAAGATTCTGGACTTTCTCGTCGAGTCCAACAAAGTTCTCCTGAGTCTTCTGTTGTCTCTCAGCCTCCATCTGAAACACACAAGTGATGCACAGGTCATGTGACAGGTGGTAACACTCCACACAGTGTTACTATATTGAAATAATAGCCCCAATAAAAGCAAGCAAATAGTGCAAAATCACATATAAATTATAGAATACATAATTATCATGAGTTTGTGTGTGTGTGTGTGTGTGTGTGTGTGTGTGTGTGTGTGAGTGTGTGTGTGTGTGTGTGTGTGTGTGTGTGTGTGTGTTTGTGTGTCTATGGTGTGTGCATGTGGTGTGTGTGCGTGTATGTGTGTATGTGTGCATGAGTGTGTGCCTGTGTATACATGCATGCATGCACACATGTGTGTATGTGCATGGCATCAATTACGTAAACTACCCACTGCAGTGATAACACGTGTTTGCAGGCTCTAATCACCACCTGCCTTTGTACAAGCGTGGGATATGAGTGAGTGGTTTCCCTAGCCACCAGGGGGACACAGAGAGAGGAGTGGGGACCAGTGTCCATGCCACTAGACAGACAGGAGCCAGGGCCAGGAGAAGACAGACAGGTTCAAAGTTCACTCTTGGCACTTCAACGAGTAATTAGAATTGCACAATCTAATTTAAAACCTCGTCATGAGTGAATCTTTCCAACTGATTCATCAGACTGGACAGGTCAGTGAGGACACTTGAGGAACATCTGCACACACACGCACGCACGCACGCACGCACGCACGCACGCACGCACGCTCGCTCGCTCGCTCGCTCGCTCGCTCGCTCGCTCACACACACTCACTCACTCACTCACTCTCACTCACTCACTCACTCACTCACTCACTCACACACACCCACACCACACACACACACACACTCACTCACTCACTCACTCACTCACACACACACACACACACACACACACACACACCAGTTGAGATTTACTTTACGACCTGAAAAAAACTAAAAACAGACAAGTGGCACCTATTTTCAAGCCACGACTGACACCTTTTTTGCTCTTTACTTCATTCTTTTACCCGTCGACCACCAGTCCACCCATATTTCTACCCGTCCACAACAGGTTTTACCCATCCAAATGACGGGTGAATGGGTCTCTGCATAAAGCTATGATATCAGCGTGTGTTGGTAGCACAAGGAATACGTGTGTATTAAAATCCAACGAATGTGGATGAATAAAGCGATTAACAACATATAAGCTGAACAGAAACAAGTACACATGAAGTTAATTCAATGTGTATTTAAATATAATAATTTGGTAAACCATGTTGATGTGTTATAAAGAAAGTGTACATCTAAATGTGTCAACTAAGACGTACTGAAGTATGCTGCAGCTTGTGAAGACAGAAACAGGTTGTGAAAGACGGCATTCAAGGTGCATTCAAGGCAGGAGGGATCATCGCCACAGATCATTTTCAAAACATAAATTCTATGTCTGTTGACAACGGAATCACAAGACCAGTTTCAAAGCAGTGCTAAAATCATTGAACAAAGTGAACAAACTTTGTTAGGCCAAATAGCTTGCGTGTTGATATTTTTATGCTGTTATATATAGAGAGCCACTCCACTTTTACCATTGTTCGCCAATACATGACTGTACCCAGCTAAAAATAGGTGTTTGTGCAATTGTTTCACCAAAGTCAAATGACTTAGTTGATCAAATTACCCAGCTCACCATTAATCTGAAATGCAATAGGTTTAAAGATGAAATTTAAGAGGGATCTTTAATTATGGCATGTATCCATGCTCTTATGTGCTTCCTTGTTACACTCGATGAAAACAAACACAAATATCTGCTTTGAAAATGATTAATGATTGGAGACAATGTGAATTACTATCGCCACTAGGGGGTGCCAAAGATTGTGGTAAATGACACGGCAGGCATGCACAGGATTAGTACGGACAAGCTACCTTCGCACGTTCAACATTGTCAGTAGCATAACGCAATTCACACTCTTTCGCAGCAAGTTCTCTGGATACTTGACAAAAGCTGGAGTTAACTGTCGTTAACATCTGAAAGAAGTTGGTTCGCGTCACAAAAATTAATGACTGAATCAACATCATTATCTAAACCAACCACATGACCTAGCAACCAGATCCATGAAAAAAGGGCACCAGAAACGTGCAGCTATGAGACATTCTGCTGTATATTTTGCCAACAATTTTGGCATTATAAAAACGTATATTTTACAGAAATATCTGTACGATAGTTTCAAATGTTTATCATGCAAGACTACATTTTTTTTGTAATGACACAAAATAAATGTTGTAACAAAAAGTTAATGTTAGGAATCAGAAATGAAGTATTCCCAGAAAAAAGTTTGTATTAGTTATGAGTGACATTAGTACTAAATGTATAGTATGCATTAGTAGTTAAACATATATTAGTGATTAGACATAATAATTGTTATTAGTAACAAATATTAGTGATGAAACAAATTGATAAAAACGTGCAGGTTTGTTTTTTATATGGTCAGACAACTTCTTTTCCTCCTTACATCTGGTAAGTAGCTAAAGGCCAATAGTTTGCCAACATTTTGCCTTCAACCCATTTTTTTTTTTTTTTTTAATAGTCATCAACACCAGCACAGAAACGTATGCATAATTGTATTGTGTTTTAATGCAAAAAATCCACTTTTGACAGTCAATTAAATTATTTTCTGGTAGAACAATTAATTAAGCTAATGAAAATGAACTGACGAGACATTGCTAAGATAGATTTAGTAACATTGTTAGAGTTGAGACGAACACAGCTGAATTGGTGCATAGACGAATTAGTTGCTGTCAATATCTTATGATGTGTCAAGAGCATCTCATTGCTGGAGTCGACTTACCTGCTCCAGTAGCTCCACTTGGCTCTCAGCTGCCTGTAGACTAGAGTGGAGCTCCTCCAGCTCACCAGTGTGCTCTGAAATGTTTCGCCACAAAAACTCACGAGTCTGTTTGGAAATATTCGGGCTGAAATATGTTACAAACTGTCAAAGTGACATGTCTATAATAACAATCACATCTGTAGCAAAATATATAAAATAATACACTGTATGTATATTATGCACCAATTTGCAGATTACAATATAAAAATAATACAGTGCATAGCTACTAATATTCAATAATAATGATGGATCTCACTTAATTATTTTTACAATATCAGTGACAATATATGTCACCTACACTTAGTTTTAGTGACAATATCTCACATGCACTTTGTTTTACACTATCAGTGAAGATATCTCACCTCCAATTTGTTTTACAATATCAGTGAAGATATCTCATCTCCAAGTGTTTCACGATATCAGTGAAGATATCTCACATACATTTAGTTTTACAATATCAGTGAAGGTATCTCACATACATTTAGTTATACAATATCAGTGAAGGTATCTCACATACATTTAGTTTTACAATATCAGTGAAGATATCTCACATACATTTAGTTTTACGATATCGGAGAATATATATCACATACATTTAGTTTCACAATATCAGTGAAGATATCTCACATACATTTAGTTTTACAATATCAGTGAAGGTATCTCACAAAATAATTATAGTTTTTTATATAGCGCTAATTCCCGCAAGGCGGATCGATGCGCTGCACAAGAGATATACTAAATGTATATTAATAAATAGTAATATAAATTATATAAATTAATATAAATCATATTACTTTTTGGTTTTAAGATGCACTAGTAAACCTTTGTATGTAAATTATATAAATAAATTAAAAATAAATTATACACTGTTTTTAAGATGTATAGTACTAAAACTTGGTATGTAAATTATATAAATTAATCTGAAATTAAAACCTTTACTAAAACTCTGTATGTAAATTTATATATATAGATTTATATATATAGATTTAGATATATAGGTTTAGATATATATATATATAGATTTATATATATAGATATATATATATATATATATATAAATTAATCTAAAACATAAACACTGATTAAAACGTGTATGACATTAAAAATAAATTCTTAAGCAATGCACATACATTTAGTGTTACAATATCAGTGAAGGTGTCTCACCATGTACACTGGCCCTGACTGTGGTCAGGTCCCTATCCACAGCCCCCTTCCTGTCCCTCCCCTCATCCAGGGCAGCCTCAATCTGCCGCAGCTCTCCGTCCAGACGCTCCAGCTTTAACCTTCTGCTCTTCACTCTCTCCTCAATCTGCTGCTCCGTTCTGCAACCACAGAAGAAAAGGGTTAAGAGATGTGGTTAAAATTGATCAGTATGTTCAAGTTGACTGAATCATCTCAATTTGAAGTTTCACAGTAAGTGTTAATATGACTGAGATCAGCCTCGCATGCCGGGGAGATCAGCCTCGCATGCCGGGGAGATCAGCCTCGCATGCCGGGGAGATCACCCTCGCATGCCGGGGAGATCAGCCTCGCATGCCGGGGAGATCACCCTTGCATGCCGGGGAGATCAGCCTCGCATGCCTGGGAGATCACCCTCGCATGCCAGGGAGATCAGCTTCGCATGCCGGGGAGATCACCCTCGCGTGTTGGGGAGATCACACTCGCATACCAGGGAGATCACCTTCGCATGCCAGGGAGATCACCCTTGCATGCCGGGGAGATCAGCCTCGCATGCCGGGGAGATCAGCCTCGCATGCCGGGGAGATCAGCCTTGCATGCCGGGGAGATCAGCCTCACATGCCGGGGAGATCAGCCTCGCATGCCGGGGAGATCAGCCTCACATGCCGGGGAGATCACCCTCGCATGCCAGGGAGATCAGCTTCGCATCCCGGGGATATCAGCCTTGCATGCCAGGGAGATCAGCCTCTCATGCCAGGGAGATCAACCTCACATGCCGAGGAGATCACCCTCGCATGATGGGGAGATCACCCTCGCATACCAGGGAGATCACCTTCGCATGCCAGGGAGATCACCCTCGTATGCTGGGGAGATCACCCTCGCATACTGGGGAGATCACCCTCGCATGTCGGGGAGATCACCCTCGCATGCCGGGGAGATCACCCTCGCATGCCGGGGAGATCACCCTCGCATGTCGGTGAGATCACCCTCGCATGCCGGGGAGATCACCCTCGCATGCCGGGGAGATCACCCTCGCATGCCGGGGAGATCACCCTCGCATGCCGGGGAGATCACCCTCGCATGCCAGGGAGATCACCCTCGCCTCACCTTACTCGACTAAGAACGGCGAGTTATTTTTGTGCGTTGGCTTTCCCTTCCGCCCGACTGCCACTGGCCTACATCTGTTAGTTTGTCATGACAATTGAGTCAAACAAATTATTTATTGACCACAATTAAATTCAAGACTTTTCAAGACTACTTTATAAAATTCAACGATTTCAAGGCCTTGAATTTGGTCCAATCAAATTCAAGCCTTTTCAAGACTTTCAAGGCCCCGTACGGGCCCTGCTGAAGTCACAAGACATCACCTTTTCAGTTGGTGGACCTGACTGTGCAGACCTCGGTGGGTCTCATCCAGCTGAACCTTCTCTCGCTTCAGTTTCGCAACAGCCGTCTCAGCTGTCGTCCTCTCGGCTTCAAGCTCCACCAACTTGGCTCTAGCCTGCTCCACTTGTCGCTTCAGATGCTCCAGTTCTGTCGTCAACTCCTGGACGTCGCTCGTGTCACCCTGCAGCTCGCTGTCATCCTGTCGTGAAACACAACAACGTTTGGTCTGTATGTGATTGTTTTCCTCGTGTGTTCTCAGTGAAATGCTCCAATTACTGCTCCACTTACTGTTCCACTTACTACTCCACTTACTGCTCCACTTACTGCTCCACTTACTGCTCCACTTACTGCTCCAATTACTGCTCCACTTACTGCTCCACTTACTGCTTCACTTACTGCTCCACTTACTGTTCCACTTACTGCTCCACTTACTGCTCCACTTACTGTTCCACTTACTGCTCCACTTACTCATCCAATTACTGCTCCACTTACTGTTCCACTTACTGCTCCACTTACTGCTCCACTTACTGCTCCACTTACTGATCCAACTACTGCTCCACTTACTGCTCCAGTTACTGCTCCACTTACTTCTCCAGTTACTGCTCCACTTACTGCTCCAATTACTGCTCCACTTACTGCTCCACTTATTTCTCCAGTTACTGCTCCACTTACTCCTCCACAAGAGCAATATTTTAAAATGAATCTCTCTATTTCTCGTCTACTCGTTAAATATTTTTAATATAAGAATAAACATTTTTATAATACATAGCCTGCAGAAATATATTTAGTTAACCTGAGAAAGCATTCTCAGTTTTAATATTCCGACCATACAAAGTTCACGCTGTAAACTAAATTTTAAACATGGTTTATTGCAGAATAAACGCATGTATGCATGTAGAGCCATGCACACAGGACTACCTACACATGTATAACATAATTTTGTAGACTATTTTAATGTAAAACAAATTAAACAATGCAGTACCAACTCACAAACTTTACGTACATTTATTAACAACATTTTGACATTACTTCTAACACTAACATTAGTCATGGTAAAAACCAATTCAAACATTAGAGGTTACCATAAAAAGTGCAAATACGTCTTCTTGCACTGCACCATGGGATTGTTCTAGACATCAGTACCATGCTTGATAAGCATGTTCACTTCAATGTTACTTTCTATTAATGCTTTCAACCAAACATTGATATAAAATGCATCAAACTTAGCATAAATGACTGGTCAGTGATATATAGATGACCACTCACCCAGCTAAGATCCTGCTCTTTCAGTTTCCTTTTTGTCTTCAAATCGGTTAGTTTGTCTTCGACCACCTGAAGAACACAGAAGGAGATATCAACACAACAGTGGCCTCTAAGAAGATGTCATACCTTAATTTCGAGCCTGCAACTTGCTATTTCCTGCTCAAGCTGCGTGTCAAGAGAGTCGAGTTGTCGCCGCCATTTCTCCGTTGATTCCTGGAGCAACTGGAGCTCCGACTTGCTCCGCCGCAGCTCTCTGTGGAGCTGCTCCAGTTCCTCCTGACTTTTAGTTATTGCGCAGGTGAAAAGCAAAGGTAGGTTCTTATATAGTGTGGTAACCAGTTTGTAATACTGCTCTGTGCTTTCCTGACAGAACATTCATCTGCACAGTCTTGGTCTTCCTAAGTATTCAGCCATGCTAAAATTAGTGCAAAAAGATTGACCATTCACAATTGCCAATGTCTATAGCCAGGTATTCTTTCATACAACTAAGTGAATTCAGGCAATGTGGATTACACAAAATTGTACAAGAGCAGTAGAATGATTATCTGATATTCTAGCCCCCATGTGCCCTAATATGACAGGATAACCTATCATCTAATGATTCTTTTAACAATTGTTATAAAGATGATTTTTTTAAACCGGACATGCTGAAATTATTAACATATCAATGAATCCAACT
>OZ024863.1:32249705-32282205 GCA_964017155.1 Oasisia sp. SBJ-2009
CACCTCCCTCTCCTTCCCTCCCACCTCCCTCTCCTTCCCTCCCACCTCCCTCTCCTTCCCTCCCACCTCCCTCTCCAACCCACCTCCTTCTCTGTGGCCGTGTCTTCGTGTTGCTCCTCCTCAGCTCCTTGAGTTCCCTGGCTGCGTCCTCCCTCTTCCCCAGTAAGTCCCTCTCCACCTCCCTCATGTGGTGGAGCTGAGACTTCTGCCGTCCCACAGCCAGGTCAAGGGCTTCCAACTCAGCCCGGCGGTCCTACAACACACGGTCCATGGTCTCACTGGAGGGTGACTTAGAGACCCAGAGAACAGTCACTGGTCTCACTGGAGGGTGACTTAGAGACCCAGAGAACAGTCACTGGTCTCACTGGAGGGTGACTTAGAGACCCAGAGAACAGTCACAGGTCTCACTGGAGGGTGACTTAGTGACCCAGAGAACAGTCACAGGTCTCACTGGAGGGTGACTTAGAGACCCAGAGAACAGTCATTGGTCTCACTGGAGGGTGACTTAGAGACCCAGAGAACAGTCACCAGTCTCACTGGAGGGTGACTTAGAGACCCAGGGAGCAGTCACTGGTCTCACTGGAGGGTGACTTAGAGACCCAGAGAACAGTCACCGGTCTCACTGGAGGGTGACTTAGAGACCCTGAGAACAGTCACTGGTCTCACTGGAGGGTGACTTAGAGACCCAGAGAACAGTCACTGGTCTCACTGGAGGGTGACTTAGAGACCCAGAGAAGAGTCATTGGTCTAACTGGAGGGTGACTTAGAGACCCAGAGAAGAGTCATTGGTCTAACTGGAGGGTGACTTAGAGACCCAGAGAACAGTCACCAGTCTCACTGGAGGGTGACTTAGAGACCCAGAGAACAGTCACTGGTCTCACTGGAGGGTGACTTGGAGACCCAGAGAGCAATCACTGGTCTCACTGGAGGGTGACTTAGAGACCCAGAGAACAGTCACTGGTATCACTGGAGGGTGACTTAGAGACCCAGAGAGCAATCACTGGTCTCACTGGAGGGTGACTTAGAGACCCAGAGAACAGTCACCGGTTTCACTGGAGGGTGACTTAGAGCATTTTGCTGTAATTTATTCATTTTTTTGTCGCAATTAATTAATTGAACTTCTTTTATATCTCTAAGTTACATTATAATTTATTATTTTAACTTTTAAACTAACAACATTAATTTATGTATTTATATTGTTTAATTTGTCTTATTTTCCTGTATGTGTCTATGTTAAGTGCTATGAATTCTCTGGATATGGCACTATGCAAAATAAACATTATTATTATTATTATTATTATAGAACTCACATTCAACGAACGTTTTCAAAACAGTGATATTGCTGCTGCGATATCCCTGGGACATTATTACTCTGACACATTATGAAGTATCCTTTTGGCACATCCTGGTGTTGACAGGTTTCACTATATGTAATGCAAAGATCAGTTTTGACATCACATGAATGCACAAAAGTGCGGAAATTTACTGCAAAAAGTCCTTTTTTATTACTTGAGTTTTATCTCAGGTGTTTTAAAAATATGTCTGCAAGCACTTAGCTTAACTGCTACATTGCCAAGTTAAACATTTAAAGTAAGGTTAAAACTCTTACTTTACTTTTATGTTTAGTGTCTTCAGCAAAGAAAAACATTTCTATATAGATTGTATCGATAAAATAAAATGTTTTAAATTTGTCAGAAACTGTAGCACAGGCAATCCATAATTTCTTTCACATTGTCACATACCTTTAGTTCCACTTTCAGTTTCTTTAGAGCTCTTCTTTCAATATCGTCAACAAACAGAACGTGACGACTTTCTTCACTGCCGGATGCAGACAGCTCCTAAAGGAACAGTAACACTAACATTTTAGTATATTTAATATATATTCCACTACATTTCATTACATTTAAACAAAGCAATCTTACTGTTAAGTGACACTTTCACACAGAAATATAGTAAATACAATACAGTAATGTTATCAAAGCAATGGTGCCAGCTTCTAGGTTGTAATTGATGATTCATTTAATATTACGTTCTTGTAACTACAACATGCGTGTTGAAGGTTTACTGTCTGCCAATTTGTGTTTGGATAATTTATAACCTCAGAACAATGTTTGCAATTTGAAAGATTCCGCCTGCAACATGTTCAAATTGTAAATAAAACATCTAATTTCAAAACAAAATTGATTAGCAATAACACCGAGCTGAGCAGATTTAACTGCAATACACTTTGATGTTTAACTTTGCCACGTTCTAGCAGCAAACTTCTTCTCGTTACCAATTATTGCTCGGCTAATTCTGAGTAGAGAAGATGGCACCCTTGCTTTAAGATATAGTCTTAGCACGAACTATTGTATGTTATAAACAGTATCTGGAATATGAAAGCACATAGTTGCGTGGCACGTACCCCATATTGGCTCAGCTGAGACTTGAGAGAGCGAATTGTTTCCTGTAGTTTATTCGCATAATCCTCCTGCAGAAAAACATGTCATCAACAATGTGACTTCCTCACTCATTGACGCTGGTAGTACCCTTTTGAAAGGTATAAATCACACATGCACTGACACTATACAATACAATACAATACAATAAAACTTTATTGTCCCGAACCGGGAAATTCATTTTGCAGCGTTCGTCGTCATAAAAATATAAAATACAGAGTAGAGAAATAAAAAAAATGCTAATAAATTCATTATTAAAACAGTAAGTGAACATCAATCATAATAAAATACAAGATAAATTCTATAATATAATTTTAAAATTAAAGTTAAATTGTAATTGTGGGTCTTCCTTTTACAAATAAAAAAAAAAAATTAAAAAAAAAAAAAAAAAAAATACAACATACACACATAACGCCAGAGGTGATTATCGTTTTGAATTTAGGAGTCGTACTGACATTGGGATGAATGAATCTCGCTTTCTGTTTGTTTTGGATGTTATTGTTCTGAACCTTCTGGACGAGGGCAGAAGGACGTACTCGTTATATAGGATGTGTGTGCTGTCGTTAATTATTTTACTGGCTTTACGGAGAACCTGCTTTTCGTACAAAGCAGTGACAGAGGTTTGTTTGAGGCCGGTTATTTTGCTACTAATATTTACAACGCGCTTTACAATTTATTCTTGTCTTTCTGGCTAACGTTCCCAAACCAACATATAAAAGAAAATGTCAAAACACTCTGTATACAAGATTTGTAAAACATGGATAAAATGGTGTTATTAATATTAAAGGATCGAAGTTTTCTAAGGCAGTAAAGACGCTGCTGGCATTTCTTGTACGTGACACTGCAGTGGCGGTCCCATTTCAACTTATTGTCAATTGTTGTGCCGAGGTATTTATACTCGTCAACTACCTCTACCTTGTTATCGTGGATGACAGTATCAGACTGGGATGGAGGGTATTTCCTAAAATCAATGCACATGTCTTTGGTTTTTGTTGCGTTCAGACACAAATATGATCTATCACACCATGCAACAAAGTCGTTTAACACAGGACCATGGCCAACTTCATCGTTAGACAACAGACTGAGTAAAGCTGTATCATCTGAGAATTTAATAAAGTACCTATTCGGACGGATGCTCCTGCAGTCATTTGTGTATAAAATGAATAACAGAGGGGATAAGACACATCCTTGGGGTGAGCCAGTGGAAACAACCTTCACGCTAGAAGTTGTGTTATTCACTCTAACCTGTTGGGGTCTCCCCACCAAAAAATCAAGCACCCATAGCGCCAATTCAGATTCAAGCTTAAATTCGGAAATTAATTTCTTAAACAACAAGTGAGGCTGCAGCGTATTGAAGGCAGAACTCATATCCAGATAGAGAACTCTGGCATGGGTTTTGGCGTCCTCAAGATGACAAAGTACATAATTTATTAGAGTAGCGACTGCATCCTCCACCCCTCTCCCAGGCCGATATGCAAATTGCAGGGGATCTAAAAGATGGTCTGTACGGGACATGATCATGGTTTTAATGATTTTTTCAAAACTCTTCATTACGTGCGACGTCAACGCTACTGGACGAAAATCGTTAGGACAAGCAGGACGAGATTTCTTGGGGACAGGCACGACAATAGACGTTTTCCACAAGGTGGGGACTTTATGTAAGCTAAGGGAGGCCTGAAAGATGGAGTGGAAGATACCGGACAACTGAGTGGCACAATTCTTCCAAACCTGACCAGAAATACCATCAGGTCCAGGGCTTTTCCGCACATTTGTGCACTGGAATACCCTCAACACGTCTTTTTCATCGATATGTAGGTTACAATCTGTCTTAGTGGAGCTTATGATATCATCAATGACAGAACGAAAGTCGTGATTATCAAAACGAGAATAGAAAGAATTCATATCCTCTGCAAACGTCCCGTCATCTTTACCCCCTAAGGGCGATAAGCGTTTGGAATTATATCCATTTTGCTTCATGTCACTCATGGTCTTAATGCCATCCCATACTGTTCTCATATCACCTGTTTTAAACTTAAGTTCTATTTTTTGTTTGTAATTCTCTCTTGCTTTCCTAATTTCTGATTTCACCGCCCTTTGAACTTCCTTCCGTTCAGCTAAATCTCCCAGAAAATAAACCCTTTTCTTTTCGTTCAAAACTTTCTTTAGATGTTTAGAAACCCATGGTTTGTTATTCGGGAACACTTTGGACTTCTTCACAGGTATAACAGTGTCAACACAGAAAGAAACGTAACTGGTTACAACATCGGTAAGTTCATCCAGGCTATCACAAGAATCCCGAAAAACATCCCAGTTCGTACAATCAAAGCAACCTTGTAGTCTGGCTACGCTGTCTTCATTCCACACCTTGACCTGTCTCTCAACACACTTTGCACGCTTCAGGACACATTTATAAATGGGTACCAAGTGGACAGTGTTGTGATCGGAGTCACCAATCGGCGGCTTGGCAATGGACCGATACGCAGTGGGCACCGAACCGTAGCACAAGTCAATTATTTTGTTCATTCGAGTTGGGCACGTAATGTACTGGTGGTAAGTTGGCAGACAATTCCCGAGTTTACACTGATTGAAATCACCCAATATGAACTTGGGTGCATCGGTAGACAAAGCGTCCAGTTTCTGTGTTACGTCACAGATATGCTGGGCGGCGCGATCCACGTTGGCTCTGGGGTGTATGTACACAACAGTCACAAACAATTGTGGAAATTCGCGGGGGAGATACAGTGGCCGTAGTGACACTGACAACAGTTCAATGTCCGGGGTGCAGAGCTGTTCACGCACAATGACGGTCTTGCACCAACGCTCGTTGACATATAAACAAACACCCCCACCTTTCGCCTTTCCGGTCGTCTGCTTGTCGCGATCAAGCCGGGTGGGGCATCCAAAACCCTTGATGAATGTCCCACGATCGCCAACATTTTGGTCGAACCAAGTCTCGGTGAAAGCCATAAGGCAAGCATCTCTGTATTCGTTGAAAAAGGTTGCGTTGGCACGTAATTCATCCATCTTAAGGCCTTTCAGACAACGAACATTGGCCAAGATCATCGATGGCAAAGGGGGCTTGTGTTTCATCTTACGTAGTCTTTGTCGCACACCACCTTTCCTTCCTCGTTTACGCAACGGTTTGGTGTTGTTTCTCGTCATGCCAGGCGGAAAGTCAATGTTAGATAAATAATCAGAGTCATGATGTACACGGTTGTTTAAAGCCAGTAAATACTCACGGCTTAGACTTAGTCCGCCATGATGGGCGTTTCCTCGCTGGGCGTAGCACACTTGAATTAACGTTGACATCACAATAAAAAGTCCAAGAATCAGGTACTTGCTGTCATCCATTGCACGGATCACTCATTCACAAACTCAAACTAAAATATATAGGCGGCGCCCACAAAATAGGCAGAATAATACTAAAAATATAGCGACGAACGAACAGCTGCTGGTCGCCACAGAGTAGCGCCCTCTAGTGATGTATAACTGTATCTTGTAATGCTGATAGCGGTGAGCAAAAAAATATTTAACTGAGTAACAACTGAATAATGATAATATTTTTACTGAAGGCTGAGTGAATCTGCACAATTCGCAGTGGGTGAAATCTGTGCATTTTCATATATCCGAAAACTCCTTGTTAAATTTGTCTTATTTTACTGTATGTGTCTTATGTTAAGTCCTATGATTTCTCTGGGTATGACACTATACAAAATAAACATTATTAAATTCAAGGAATGTTTTCACAACAGAAACAGCTGCTGCAATATCACTGGGACATTATTACAGTGACACGTTATGAAGTATCCTTTTGGCATATCCTCGTATTGGCAGGTTTCACTATATGTAATGCAAAGATCAGTTTTGTTTTGAGATGATATGAATGCGCAAGTGCGGAAATTTACTGCAAAAAGATTTTTTTTATTACTTGAGATTTTATCTCAGGTGTTTGACAGATTACGACTCGGTGTATATCGAGGTTGGCAATGAGGCTTAATAATATATTTTTTATTTAATATAGCGCCACATCCAATTTGAAATTGTTCGTGGCGCTTTACATACATTAAAATCCTAAAATACAAATACACATCAGAAGAAAAACATAAATATACTAGTAACATATATAAACAATTAAAAAAAATAAAAAATATAAATATAATAACACAAATTATTGAAGCTAAATAAATATATATATATATATATATATATATATATATATATATATATATGTATATATATGTATGTATAATAAATAGGTTAAATAAAATATCGATAAAAGTACACAAACATTAAACTAAGCCGCGAGAACAGTCAGAAAGAAATATATATATATATATATATATATATATATATATATATATACATGTATATATACATATATACATATATATATATATATATATATATATATATATATATATATATATATATATAAATCTAAAACATAAACACTGATTAAAACAAGTCCAAAAAAGCACAGATTATGACTCGGTGTATATCGAGGTTGGCAATGACACTTACCTGCCGCGGGACTGATCGGAGTGCTGAACATCACCGGGTGAGTGGTCCTGCCATCTGGTGTCGCCTGCAGGAACACCTGTCCTGGCCCGCGATGGGGGTGGTGGTCATGGGGGTGGACACCAGGTACTGGCCCCCAGGAGTGGCCGGGGCACGAATGTCACCCCAGCCCCCTGGGGACCAGCCCCCTGCTGGAGGACTTGCCCGGGAGCAGGGGTCGCTCCCTGGGCTGTGGGAATCATGAATCCACCAGGCGCCTGAACGAACACAGGTTGTTGATTCTGTGGGAATTGTTGTCGATTCTGTGGGAATTGTTGTTGATTCAGCTGGTATTGTTGTTGATTCGGTTGGAATAAATCACCACCAGGTGGCGCAGTGGTGCTCTGAGCTGCAAACAGCGCGAGAAAAGAACACGTAAGTTCTCGTTGTCTCCTTCCCTCGGGATATGTCTATATATTAGTTTGATGTATTTATTGATTTATTTATTTTATTCATCGTCGTTAATTCTATATAATATTTACTTAACAGTTTTAATATGAATAATTTAACATTTCTACATTTTTGTTTATCTGAAAGTTAATTTTACAGTTGTATTTATTATTATTAATATTAGTTTTAACACATGATAAATAGCTTTATATTTTATTGTACAGCGCTTTGAGCATATTTGGATACTGCGCTTTGTAAATAATAAATAATATTATTATTATTATTATATGTTGTTGTTACGATGTTATGATCCTATGAAGTCTCATTGAACTAATCAGTTTTTTCACAACATTTACACCAAGCCGACCTTTCTATGTTGGCACTGAGGGTGGTCACTGCAAGGGTACTTGTCGTCCTCAGTGGTTCTTTTATGTCCCAAATTGAGACAGGACTGACATTAACCTGATTATCAGATTCACGATGGATACACAGTCCCCAATGTTGAGAGCCAGGTTTTAACAGCAAATATACCATGCCTGTGCAGCTGTGCTAAAAACTACATGCCCTGCACCTCTCAGTCAAAGCTACTTTGCAGGTCCTCTTTTACAAAGCTACAACTGTCGTACATTCCATTCTCACAATTACCAAAACCTTCAGGCAACCTACTGCACCCACCTGTAATTTCAACATAACGTCAACTTTTTGAAATCCAATTATATCATGAAAATATGATAATGACAATAATATGAACATCTTTATAGGGCCATTTTCAGCCAAAATTACTCAAAGGCGCTTTGCAGGTTTAATCATTAAAAAAACAAATCACAAATACTAATAGATTAAGATCATTAAAATCGTCATAGACACTAAAACTTAAAACTGCAGTATTTTTTTAAACTACAGGTGTACGCAAAATGTATACAAATTTATATATTTATAAAGCAGTATCAAGAAATACCCCCTACCTCCATTAGGCAAGAGTCCATATTGGGCCCCAGCTGTTGTGACTTGAGGCATGGTTTGGTCATACCCGGGGCCGGCCATAAGTCCTGGCTGGTCAAACCCGAGTTGACCGGCATCAGTCATGTCCACCCCGTAGTGCTGGTCAGCCGGGGGAGGACCCCCAGCCCCATAGAAAGTAGGCACTGGTCTCCCGGAGGTAGAACTGGGCGGGGGCGGATGGCTGGGCTGGTCCAGGTAGGGAGGGGCCCCCTGAAGGAAAGAAATGCAGGTAAGAACAGGTAAGTTCTGCACTCAGTAGGGTGGTCTAGACGCACTCAGCACGGTGGTCTAGACACACTCAGCAGGGCGGTCTAGACACACTCAGCAGGGCGGTCTAGACACACTCAACAGGGCGGTCTAGACACACTCAACAGGGTGGTCTAGACACACTCAGCAGGGTGGTCTAGACGCACTCAGCAGGGTGGTCTAGACACACTCAACAGGGTGGTCTAGACACACTCAGCAGGGTGGTCTAGACGCACTCAGCAGGGTTGTCTAGACGCACTCAGCAGGGTGGTCTAGACACACTCAGCAGGGTGGTCTAGACACACTCAGCAGGGTGGTCTAGACGCACTCAGCAGGGTGGTCTAGACACACTCAGCAGGGTGGTCTAGACGCACTCAGCAGGGTGGTCTAGACACATTCAGCACGGTGGTCTAGACGCACTCAGCAGGGTGGTCTAGACACACTCAGCAGGGCGGTCTAGACACACTCAGCAGGGCGGTCTAGACACACTCAACAGGGCGGTCTAGACACACTCAACAGGGTGGTCTAGACACACTCAGCAGGGTGGTCTAGACGCACTCAGCAGGGTGGTCTAGACACACTCAACAGGGTGGTCTAGACACACTCAGCAGGGTGGTCTAGACGCACTCAGCAGGGTTGTCTAGACGCACTCAGCAGGGTGGTCTAGACACACTCAGCAGGGTGGTCTAGACACACTCAGCAGGGTGGTCTAGACGCACTCAGCAGGGTGGTCTAGACGCACTCAGCAGGGTGGTCTAGACGCACTCAGCAGGGTGGTCTAGACACATTCAGCACGGTGGTCTAGATGCACTCAGCAGGGTGGTCTAGACACAATCAGCAGGGTGGTCTAGACGCACTCAGCAGGGCGGTCTAGACGCACTCAGCAGGGTGGTCTAGACACACTCAGCAGGGTGGTCTAGACACACTCAACAGGGCGGTCTAGACACACTCAGCAGGGTGGTCTAGACACACTCAGCATGGTGGTCTAGACACACTCAGCAGGGTGGTCTAGTTACACTCAGCAGGGTGGTCTAGTCATTAGCTGGTCTGTCTACAGGTAGATTGTGTTTACAATGGTATGATCTCATGAGGTCTCACTAATCAGCCTTTTTCAGAACATTTACGAAAAGGAATACGGGAACCTTGTGACAATACCTGAACCTTGTTACAATTTGGGAATCTTGTGATGATATGAAAATCTTGTGACGATATGGGAACCTTGTGACAAAATGGGAACCTTGTGACAATATGAGAACCTTGTGACATATGGGAACCTTGTGACATATGGGAACCTTGTGACGATATGGGAACCTTGTTACAATATGGGAATCTTGTGACATATGGGAACCTTGTGACAATATGGGAACCTTGTGACATATGGGAACTTTGTGATAATATGGGAACCTTGTGACATTGATATGTTGCTGTCTCAGGATGAAATATACTGCAGAGAGGTTAACGCAGTGTGTAACACAATGATACATGTATTTACATAAAATAAACAATTTACATAAAATAGTATGTACATAATTATATAAAATATAAAATTTCCTTCAAGTCTTCAAGTGTTACTGTTA
Source organism: Oasisia sp. SBJ-2009 (assembly GCA_964017155.1). Taxonomy (NCBI): domain Eukaryota; kingdom Metazoa; phylum Annelida; class Polychaeta; order Sabellida; family Siboglinidae; genus Oasisia; species Oasisia sp. SBJ-2009. The sequence goes on from OZ024863.1 coordinate 32,259,916, forward strand.
TACTGCTTAAAAGTGATATTTCACTATCCGGCAGTTGTGGTTAAAATAAAAGTTTCGGGTAAATTTAGGATTAATAAAAATTAACTTAGGCTTAATTATGGCTACGGTTACTTTAGGGTCAGCATAAAACCGAAATTTGTGAAGGTCGTTTATTTAACGTCGCCTGCGATAATTTACCGATGTAGATCGCGTACGAGTTTGATGCGAGTCTGTTTTCTTAATTTTATTCTTCACAGGAATGAAAATTATTTTATTTGTAAACTAGTATGTGTGTATGTACATAGAATATGTGAGGATATGCTTGGCGGCTATAAATAATACGTTGTTTTCATGGTTAGGTAAGAAAACCAAAAGATCGATGCGTTGTAGCCACGGCCGCGGGATGATGCCGTGTCCCGGCAAGACATCCCGATACCGTTCAGTCTTCAGTATTCTAATCATAATTTATTTGAAGCCACTGAATATTCACATTCTATTCGATTCTTTTTCGAAATTTCTAGGATATTCGATTCGAATGAAATTACAGATTCGTCCGTTCCGGATTTCATCTATCGCCAAATTGCCGATAACGTGCATTTTTCGTTTCCCCAATCTGTAAACAAATTAGTGTATGGCGAAAGCCTAGCGCGAACCCAGTAATTACTGGTCCCCCAATTAAGCAGCCCTTAGAGAGGCCCAGTAACACAATACAGATGCCTTGTGCATCCTTGGCTATTAGAAAGTCATGATAAGGAAGATAACAAATCCTGCATGGGTAAATTAACACCTTAAAGAGTATATAATTCTGCTCCGCTTTTACCCACCTTAAATGTCACGGTGCTGGTTCACGTCCGCGCGGACAGCCAGTCGCTGCCACGTCCCACGAACGTCGCCCGGTACAAAATTACGCAACATGTACGGGAGTGTCAGCGACCGATGTCGCTTCGATCAGCGCAGCAACTTGTATCTTGCCGCATCTATTCACGCCTCGAAGTGCTGACCCAGGGAATATCATCGGGCAACCGGAACGTGTTTATAAACACGCCGAACGCTGTGTGTGTGTGTGTGTGTGTGTGTGTGTGTGTGTGTGTGTGTGTGTGTGTGTGAGTGTGTGTGTGTGTGTGTGTGTGTGTGTGTGTGTGTGTGTGTGTGTGTGTGTGTGTGTGTGTGTGTGTGTGTGTGTGTGTGTGTGTGTGTGTGTGTGTGAGTGTGTGTGTAAATGTGTAAATGTGTGTGTGTGTGTGTGTGTGTGTGTGTGTGTGTGTGTGTGTGTGTGTGTGTGTGTGTGTGTGTGTGTGTGTGTGTGTGTGTGTGTGTGTGTGTGTGTGTGTGTGTGTGTGTGTGTGTGTGTTGAGGTCAGCTTAGAATTTAGAATATGTTGAGGACTGCAGTAATGATATTAAGAAGTTAAGGGGTAAGTAAGGCCCATATTCCAGTGTTGCACTGTTGTACGCGTTTAATTAGCTGTATCAACAAAGTAATGTTTGCCATTCATGAAATGTTTTGACAATTTTTTTTCAATAAATTTGAATCTTTCTTCCAAGGGAGTTGAATTGTTTTTGTGTAAATAACACGTGAACGTTCACAGCAGAGAGTCTAGAGAATAAATATAAAACTATATAGTAATATGTTACGGTTGATCTAATTTCTTAGTTACTCTATGTTACATAGAAATTAGAAAAATCCATATAAATGAAACCATGACCATACATTCTGAAATCCCTTCCACCTTTATATAAAACCGACATGTGCATAATTCTTACTTCACTACACTCACTCACTCTTCTAGCTATATATATATATATATATATATATATATATATATATATATATATATATATATATATATATATATATATATATATACTCCTAAAGGCAGCTTATGTCGACCGATTATGCACAAGGACCGGCTTATGTAGACCGCTGTTTTATGTAGACCCTCTCTCTTTATATATATATATATATATATATATATATATATATATATATATATATATATATATATGTATATATATATATATATGTATATATATATATATATATATATATATATATATATATATATATATATATATATATATATATATATATATGTATATATATATATATATATATATATATGTATATATATATATATATATATATATATATATATATATATATATATATATATATACATATAATACACATGGTTATATCAGCGTTCGGCGTGTTTGTAAACACGTTCTGGTTGCCCAATGATATTCCCTGGGTCAGCACTTCGAGGTGTGAATAGATGCGGCAAGAGACAAGTTGCTGCGCTGATCGAAGCGACATCGGTCGCTGGCGCTCCAGTACATGTTGCGTAATTTTGGACCGGGCGACGGTCGTGGGGCGTGGCAGAGACTGGATGTCCGAGCACGTTTGGCTGTCTGCCGAACGATCATGGGATGTGCCGATTATGTTGCGCCTAGCAGGGTCAAACTCGAAAGAAGCGCATTTAACGTGTTCTAAGCTGATACAGTTCTAAATAATGGTTTAATTTGAAAGAAATGATCTAACTAATAACATTGAAAGTCTTCGAAAAGGCATCGATTGACGGCTTGTCTATCCGGCTAGATTACCCGGACGTGAATCAGCACCATGACATTTAAGGTGGGTAAAGGCGGCGCAGATCTACATACTCTTTAACTTTAAGGTGTATACCCAGCCAATACACTGCTAAGGCTCCACTTGGCTCTATGCTCTTTAATTAATTGCAGAATATTTGTTTGACGAATAGAGATTATATTTTAGTTCTAATATATACAATGTTAACACTTCCGTCAGCAAATGTGTTTAACAGTGATTCTCTTTTCAAAGCTTCGGGTTTACTGTTCCAAAGAAATGGATGTGCCAATTTTTTTAATTTGTTCCACCTTGTTTTGTACTGAGGTAAGACTCCCTACGTACCAACCTGACCTCCCCCCCTGGGACCCCCACCCACTCCAGTGTTCCCATAGTCATTTCTCTTGGGATTATAGCCTAGGCCTTCTCCAGGTATATGTATCTAATTGCCATAATCCTTCTGTCCGTCCAATTTCTTCTCTATTACCTATCTCTGGACAAACATCCCATCCGTTGTTCCTCTTCCTTGTCTAAACTCTAGCTGTTCTTCGACGATTTCCCCTTACAGTATTGCTTTTATTCTGCCATCCAGAATTCGTTCCAGCAACCTCAACATATTGCTTAGCAACGTAATGCCTCAATTGTTTTCCCGGGTCATGCACATCTCCCTTTCTTTTCTATATTCGGACAATTAGCCCCGTTCTGAACTTCCTGTGAACTTCCCGTCTCTCTTGCAGGTGTTGAGCAATTGTTTTGTCGATCATCTTCCAAGTCGCTCAGCCACCGCCACCATATATACTCAATGCCTGTTTATCTTTCGAAATAGGCCTACACGATAAACCGTAAGAATGGCCCGGGCTGTGACAAGTTTCATAAAGCTTACATTACCTCCTACCACTGTGTGTGTGTGTGTGTGTGTGTGTGTGCGTGCGTGCGTTTGCGTGCGCGCGTGTGCGTGTATGGGTGGGCGGGGATTAGTGTGGGTGTGAGTGAGTGTGAGTGTGTGTGTGTGTGTGTGTGTGTGTGTGGTGTGTGTGTGTGCGTGTGTGTGTGTGTGTGTGTGTGTGTGTGTGTGTGTGTGTGTGTGTGTGTGAGTGTGTGTGTGAATTTGTGTGTGTGCGTGTGTGCGTGCGTGTGTGTGTGTGTGTGAGTGTGTGTGTGTGTGTGTGCGTGCGTGCGTGTGTGCGCGTGTGCGTGCGTGGGTGGGCGGGGATGAGTGTGAGTGTGCGCGCGTGTGCGTGTGTGTACGGGGGGGGGGGGGGGGGGCGTGTGGCGTGTGTGTGCGTGTACGTGTGTGTCGTATTTACATTCATTGCTTACTCCCATTAGAAAACCTATGCAGCATCGATCATCTGGTTCTGTTTTACATTTTACCCCAACAGTAAATACAAATATTTGGAGTAGGTGTGTTTTTCTGTGACTGTATTACTCGTTGGAATAGAGGTCTATGCTTCCTTCGATCAAGTGTTAGATCAGACGCAGGCTGAGTTATTATGCGATTCTTAAATATTTTAAATATCTTGCTTTTACATTTTTTTATTAGTAATGGTTTATGAAAAATATATATAAAAAATCAGATTACTTTACTAAAACGTTACGTTGCGGTTTGTGTACGTGACAATCAATTGCTACACGTGACCTTGGTCAAGCATAACCATTGCCAATAGTATTTATAATGGTAACGTATGGGCGGCATCATATATGCTATATCAAACTGATCCCATTTTGTGTGGAAACACCGGTGATATGCAAAAGGTTACGTGACGTGATAATGTTAGTGTACGCTGCGCACGCGTTTGATGATAATATACTATATTTTTGCTCTAAAATCAATAAGAAACGTTATATTATCGGTAATGTCTATGATAATATAAAGTCTTCTTCGGAAGGAGGGTGCAGATTAATACAAAAAAGAAATGTGACGATGACAACATTATATCCCCACAACACAATCTCTTACACATATAAGCACGCTCCTTTTTTTCTCCCGTTAATCTCTCCCTCAGCCTCCCCTCTCTCACTCTCCTTCCTTTATCCTTTCTTCCCTCCCTCTACCCCCTCACTACATCATCAGAATAATGTTTGTTAGTGCTAATATCACCCATCTATATAATCCCTTATATAGAATACCATTATAAAGAAGTGTATTGGTGATTTGGCGCAGCAGCACCTCGACTGTGGATTGAATTACCTGTGAACATTCGTGCATCCGGAAATTGTGTATGTTTAGAAAGTGTTTAATTAAAGGCATATATTTTAAATTAATTTATATAATATACATACAAGGGTTTACTAGTACATCTTAAAACCAAAAAATTAATATCATTTATATAAATTTATATAATTTACATTTCTATTTATTAATATACATTTAGTATATTTGTTGTGCAGAGCAACGATCAGTCATGTGGGAATTAGCGCTATATAAAAACTGTATTATTATTATTAATATTTAAACCGTTCAGTGTCCATTTTTAGCAAATAGATGAAAGAAATGCACAAATGAGTAGCGCTGCAATCCGTTTTCGTTCTGATGCACAATGTGTCAGAGTGAACAAGTTTGTGAGGTTGTTTTTCTCTCTTTGTCTGTCTCTCTTCTGATTTACATCTCCACATCACTTCCTTTTAAAAATACTCAACATTTTCTCCCTTCCTCCCTGATTGGCGGCCCCTCGGCGTCTCCCTCTCCCACTCCCTCACTTTCTTTATCCTCTACTATTTCCCTTCCCACTGTCCCTCTACACCCCTCTTCCTCCATACTTTCATCAACCAATCCTTTTCACCCCTCCCGTCATTCTAATTAAACCGCAATTCGGTACGGTCATGGGTATTTGCACATTCGACAAGAACAGCGAAGCTACTTGTGCCATTCAAGGCAAACTTGATTTGCCCGTGTGTAATACCTGTCTTGTTTCATTGTCAGTTTAACAATGCTTCACTGCCGTGGACATTCTTTGACTGACATGCGGCCTCCGACAATGGTATGTTCTTGGTCCCGCGCGCACTAATTGACTGTCGCGTTGAACATGACAGTTGCTACAAACAAATGACTTAAGCGTTCGATCGAAAGCATGGATTTGTCGAATTTTAAGTGCAGTTGTAGTGGTAATGCAGTTCTCACGGTTTTCAGTACAAGACCAACTTCACGTGTTTACGGATGGTTCGTTTAGGGTCGAGTGCAGCGGATCGTATGATATTCAGCAAACGATACACATTTGACGCTCTATGTGGTTTGACAGTTGGTCTCGAATGAGCTGCACATGTTGCAGTTTGGGGAGTCATCAGACATTGGGATATACAATTAGACGCCAAAAAGAGAGCCACGACTGCTACAGACAATTGCTTTAAGGTAGGCCATGTGTGTAATGTTGTTTTAGAACCGCAACTGTTGGTAGTACATTACATTAGTTGCCATGTGGTACATGCAGTGTCGACATTCTGTATCGCTAACATGTATAGTCAAACCAGCAAGGCATTACGGAAGACAAACATTATCATCATTATGCATAACTGTTAGCATCGTTCTACTGTGAATATAATTATACAGATAATACATTTCTCAGTAATCAAAACATTACTTGGCAACATAGTTTATATGCAATGAATGGATCCACTTGCTGATTTGCGTCGATGTAAATCGTAGGTAAGCATTGTATTTATTTATCAAAGAAAATAACTAATAATGTTTTAATCCACCTGTGTTTATTATTTTAAATTATGAATTCTCGTATATCAAGGCGAGTTATATTATTCACTGTAGGGTGTACTGTATTATGTATCTGCGTTTAAAAATAATGCCTTATTTAATTTTATGAAGGAGGAAATGTCGGCGACGCCATATTGTTGCCCAACTTCCGCTATAGAACCATGAATCTGGTTAAGTCTACATTAATAATTATAGTTATGCATGTTAACATGTTTTATGTATGATATGATATAGCATGACATATAAGCGAAGTTGTAATGTAATGCTACAAAATAAATAACGTCAGATATATCAGCTTACGTGTTTTACAAGTTGACACCACAATTTCACCAGCTAAGGCTCGGCATGGGTTTATAAGCAAACAAAATGGCTACCTTCTGCAACTGAGTGTTCCGACCGCACGTGGCGGAAGGGGTTACCAGTGACGCTCATCCTATGGAGGTCACAACCGGTGCGGCGAACCGGGGTTTGGGCCAGGTAATTTCCCTCCCATAGGAACACTTCCGGCGGAAGTCGGTCAGTTGTGAGGGAGTAAGGATTGTGACCAACCGTGCCAGGGAACGTTATGAGGAGCAACCGATGAGGTACCCCTGGCCGAACTAATTACATTAGATTGTACTACAGGCTATATACCCAGTGTCTCCCACTTCCTCATTCCCTCTCTTTTGTTTTTCAAAGTTTTTTTCTTGTAGGAAACAGTTATACTCGCAACAGCACATTGACTTATTTTAAGGTATATTGTAAATGTTTTAACAGCTTTAATCGTACACAACTCAGCCTCACGGTAAGCTTTAGTTAATTTGTTGTACGTACGTAAATATTATTGAAAGATATAAAAATGCTTGAACTCTCTTTACATTTCAAATGTGGAACGTCCACGCCTAAGTATACGTCGCCTTGTATGTAACTACAAGGGGACGTACCTAATTATATGTTGGAATTATATTTTGTTGTATTAAAAAATATTTATTTTAATATCTGTTGATATATTTCATGATTTTTTCATTCTATAGTAATAATTATTATATTTTTCGTATATCGCGCTTATCCAAAAACAATCTTTGAAATTAGGTGTTGGGCAGCTATAATGACGTGATATGAAGAGTTCAAAACCACAACTAGCAGGCTTGTCCATAAAAATGAGTTGGTGCATGCTTTTACAGATCGTGTACTAATTATTATGTATTCCTGTCAGTTCATGTACCTGTATATTAATTTTCTAATAATACAGTTGTGACATAATACAGTTGTGACTGATTGCAGTCAGAATACTGTGTTTTAATGCAAAAGCACTGCTAAATGTTTCTCTAAACCAATTTTTTTTCACTTGTACAGTTTAGGATAATGTCGGTTCAGTGTTGTGTGTGGTAGGTTCATACCCTGCTGGTGTTCTTTATGCAAACACTACATGTTGTGTGCACACACATTGATTCCATTTCATCAGTTCAGGTGGTTTTGTGATATCTTAGAAATGTATTAACTGTAGTCAAACTTATAATGTGTGTGTGTGTGTGTGTGTGTGTGTGTGTGTGTGTGTGTGTGTGTGTGTGTGTGTGTGTGTGTGTGTGTGTGTGGTGTGTGTGTGTGTGTGTGTTTGTGTGTGTGAGTGTGTGTGTGTGTGATTGTGTGGGTGTGTGGGTGTGTGTGTGGTGTGTGGTGTGTGGTGTGTGTGTGTGAGAGTGAGTGAGTGAGTGTGTGTGTGTGTGTGTGTGTGTGTGTGTGTGTTGTGTGTGTGTGTGTGTGTGTGTGTGTGTATGTGTTTGTGTAAGCAGGAATATGAACTTCGCCTTGATAAATGTTGCCAAACAAAGAGGGATTAATATACAACGTCAGAGTTCTGCCAAGTCATCAAGTTAAATACAACAATCATAACTCTTGTAGAGATCAGCTTAGAATATGTTGAGGACTGCAGTAATGATATTAAGAAGTCAAGGGGTAAGTAAGGCCCATATCCCAGTGTTGCAATGTTGTACGCGTTTAATGAACTGTATCAACAAAGTAATGTTTGCCATTTATGAAATGTTTTGACAATTATGTTTCAGTAAATTTGAATCTTTTTTCCAAGGGAGTGGAATTGTTTTTGTGTAAATAACATGTGAACGTTCACAGCAGAGAGGTTAGAGAATAAATATAAAACTATATAGTAATATGTTACGGTTGATCTAATTTCTTAGTTGCTCTGTTACATATAAATAAGAAAAATCCATATAAATGAAACCATGACCATACATTCTGAAATCCCTTCCACCTTTATATAAAACCGACATTTGTATAATTCTTACTTCACTACGCCCACTCATTCTTCTAGTCATACATTTATTTTTGGGATCTAGATTGCCTTGGGAATGGAACATAGCAACAGGAGGTCATGTTTATTAAGTAATCGTTTTTATGGGTTCAACACACATTAATGTTGTACTTTTACACAAAAACCTATATTACTAGTCACTACTCAACCCCTGGCACATACACATATTGTGCACAGATAGGCATTAGCATTCTGCATTTGTTAACACAAATTGATATTAAGGATAAAATAGCAGAAGTTCAAGAAGTTTTCAGAAGTGCCCAATTTCTAAAATCGATTGATTGATGGTGACCTTGGATTAATGCAAACTACACCAGTTCGCAACTCTACGACAGGAATAATCGTAACGGGGAGATGCAGGGCTTTCTAATTATGTAAAATTTAAGTGTGTGTGGGGGTGGTGTAAAAATCGATCTGTTAGAGAGATCTGCCACTCCCCTAATATATCAGTTACACATATGTAAAGCTGGACCAGGAAAGAAATAACCACTAACTCTTGCACTTCGATATATCTGATAATTTATTTAACAAGACATTTGCCACAGTGGCAACAACCGATGGACAAACAAATAAACTTATCCTCATGACATGTATAGTTTGTTGTAAAAGTTCACATCATATAAACTAATAAAATGTATGCCATGAGAACACGCAATATTTGTATATAACAATAACATGTAGGTAGGTGCATACTATACAATGAAGTAAGATGGACCGAAATTGAAACAAATAATGGTTACCTTAACATTTAAAATAAAATTACTACATATGACTGATCATAACAATTGTGTTACAAGAAATCAAAACAACACCACAATTATAAAAGCATGCAAGTTATAATGTATACAGTGTACCAAGCTTTATCATAAACTTACGACGTATACAAAGCATATAATAAACTAAGCAAGGAAGTTCAAAGGGCGGTGAAATCAGAAATTAGGAAAGCAAGAGAGAATTACAAACAAAAAATAGAACTTCAGTTTAAAACAGGTGATATGAGAACAGTATGGGATGGCATTAAGACCATGAGTGACATGAAGCAAAATGGATATAATTCCAAACGCTTATCGCCCTTAGGGGGTAAAGATGACGGGGCGTTTGCAGAGGATATGAATTCTTTCTATTCTCGTTTTGATAATCACGATTTTCGTTCTGTCATTGATGATATCATAAGCTCCACTAAGACAGATTGTAACCTACATATCGATGAAAAAGACGTGTTGAGGGTGTTCCAGTGCACAAATGTGCGGAAAAGCCCTGGACCTGATGGTATTTCTGGTCAGGTTTTGAAGAATTGTGCCACTCAGTTGTCCGGTATCTTCCACTCCATCTTTCAGGCCTCCCTTAGCTTACATAAAGTCCCCACCTTGTGGAAAACGTCTATTGTCGTGCCTGTCCCCAAGAAATCTCGTCCTGCTAGTCCTAACGATTTTCGTCCAGTAGCGTTGACGTCGCACGTAATGAAGAGTTTTGAAAAAATCATTAAAACCATGATCATGACCCGTACAGACCATCTTTTAGATCCCCTGCAATTTGCATATCGGCCTGGGAGAGGGGTGGAGGATGCAGTCGCTACTCTAATAAATTATGTACTTTGTCATCTTGAGGACGCCAAAACCCATGCCAGAGTTCTCTATCTGGATATGAGTTCTGCCTTCAATACGTTGCAGCCTCACTTGTTGTTTAAGAAATTAATTTCCGAATTTAAGCTTGAATCTGAATTGGCGCTATGGGTGCTTGATTTTTTGGTGGGGAGACCCCAACAGGTTCGAGTGAATAACACAACTTCTAGCGTGAAGGTTGTTTCCACTGGCTCACCCCAAGGATGTGTCTTATCCCCTCTTTTATTCATTTTATACACAAATGACTGCAGGAGCATCCGTCCGAATAGGTACTTTATTAAATTCTCAGATGATACAGCTTTACTCAGTCTGTTGTCTAACGATGAAGTTGGCCATGGTCCTGTGTTAAACGACTTTGTTGCATGGTGTGATAGATCGTATTTGTGTCTGAATGCAACAAAAACCAAAGACATGTGCATTGATTTTAGGAAATACCCTCCATCCCAGTCTGATACTGTCATCCACGATAACAAGGTAGAGGTAGTTGACGAGTATAAATACCTCGGCACAACAATTGACAATAAGTTGAAATGGGACCGCCACTGCAGTGTCACGTACAAGAAATGCCAGCAGCGTCTTTACTGCCTTAGAAAACTTCGATCCTTTAATATTGATAACACCATTTTATCCATGTTTTACAAATCTTGTATACAGAGTGTTTTGACATTTTCTTTTATATGTTGGTTTGGGAACGTTAGCCAGAAAGACAAGAATAAATTGCAGCGCGTTGTAAATATTAGTAGCAAAATAACCGGCCTCAAACAAACCTCTGTCACTGCTTTGTACGAAAAGCAGGTTCTCCGTAAAGCCAATAAAATAATTAACGACAGCACACACATCCTATATAACGAGTACGTCCTTCTGCCCTTGTCCAGAAGGTTCAGAACAATAACATCCAAAACAAACAGAAAGCGAGATTCATTCATCCCAATGTCAGTACGACTCCTAAATTCAAAACGATAATCACCTCTGGCGTTATGTGTGTATGTTGTATTTTATTTTTTTATTTGTAAAAGGAAGACCACAATTACAATTTAACTTTAATTTTAAAATTATATTATAGAATTTATCTTGTATTTTATTATGATTGATGTTCACTTACTGTTTTAATAATGAATTTATTAGCATTTTTTTATTTCTCTACTTTGTATTTTATATTTTTATGACGACGAACGCTGCAAAATGAATTTCCCGGTTCGGGACAATAAAGTTTTATTGTATTGTATTGTATTGTATAATAAATAATAAACTAGTGAATGAAAAAGTGATACCATCATAAAGATGGTAGTCGTTCATACATTTTACCACATTAAAGAGTCAGAAATTAAAATGTATACTAAAATACTGCTGCACTGATCCTGATGATAAATAAGTTGAGCTTCTATAAAACAGTTTGTCTCGCATGCACAGTTATGTAAAATATAAAATAAAAATAAAAATTATGTGGAAGTATACAATACTATAAGTGGAAGTATGCAACACTATCAGTGGAAGTATAGACTACTGTCAGTGGAAGTATATATAATACTATCAGTATACAATACTATCAGTGGAAATACACAATACTACATTCAATGTATTCTGTTGGTGCTACACAGCTTTGGTTGAGGGTCAGAGTTCCATTTGTAGACTCACTTTTGAATATTCAAAGAAACAGTAGGTCCATTACAAAAGATCACAGTACAGACCCTCAGTCTCAATGGCCCCTCCCCGGCATATACCTCTGGAATTATGCAATTTTGTTCAGAATAAATTCATAATCAAAACTTGTAATTTACATCAGTTTGCATAGACCCGTGGCACTTCTTGGCAACATATTGGTCATAATGTATCAGGTACAGACCCGAAAACTAACTAGTTTTAAGCTATTTCATTTACATGTAATTCACATGATTAATACGGCATTTGGCCGATGTTCTTAAATTTACCCGATGCGATTCAGCCCTTCTGCTGAAACAGTAAACTTGGTAAGAGATGCCATCTACTTCCGTCCACATGACCAACTTGGTTGTCGATTCACGACGATGGACCCTTTTCAGCAATGTTTGATGCACTCCCGGCTGAGTGCAGCCTCCGACTGCTGTGACGATTCGGTGAGTATGCTCGCTTTGGATATGCCCCCTCACTTGGATATGCCCCCTCACTTGGATATGCCCCCTCACTTGGATACGCCCCCTCACTGGTCAGTCTGTCTGTGTCCTGTTGACCACAGAAGGGTAGCGAATCAGACAAGAGGTCATCATGGCATCAGTTTGGAATGCTATGCCAACTATTTTCACTTCTAAAACTTTAGTTTGATCTTCTAAGGCATCTGTAAAGATGCTTATTTAATTCACGGAAGCATTTTTGCTGTAATTTATTAAATATTTAGTTTAAATTAATTAATTAATTTCTAAGTGTTATAACTGAATGAACTGCTTTTATGTATTTATTTTGCACTATAATTTGTTATTATAAACGAATGTCATTAAATTATGTATTTATATAGTTACATGTTTTCTTATTTCGTATTATATTTTATGTTAAGTACTAAATTGCTGTGGATATGGAACTATACAAAATAAATATTATTATTTCACATCACAAGTCGTGTTTCTAGTTCATACTCACTTCATAGTGTATGAACGGATTAAAGTGGCTTCCTTGATTAAATCCAATTTTTTTGGTGTCCAAATATAAATATGTAATCTAAATAAATTTATTTAATATATGTCAGTGATTTAATGCTCTAAAGTCTTCCGGGTTTTTGAGAGAATAAGGAAGTCAACAACAGGAAATAGGACAATCACGTCGTGATGCAAGAATATTTGAATTGAATATTCTGCAGCAATTAAATAAGTAAGCAGTTTTTCAATTGATTTTATCAAAGCTACACTTTAAAATCACAGACACAAGCTTGCATGTGGTAATGAATACTTTGTAGATTTGCTTTTCTGTAAAAATAACTGAACACGAGATGAAAGCAAGATAGATTACAATCGAGTCCACCTTTGCACCATTGCACTATTATGCCCCAGAATACCATGCTAAGATGTCATCACAAGCTGTCAGCTTGTCAGCACAACAAGCTGTCAGCATCACTCCCTTACCTGCATATCAAACTCTCCCGCCGGAGTCGGAGTTCGGGAGCGGTTCAACAGGACATCACTAGATGGCGTAGTAGGTCGATGTGAATCACTTTGGCACAGAACCTGTCGAGAAACAATGTCATATAGCAACAACTGTGTTGATTATGAACACAGTGTCGTCTAGCTGTTGAAATACCAGACATTTGTCTCTCATATGTCAGCGTAAAGCAAATGTAACTTCAAGTCTTCAAGTATTTACTGCTAAAACGTGATGTTTCACTATACTGCAGTTGTAACATGACTGTGTGCTAAAGTAGTAAGTTAATAAAATAAATATGACAAATAGACAAATACAATTAACTGTATATTTTAAGTGCACATTAAAACAATGAGTAAATTAATAAAATAAATATAATAAATAGATACAAATTATTTGTACATTGAATTTCACGGTCATGCAATGTAAAGGATACTACACTGTGAGCTAAAATAATACGTTAATAAAATATTAGAATAAATAGATCAATAAAAGTATTAGTACATTAAATAAAAAAAACAGGTAGTCCATGAATGATTAACACTAAAACAACCTACTACAATGTCAATGTCTGAATGACTGGGATGGCGTTAACAGTTTTGCATTAAAAACAATTACCAAGAAGACACTCAAATACACAGCCACCCCAAATAATGCCCCATGAAACATTAAATGAAAACAATTGGCCCAATGACTTGAGAGCATAGAGAAAAATAACACCCAACGTGGCATAACTGACGAGGAAACCATCTTTGTGGGACGGAACAAGGGAAAGGATGTATAAAGCACTGAAGGTCAAGTGAAGGTCACCTGTTCAAGGTTATTCAGCTTCCGTTGCAGCTGCTGGATGCTGTCATGTGACACCTGTCTCCGACTCTCCATCACCTCAGCATGATGACTCATCTTCTGCTCAAGCTGTAACAAACACGTTACAGTGTTACAGATGTAACACCGTTACATGCACTCCTGTGTGTGTTAAAGACATAATCATGTTACAGACACACTTGTGTTACAGACACACTTTTGTTACAGACACACTTGTGTTAGAGACACACTTGTGTTAAAAGACACACTTGTGTTACATACACACTTGTGTCACAGACACACTTGTGTTAAAAGACACACTTGTGTTACAGACATACTTGTGTTAAAAGACACACTTGTGTTACATACACACTTGTGTTAAAAGACACACTTGTGTTGAAAGACATACTTGTGTTACATACACACTTGTGCTACAGACATACTTGTGTTAAAAGACATGCATGTCTTACAGATACACTTGTGTTAAAAACACACTTGTGTTACAGACACATGTGTGTTAAAAGACAGGCTTGTGTTACAGACACACTTGTGTTAAAATACACACTTGTGTTACAGACACACTTGTGTTACAGATACACTTGTGTTACAGACACACTTGTGTTACAGATACACTTGTGTTACAGACACACTTGTGTTACAGATACACTTGGGTTACGCATGTAAGTGTTACATATAAACTTGTGTTAGACATTATAGATATGTTACAAACATGTTTGTCACACAGACATGTTTGTACACTGATACACGTGAACAATCATTGCCAAGTAATGCAGACAATCTCACAGGTTGTTTTGACACCTCTTGTGATAATAATAATAATTATGTTTGTTAACATAGCACTTTTTAAGTAATTAAATGCCAACCAAATCAAAGCGCTTCACATTAACATGATGTGTTGACTAATAATCTAAAATATAAATGAATTAAATACATAAGCTAAAATCAAATAAATAAACTAAGATAAATAATTAAGTAAGTTAAGATAAAAAAAAAAATATGTTAAGATAAGTAAATAAAATAAATAAAATAGGGTGTAAAAATACAGTTTCAAACAGAACAATTTAAAACCAGTCAATGCTATGAAATATAAACCAGTGCCATCAAGGCATTTAATACAAACGAAATAGATAAGTTTTGAGTTGTTTCAGGAAAGTTGCCAATGTTCCAGTTGACCACTTCAAATATGTCTCTACACAAAGGTTCCACCATTGTGTCAGTGACATCTCTGAGACGTTGACAGAACTAGTCACCTTCAGCTGGTATTGTTGTTCTTCAAAGTAGTTAGTGTTTCCCTTTGCCGTTGCGTCCTGTGGCACTGGGGTGTTGACGCCACTCCGGATCTGAAACAGAACTCACCAGTCATTGATCGGTTCATGTTGTAAGTTCACAAAGACATTCCATTAACATGTTTCACTCTCAAGGTTTCACTCTCAGTGATTCACTCCCGAGGTTCTGACTTAGTGGCCATTGTGACAATGGATGACTGGCCGCTTGAGTGGACAGTGACCACAACAACAATCTTATAATTTAACAGAAATATATCTCAGCCAGGTCCAACAGTTGGGATCTGAACAGAAAACGAGATCCCCATGAACCTTGCCACAGAAAACATATAGTGTTCACTTAATAAAACAAGTAATGTTTAGCAATAGTGGTAGCTTCTAGTATTTCTTGCATCAAGCCTTTATTAATATTATTATTTTAACAAGGAGAATAAACCACGTTTTCAATAAAATATAAAATATAAATTTCGATGACATTTTTCTTCATCGCTGAGAAATGATCGTTTAAAATTGCGACAAATCTTAAGAAAAAGACAGAAACACAAGCGTGACGAAGCGTGACGAAGCGTGACGAAACGTGCATGCATGTGAGAGAGTTACCACGATGAGGGTGTGTTTGAGCACGCTCAGATGCTCCTGCAGGTTGTCCTTCTGGTCGTGGAGCTGCTCCAGCTCCGTGGCCGTCTCGATGCGGGATCGCTCCAGCTCCAGCATCCCCTCCGTCACCTCTTGGGCACACGGCGATAGGGTGACTCACAGATAGGGTGAGAGTGAGATAGGGTGTGGGTGAGATAGGGTGAGTGAGATAGGGTGAGAGTGAGATAGGGTGAGTGACATAGGATGAGAGTGAGATAGGGTGTGAGTGAGATAGGATGAGTGAGATAGGGTGTCCAGGCAATAGGGTGTCTGGGGGAATAGGGTGACAAGCTGATAGGATGTCTTGACAATAGAGTGACAGGCTGATGGGGTGCCTGGCAAAAGGGTGACATGGTGATAGGGTGTCTGGGCTATTTGCCAATGTAAAATCCCCCATTGCTTCAAAAAGTCAACTATCATTCCTGTTCCCAAAAATTCTACAGTCTCTTGTTGAAATGCTTGGTTCTCCAGTTTTTAATTCAATTATCGACCCATTGCTTGACCGATTTCGGTTTGCATATCGTGAAAATAGATCTGTCAATGATGCTGTCTGATAACAGCAGTGATGACAACAAAGTAAGAGATAACAGCAGTGATGACAACAACGTAAGAGACAACAGCAGTGATGACAACAATGTAAGAGACAACAGCAGTGATGACAACAACTTGAGAGACAACAGCAGTGATGACAACAACGTGAGAGACAACAGCAGTGATGACAACAACGTGAGAGACAACAGCAGTGATGACAACAACTTGAGAGACAACAGCAATAATGACAAGAACTTGAGAGACAACAGCAGTGATGACAAGAACTTGAGAGACAACAGCAGTGATGACAACAACGTGAGAGACAACAGCAGTGATGACAACAACTTGAGAGACAACAGCAGTGATGACAACAACTTGAGAGACAACAGCAGTGATGACAACAACTTGAGAGACAACAGCAGTGATGACAACAACTTGAGAGACAACAGCAGTGATGACAACAACTTGAGAGACAACAGCAGTGATGACAACAACTTGAGAGACAACAGCAGTGATGACAACAACTTGAGAGACAACAGCAGTGATGACAACAACGTAAGAGACAACAGCAGTGGCGACAACAACTTGAGAGACAACAGCAGTGATGACAACAACTTGAGAGACAACAGCAGTGATGACAACAACTTGAGAGACAACAGCAGTGATGACAACAACGTAAGAGACAACAGCAGTGATGAAAACAACTTGAGAGGCAACAGCAATAATGACAACAACTTGAGAGACAACAGCAGTGATGACAACAACGTCAGAGACAACAGCCGTGATGACAACAATGTAAGAGATAACAGCAGTGATGACAACAACATATATGAGATAACAGCAGTGATGACAACAACGTAAGAGACAACAGCAGTGATGACAACAACGTGAGAGACAACAGCAGTGATGACAACAACTTGAGAGACAACAGCAATAATAACAACAACTTGAGAGACAACAGCAGTGATGACAAGAACTTGAGAGACAACAGCAGTGATGACAACAACATAAGAGACAACAGCAGTGATGACAAGAACTTGAGAGACAACAGCAGTGATGACAACAACTTGAGAGACAACAGCAGTGATGACAACAACTTGAGAGACAACAGCAGTGATGACAACAACTTGAGAGACAACAGCAGTGATGACAACAACTTGAGAGACAACAGCAGTGAAGACAACAACGTAAGAGACAACACCAGTGGCGACAACAACTTGAGAGACAACAGCAGTGATGACAACAAAGTAAGAGATAACAGCAGTGATGACAACAACGTAAGAGACAACAGCAGTGATGACAACAATGTAAGAGACAACAGCAGTGATGACAACAACTTGAGACAACAGCAGTGATGACAACAACGTGAGAGACAACAGCAGTGATGACAACAACTTGAGAGACAACAGCAATAATGACAACAACTTGAGAGACAACAGCAGTGATGACAAGAACTTGAGAGACAACAGCAGTGATGACAACAACGTAAGAGACAACAGCAGTGATGACAACAACTTGAGAGACAACAGCAGTGATGACAACAACTTGAGAGACAACAGCAGTGATGACAACAACTTGAGAGACAACAGCAGTGATGACAACAACTTGAAAGACAACAACAGTGATGACAACAACGTAAGATACAACAGCAGTGGCGACAACAACTTGAGAGACAACAGCAGTGATGACAACAACTTGAGAGACAACAGCAGTGATGACAACAACTTGAGAGACAACAGCAGTGATGACAACAACGTAAGAGACAACAGCAGTGATGACAACAACTTGAGAGACAACAGCAATAATGACAACAACTTGAGAGACAACAGCAGTGATGACAACAACGTCAGAGACAACAGCCGTGATGACAACAACGTAAGAGATAACAGCAGTGATGACAACAACATATATGAGATAACAGCAGTGATGACAACAACGTAAGAGACAACAGCAGTGATGACAACAACGTGAGAGACAACAGCAGTGATGACAACAACTTGAGAGACAACAGCAATAATGACAACAACTTGAGGGACAACAGCAGTGATGACAAGAACTTGACAGACAACAGCAGTGATGACAACAACGTAAGAGACAACAGCAGTGATGACAACAACTTGAGAGACAACAGCAGTGATGACAACAACTTGAGAGACAACAGCAGTGATGACAACAACTTGAGAGACAACAGCAATAATGACAACAACTTGAGGGACAACAGCAGTGATGACAAGAACTTGACAGACAACAGCAGTGATGACAACAACGTAAGAGACAACAGCAGTGATGACAACAACTTGAGAGACAACAGCAGTGACGACAACAAAGTAAGAGACAACAGCAGTGATGACAACAACGTAAAAGACAACAGCAGTGATGACAACAATGTAAGAGACAACAGCAGTGACAGAGAACAGAATGAGAAGTGTGAGCCGCGGACCAGGCAGATCAAGAGTGTCACTCACTGTTTTGATTTCGTCCTTGAGTTCTCGCAGTGTGTCCTCCAGTTTATGTTCCCGGCTGGACAGTTCCTCCTGGGATTGCAGCTGGAGGGAAGAGACGGATGGGATCAGGGGACAACAGGGACAGACAGGGACATTGGGTCATTTGGTGGGCCACAACCAGCTGGGCCAGCAGCAGACAGGGACAGGAGTGTTGTCAAAAGTACATAAATGTGTTTTGTACATTCATGTATGTGTGTGTGTGTGTGTGTGTGTGTGTGTGTGTGTGTGTGTGTGTGTGTGTGTGTGTGTGTGTGTGTGTGTGTGTGTGTGTGGTGTGTGTGGTGTGTGTGGTGTGTGTGGTGTGTGTGGTGTGTGTATGTGTGTGTGTGTGTCTGTCTTGTGTGGTGTGTGGTGTGTGTATGTGTGTGTGTCTGTGCGTGTATGTGTGTGTGTGTGTGTGTGTGTGTGTGTGGAGTGCGTGTGTTGTGTGTGTGTGTGTATGAGTGTGTGTGTGTGGCACCACTCTACCCACCGGCACCACTCTACCCATTGGCACCACTCTTCTCACTGGCACCGCTCTACCCACTGGCACCGCTGTATCCACTGGCACCGCTCTATGCACCGGCACCGCTCTACCCACCGGCACCGCTCTACCCACCGGCACCGCTCTACCCACCGGCACCGCTCTACCCACCGGCACTGCTCCACCCAGCGGCACCGCTCTACCCACCAGCACCACTCTACCCACCGGCACCACTCTACCCACCGGCACCGCTCTACCCACCGGCACCACTCTACCCACCGGCACCACTCTACCCACTGGCACCACTCTACCCACGGGCACCGCTCTACCCACCGGCACCACTCTACCCACCTGCATCGCTCTACCCACCGGCACCGTTCTACCCACTGGCACCGCTCTACCTACTGGCACCGCTCTACCCACTGGCACCGCTCTGCCCACTGGCACCGCACTACCCACTGGCACCGCTCTACCCACTGACACCGCTCTACCCACTGGCACCGCTCTACCCACCAGCACCGCTCTACCCACCGGCACCGTTCTACCCACTGGCACCGCTCTACCTACTGGCACCGCTCTACCCACTGGCACCGCTCTGCCCGCTGGCACCGTTCTGCCCACTGGCACCACTCTACCCACCGGCACCATACTACCCACTGGCACCGCTCTGCCCACCGGCCCCGCACTACCCACTGGCACCGCACTGCCCACCGGCACCGCACTACCCACTGGCACCGCTCTGCCCACCAGCACTGCACTGCCCACCGGCACCGCACTACCCACCGGCACCGCACTACCCACTGGCACCGCTCTGCCCACCGGCACCGCACTACCCACTGGCACTGCACTACCCACCGGCACCGCTCTACCCACCGACACCACTCTCTACCCACCGGCACTGCTCCACCCAGCGGCACCGCTCTACCCACCAGCACCACTCTACCCACCAGCACCACTCTACCCACCGGCACCGCTCTACCCGCTGGCTTGGTGTAGGAATAAGACGTAACATACCCGCCGCACTATTTCCAAGTGTTCTGCTCTCAGATAGTTGAGTTCGTCTCCGAGCCGATTGGCTTTGCTGTAGTGCGCCTGGGCGATGCCTTCAAGGTCTGCAATCTCAGCAGCCGACTTCTCTCTAATCTGATGAACCTCCTAGTGAGAAAACAATGAATTACAAAGGTGGACCATTCAGCAGTGATTATTATAAAGTAATCTAATAATTGCCTAGCGCGTAAAAGACCCGCAGTTAAATTGGTTCACGGTGTTACGAGGCAGCACTGTAAAAGGAATTATTTTTCATTCCATTCTTTATCAAAAGAAACATAACTTAAAACATTGTATATTCTCACCTGTATATCTTGCGCGTTTGTTTATATTTAAATACTAAAGGAGAATTTGTGTGAGCCGTCTCAGATATCATTTTGTAAGTTGCTCATTAGTTTTCTACAGTTGACCAGCTACACAACAAATTCAGACAGCTTCTAATAATCATTTATTATATGAAAAAGCTGGGTACAAACAAAAGTCTCTATACTACACTATCTACAAACGTGTTTAGAAGACATGTCTCAGTGTCAGTCTCACCTGGTCTCTATACTACACTATCTACAAACGTGTTTAGAAGACATGTCTCAGTCTCAGTCTCACCTGGTCTCTAAACTACACTATCTACAAACGTGTTTAGAAGACATGTCTCAGTCTCAGTCTCACCTGGTCTCTATACTACACTATCTACAAACGTGTTTAGAAGACATGTCTCAGTGTCAGTCTCAGTCGCACCTGGTCTCTATACTACACTATCTACAAATGTGTTTAGAAGACATGTCTCAGTCTCACCTGGTCTCTATACTACACTATCTACAAACGTGTTTAGAAGACATGTCTCAGTCTCAGTCTCAGTCGCACCTGGTCTCTATACTACACTATCTACAAATGTGTTTAGAAGACATGTCTCAGTCTCACCTGGTCTCTATACTACACTATCTACAAACATGTCTCAGTGTCAGTCTCACCTGGTCTCTGTCCTCCAGGTTGTGTCTGAGACTTGTCACTTCATCCTCCAGTTGCTGTATCCTCAGAGCCTTGTCAGACGACTGCTGGACACACAACATTACGTGTTACACAGACAGCAGGGGCAGACTGGCAGGACCAGTGTGACACCGACACCATGAGTATCATGACGTCATGATGCCATGAGTATCATGGTGTCATGTGACACTGATGTCATGAGTATCATGGCGTCATGTGACACTGATGTCATGAGTACCATGGCATCATGATGCCATGAGTATCAATGCGTCATGTGACACTGATGCCATGAGTATCATGGCGTCATGTGACACTGATTACATGAGTATCATGGTGTCATGTGACACTGATGACATGAGTATCATGGCATCATGTGACACTGACGCCATGAGTATCATGGCGTCAGGTAACACTAATGTCATGAATATCATGGTGTCATGTGACACTGACACCATGAGTATCATGGCGTTATGTGACACCAACATCATGAGTATCATGGCATCACGTACAGTGTTTCTTAACCCATGGTAAATTCTGTGTTAGCAAATGTAGTTTTCTTAATAAATTAAAATTACTTTGGCACATACTGTGTGAAGCTAATTGATCAAAATGTTGTGTTTCACATCCTTGTTTCAAAAGTAAGTTAATTTCTTACAAAACAACCAAATGTTGGATCCTTGAACAATTTGTTCCACAAATAAAATGTAATTT